>OZ007498.1:69197397-69734212 GCA_963931805.1 Microdon myrmicae | reverse complement strand
CACCTTGCTCGGGCCCGAAGGTGGTTTTTCATCCTGCCTAAAGGGGTTTCCACTGAATTTATTACTCCGCCCATAGTAGTTCCCAACGGGTCGACCGTCCTGCTTCCTCGGAAGTCTACAATTCCTTGCGATGTGACCCAACTTGCCACAATTATAACACTTAATCTGCTGGAAGTTAATCTTTGCCAAATTTTTCGAGGTATAATCCTTTTGCGTATTTGATCTGAACAGGTTAATGCGCTGTTCTTCTTCACAAGCGAACCTGCTTGCCTCCGCAAGACTTCTAGGTCGCTGCGTCACAACATACATTGATAATCGCTCCTGGAGACCATTCACAAAGACTGAGAGGCTCTCATTCTGAATATATTCGATTTGGCCTTCCCTGTGTTCACGTTTTACGCCGGAGAGCTTGCTCTGGAGGAGTCGTCTCTGCAAAGTCTCAACTCGCTGCAAATAGTGCACCACAGACTCGTCCCTACCCTGTCGGATCGAAATCAAGTCCCTGTGCAGCTGTAGTGCGCTGTGAGGTTCCCTAAACACTGCTATCAGTTCCCTTTTCAATGCCTGCCAGTCCGTGATCTCCTTATTCATCAGAATCGTTGTGGCATTGCCACGGACTTTGGTTTTGATATACTTGAAGAGTACATTTTTCTGCGCATCAGATGTCAATTCGATGGCATCATCGCACGAATCGATAAAGGTGAAAACTTCATCGCTGGTACCATTGAAGGTAGGGATGAACGAGATCAACACGTTGATGGCAACCTCCGTCATGTCGCAAGTGGAATTACCCTCGACCCGCGAATCGCCACAATTGCTACCGTCGTCCGAATCACAATCCCCACCTGCACTGGTGTCGTTATTGTTAGCTAAGGGTTTGTTCAGGGCACCTATTGAAGCTCGTAGATTCGAGAACATGAATGGTCTCTTCTCTCTAGTCGCCGGATCTCGTCCTTCGTCTCTCTCTTAATCAAATAAAGGGTTTCCTTTTTCCTTTCTCATAGGGCAACAATTCAACAATAACAGCAAATAAAATCAACAGCGCAAAAATTCTAAAATCTATAGGACAATAAAATAAAAGAACCACTTACAGGAACAATCCCAGGAACAACTCCATGTGTCCGCCGCAGTTGAAGTGCTGAATCCCACCGCTGCCACCAAAAATTTAGTATGTTATGCCTGGTTAGGCTGTACACCAAACAGTATGTTTTGCACCAACTAAGTCCGCAGGCCAGATACGGTTCGTGGGAGGAACCTCCGGCTTTTCCGTTGGACTAGGGGCCGGATGCTGGAACCAAGGAAGATGTTACCGCGTGGATTCACCTTTTTTTTTCAAAGACGCTTATTTTCACCTTAACTTAACTTTATTAACCTTAACTTAACTTTATTAATTACAATTACAATCTTGATTTTCCTCTTAGTTACAATCTCTAATTACTTTCAATCTTATTTACAGTTACAACATTTTCAATCTTATTTTCAATTTTATTTCTAAGTTACAATAATTAATAAATCTCAATCTTATTTTCAATCTTATTTTTAAGTTACAATATTTAATAAATTTTAAATCTTATTTTTTATTTTATTTCTAAGTTACAATAATTAATAAATTTCAATCTTATTTTCAATCTTATTTTTTAGTTACAATATTTAATAAATTTTCAATCTTAATTTTCCAATCTTATTTTTTATTTTATTTTATTTTATTTCTAAGTTACAATAACTACACAATTTTAAGTTACAATATTTAGTAAATTCTCAATCTTAATTTTCATTTTGTTTTTTTTTTTATTTTATTTTATTTCTAAGTTACAATAATTACACAATTATATGGTTACAACATTCACACAATTTAAGTTCCAATATTTACACAACTTTATTTTTTAAGTTCCAATATTGACGCAATTTGAGTTCCAATATTTACACAATTTGAGTTCCGATATTTACTCAATATGGTTACAATATTCACACAATTTAAGTTCCAATATTTACACAATTTGAGTTCCAATATTTACTCAATATGGTTACAATATTCACAAAATTAAATTCCAATATTTACACAACTTTATTTTTTAAGTTCCAATATTTACACAATTTGAGTTCCAATATTTACACAATTTGAGTTCCAATATTTACTCAATATGGTTACAATATTCACACAATTTAAGTTCCAATATTTACACAACTCAATATGGTTCTATGGCGTTTTTCTTGCGCTTCATATGTTTAGTTAATTTTAGTTTCTTATTTTCAAGAGCGGAAGGACGAGACTGCTACTACCGGCTTCTCTAAAGACTCCAGACGAACTCACTTCATTTCCCAATCTTCCTTGCCTCGTCGGCTGCCCGTGATCGCATTGCTTTTTGTCGATCATGCAAAAACGTTTGTTAGGGGCTCCCATGGGGTTCATATTTCTGTATAAGCTACTTTGTATCTTATGGATTATACTATGGGACAATCTGCAGATCAAGCGAATATTTCCCATGGCTCATATGACTGTGGGACTTGGATTATTTTGTGGATTAGGCAAAATTGTTTCTTTTGATCATATCATATTACGGGACTTGGATTATTTTGTGAATTAAGCAAAATTGTTTCTTTTGATCATATCATATTATGGGACTTGGATTATTTTGTGAATTAGGCAAAATTGTTTCTTTTAGTGGTTTCTATGGGGTTTGTATTTCAGGGTAGGTTATTTGTAGATTTAAGCAAGTATTTCTTATGGATGGATATAGGGTTAGGACTTCTGATAGGTTTTTCTCCTATGGATTCGCAGCATCCATAACAATATATATATGTATATATATATATGCATATGTATGTATATATATGCGTATATGCATATATGTATATTTGTATGTATACTCGTATTATATATATATATATATACATATATATGTGTGTATGTATATATATATATATATATATATATATATATATATATATATATATATACATATGTATATATATATATATGTGTATATATATATATATGTATATAAATGTTTGTATATATATATATATGTGTATATATATATATATATATGTATATAAATGTTTGTATATACACATAGTTTTTGTTGGAAGTGGGTGGCAAGTCAATAATTAAGAACAACGGTTAAAACACGAGGATATATATATTTGTCTTATTACAAATGTAGAGTATGTATAATAAACGTCTGTTCTGTATGGATGGTGCTATGCAACCCACTTCCAACAATGGTTATGGTCGACGTTTCTACTTGTCGGTAAGGTCGCTATCTCCACAATCTCCCCCTCGGAAAGATCTCCTCCCGAGCTTGGATCTTTTCGCATGGATAGCCCTTGAAGCATCTCGGACCGGTGAATCTCATGTTGATTCCTTCCGAGTTATTTTGTCAAAATATCTGCCATATTTTGATCCGTAGTCACGTATTTCAGTTTAATTCTTCCATTTGCAACATTTTCCCTCACGTAGTGGTGTTTGATTGCAATATGCTTCGTTCGGCTCTTACTGATGTAACTCTCTGCGTGTGCTATCGCAGATTGACTATCGCTCAGAATGATCGTCTGATCCCTGGCGAGTTCGTTCAGTCCAACTGAGTTCAGCAAATTTCTCATCCATATGACTTCCCTTGCACAATCCGCTAAAGCCGTATATTCTGCCTCCATCGTGCTCAAAGCGACTGAAGTTTGTTTCGTGCTTCTCCAAAGTATTGGTGCTCCTGCCAATATCACCACCTATCCACTGATACTCTTCCTGTCCAATGTTGATATGGCCCAATCTGCGTCACTGTACGCCATCCTCTCACTTCCATAGGTGTTTGGACTCCTTTGGCGTTCTGTAGTCCAAACCGCTCTACTAATTTATCAATGTAGTTTTCCTGCGAAAGTGATATGCTTCCCTCTCGATTTTCGTGGAAATCTACTCCCAATAGGTTTGTCAACTTTTCCAAGTATTTGACATCAAAGCATTTGTTTAACAAGTCTCCTACGTGTTTCCTGGTAGCCTCGTTTTCGACAATTGTCACCATATCGTCGACGTAAACTGTCAGCAATGCTCGTCCTTTGGTAGTCTTTAGTTCGTAAACGCACGGGTCTACCTTGTTTCTGACGAATCCCTTTTCAATCAGTGTTTCGTTCATGTGCTCATTCCAGCACCTTCCACTTTGTTTCAATCCGTAGATTGATTTCTTCAACCAACACACTTTGTTTTCGTCACCCTTTTTGACGAAGCCCTCTGGTTGTAACACGTATACATCTCGTTCCAGCTTGCTGTGGAGATAAGCGCTCTTTACGTCGTATTGGTCAATAATCCAGCGCTTTTCAACTCCAGCCGCTATCAGCAAGCGTATTGTCTGGAAGTTTGATACGGGTGCGTATACTTCGTCGTAATCGATGCCTTTTCTTTGCGAACATCCTTTGGCCACGAGTCTCGCTTTCCACCTCAGTGCGTCACCCATTGTTTTCTTTGCGTAAACCCATCTGAACTTTATCGGTGTCACTCCGCTTGGCGTATCCACGAGTTTCCAAGAATTGTATTTTATCAGTGAGTCATATTCACCGTTCATCGCTTCCTGCCAGTGTGCTGATTCTGGAGATTCAATTGCTTCTAGATAAGACGATGTTATCTCCTTTCCGTTGACGGTTGATAAGTTCGCTTTATAGTCTGGGGTTTCTCTGTTCAGCTGTGTCCTTATCTGTTTCCGAAATTCTCCCGGATCAAGTTCTAATGCTGGGCGTACGGTTTCCGCTCCGTCCGTTTCCTCTGCATTATCAGCAATCTCGATTTCTGAATAGTTTTGGTCCCTTATTCGTGGCCTCAAATTCATTTTGTGCTATACTCGTTCTTTTTCGTGTTCGGGACCTTTCCTTGGTCTTCCTCGCCTTGTTCGTGTCGCTCGCCCCTCGGTATCGATTTCGATCACGTTCGGTGTGGACGGTACTGGTTCATTATCGTCTTCGTCCAGCTGTATTACCTCCGTTGTAGATGGTTCCGCGACTGTGTCCTCCTCATCTCCGTCGAGTTCTCCTTCACTCTCATTTTCCCTTGGCTCCTCGGTTTGGACTGTTTCTGGGCAATTTTCTTTTGTTCCCTCGTCCGGGTTAGCTACTTTGGACTCGTCGTGGTAGTGTGCTTCCTTGAAGACGCCGTCTCTCGATTCCTCGATCCGTTGTTCGTCTTCTAGCCACACGCGGTATCCACGTCCTCTCTTAGCGTAACCAATGAGTCTTCCTCTCTTCGCTCTGGGGCTGAGTTAGGATTTTCTCTTTGCTTTGGGTATGTGCACGAATACCTCACATTCAATCCCACGAAAGTAACTCACGTTCGGCTTCTTCCCAGTCCAAATTTCGTAGGGCGTCCTCTGGTTGTCGTGAGAATTTGTAACTCTGTTTCTTATGTATACAGCTGTGTCCGCCAGTTCAGCCCATGCCGCCTTTGGCAATCCTGTGTCGTGTAGCGTTCCTCGTAATAGGTCAAGTACCGTCCTATTGAGCCTCTCTGCTACTCCGTTTTGCTGTGGTGTATGTATCATCGTTGTTTCATGGAGGATACCCTTTTCCTGACAATATTGTTTCTAAATGTTTGAACAAAACTCTAGGCCATTGTCAGTTCTAAGTCGCTTTAACTTCTTGTTCGTCTGGTTTTCCTCTTCGGTTAACCATTTCTTGAATTTCACAAAAGCTTGGCTTTTGTATTGTAGGAAACTCACGTATGTGTATCTGCTTGCATCGTCTATGATGCTCATCATGTATCTGTTTCCTCCCCAACTTGCCTCATCCACTGGTCCCATCAAATCTGCATGTACCAATATATATATGTATATATATATATATATATATATATATATATATATATATATATATATATATATATATATATATATATATGTGTGTGTATATATAATATATATATATGTATATATATATATATACATATATATATATGTATATATATATATATACATATATATATATGTATATATACTTAGATATATATACATATATATATATGTATATATACATAGATATATATATATATATATATATATATATGTATATATACATATATATATATATATATAATACATATATATATATATATACATATATATATATATATACATATATATATATATACATATATATATATATATATATACATATATATATATACATATATATATACATATATACATATATACAAAACTAAATCGCATCTTCAATAATAGTGCATTAGATCGGTAAAGTGTTAAAGTGAATAATAAATCTAGCTTAGAAGTTTCAACTCCTTCATCACGTGCCACTGCGGTTTCTACAGATAAGGCTACTAATACTCCTGAAATAATTTCGGAAGTTACTTTCCTTCAGGGAAGGCCCTCGATCCGTGCAAATAAACACGGAAAATCGTTTTTGAGTCAAACTGTTCGATCATTTCATTTTCGACATCACTAAAAAACAATTTACCAGATAAAACTTAACTAGCTTATGTACTAACTTCTAGTCAAATTAGTGACGCCATTATGTTCCAAAAACAACCATAAAATGATATAGTACGGACATCGAAACAGATTACATAGACATCTGATTTAGAGTTTTAAAAAGAATGACTTCAATGTCAACAATCATCGCCTCTGAAGCAGTCGCTGACACAGAGATGTATCTCCTCTAAACTTTCCATATAAAATGTGGCTTGTGTATTTGTTATATCAAACTTTCTACATTTGAAGATTTTATTCGGCGAGAAAATAACAAAAAGTCATATAAATAAACATAATCACAGACAAAATGTTTCTATCGTTTTTCATATTTTGAATATTTTTCTCTTTATATAATTAAACGCGTAGTAAACACGCCAACCGCACCGCCAGACACTGTGATAATAATAAGCAGGAAATATTTGAAATTGATGCCTTGCCAAAAAAAAAAAAAAAAACCGAAGAACGATCTTTTTATTTAGACCGCGCTATTGAATTGCCGCCCGAAACGCACCGGGTGGCGATAAATTGTTTTCAGCAGCTCAAGTAAATTTCAATTCTGCTCATTGACTTTAATTGACTTATAGTTCTTGAACAAGGTCAAGGCGATACAACCAAATCAATACTACGTTAACTGGCCTAAACAGAGAACCTTCTCATACCGAAATGCACGATATAAATCAACTGTCAAACTTACAAAAATTAAGGGCTATATTATTTCGAAAATAAATTTAAAAATTTAGAATTGTTTTCAGTACTTACGATGTTGGGTGATCGACCTTGCGGTGTTCAAAGGGGTTGTAGCATTCCTCCGGATCGTCGGTGCCTTTTTTACGCGCTGTTATCACTAACGGTAACGTAGAGCCGGCCGCTTGTTGCGCGGGCACATCTGCCATATCCGAGCGGAATCTGTCCGAAGAATCATACATTTCAAACATGTTTGCTGGCAACTTGTTTACTATTAAAGTTATGCGGTTTTATTTATTTATACTGTTTGTATCTCTTCTTTCACTTGATTTATTAGTTCTAATGTTTTTACTATTTTCTTTTTTTTTTTTTTATTTAAACGTATGTAGTATAAGTTAAAGTAAAAATAATGCACATACTTTGTTTGGTCAAAATTCGCGCTGTTCCTCGATCCGTTGTGCTTCTGCGATTCATAACCCGAAACGACTGTGGGTATTTTCTGCGAAAGAAACAGAAAACATTATTTTTTAAAAGAATGTTCTCTTCGCTGAAGACAGCTAAAAATATTTTGTTTGCGATATTTGTTTTGAGTCTTTCGTTCTCTTGTGCTTTCGGGCGACAAGGCGTTTGCTGTACAATGAAAAACCTGAAAACCTAGTATTATCAAAATTACTAACGACTGTTTGCCCTAAAAAACTTCACTTCTTTTGTCGTTTCGTATTCAACTTAAATTACCAAATAACGGATTTTGACCTTAATTCAGGGTTGCGAGAAGTATGGCAAAAGGCGCTTTTAGTTGCCGCTAACATTATCATGTTGCCTATGTACGCAGGAATCGTTCCGATGCTAAGTCACTTAGTAAAGATTTTTTCTGTACAAGTTTATTTTATCAAATACCAATTCGCATGTGCAATTATTTACCTACAGTGATGTGAAAAACTATAGACTCGCAAATTTTCTGTTTTCTTGGAATGTGTAACAAACTTTTATGACTAGTTTTGTGACAATATATTGTCAACCGACACCAACTCAGGGAAAACCTTTTAACGGCTCAATTACCAGGAATGGTTATTAATTTACTGAAAACAATTTTCGCCCGTGAAAAAGTATAAACTCAGGCCTTTTTTCGATCTCAGGCTTAGTTGTAACGCATAGCTGGGTATAACAAAAGTTTTTAAAAAACAGTGCAGATATTCTGGGATGATAGTAAACAGATTTTTGTTTTACGCAGTGCTAAAGTTCTAAATATGCCACGTGGGAAACAATTAACGAACGTTGAAAAACAAAGAATATTCGATTTATAAAATAGTGGAATGACGCAATGAGAAATTGCCAACGAAATAAATCGCCCCCAAGGTCTAGTGAAGAATGTTCTACAAGCCGGTAGTGAAATAAGCGATCTGGGAGACCAACACAATTTTCGCCGACGGTAAAATGAACTGTTATACGTGAAATGTCAAAAACAGGAGTTTCTCCGTCTTGTTGTGTCAAGAACACTCAATAAAGAGATCTAACGTCCTTTTCAGGACAAGAAAACGCGCTTCCTGAGGAACAACCCCCACAACAGCAGAACAAAAAAATAATGGTGGCAACGGTTTGGGATTACTCAAAAATCCCCTACCAGAAGAACCTTAACTTCAACAGCAACAACGGGCACAAATGACTGAAGGTGAAGCAACAGAGCCAACTCAATAATTGGCTATGCAAAACCCTGGTCTCTCTCAATTGGCGAACAAAATGCAACATAGCCCAATGCGCACCTGATTGCCCAACCAAACTCACACCAGTCTCCTCGGAGGCGTGGGTTCGAATCCCACCGCTGCCACCAAAATGTTTTGTTGTGTTTAGTAGGGGTTAGTTTCAGCACGCGAGTCTCCTGATCCTTAAAAGGACAAGGCGATCTCTTAAAACAGACCGCTCCTGAAATCTTGTCCTACAAGGGGTCGTTACCGTGCTTCCTCTGATCCAAAGGGAAGAGCAACGTCCTTTTGGTTTGGCCTCAGTCTTGATGTCTTCACTTGGTCTTCCCTGGGGGCCAGGTGATACTTCGCTATCCGTGGAAATTAAAAGTCGTCTAGTTTCCTTTTCGAATATGATTTTATTATATTATTCAGGATTTTCCTGGGGTACTTCCTCCAGGGACTGTGAATTTAGACTGCGGCCCAGAGATCACTTGACTATTCCTTTATAAAGGAAAAGGAATCGAAAATTGTATCCCAAAGATACACATTTTCGTGCAACAATCTCGATCTTTTGGATATTTCGAGCGAGATGTTGTATTTACATAAGATAAGATATCAATTTCTTGAATTCTTATGAAACTATCGCGCAGATGTATGAATGTATCTGCTTTTGAGTTTTTTGTTTGTTTAACTCAATGGAATTTTTGGGATAGAGATAACGATCTCTGAATTTTGGATTTGGGTGATGCTGTGGAGCAAATGTAGAACAATAAACGAATATTGGATTCGTTTATTGTGAATTTTAATTTTAATTTTGATTTTGGATTTAATTATGCCGTGGGGGCAAATGTTATGCGATAAACGAATGTTGGATTCGTTTATTGCGAATTTTGGATCATGTTTGGGTTTTTTTCAGGTTTTGATAGGATTTCGGATGTAGGAATGGGGGAAAAAGGTAGTAGGTCTTTTTAGAGCACTACAGTCTCAAATGGTTCGACGTTTAAGTTAGACTGGGACTCTAGCC
The DNA here is from genome assembly GCA_963931805.1 of Microdon myrmicae. Classification (NCBI taxonomy): domain Eukaryota; kingdom Metazoa; phylum Arthropoda; class Insecta; order Diptera; family Syrphidae; genus Microdon; species Microdon myrmicae. Next base: position 69,724,358 of record OZ007498.1, on the reverse strand, counting down.
TCAGTAGAAAATGGGCAATAGCCTCAAGCAACTTGAGGTATCGAAAGTGCTTGTGCAAACCACCACTCAAACAACGATAAAAAAAGAAGCATGCATTGAATTCGCTGAAGCACACGTCCAACACAGTGAAATGTGGTGTCATGTGATCTTCAGTGATGATGAAAAATTCAATCGGCCCCAATGGTTTCAAGTACGCAAAATCATGTCACGCAGGACTTTGGGAGGAGGTGGAGATATAGTGTGGGCAGCTTTCATTGGTAATCTGAAAACAGAAATTGTTTTTATTTCTAGAAGAATGGACGCCAACAAGTACCAAGAAGTTTTGGAAGAGAATCTTCTTCCTTTAACAACCCTAACAGAGGACGAAGATGTCGTGGTTCAACAGGACAACGCTCCTATCCATACAGCAAACAACAACGAGCATGGAATTAAACTTTTAAGATGGCCGGCTTTAAGTTCAGACATAAACCCCATTGAGAACCTGATAGTTTACGACCACGAAAAGACAGAAATACAAAACGTGGAACAACTCAAAGAAAGAATTTTTGAAGCATAGAGTAATACACCGGACAACACTTTAAACAATCTTATTTCCAGTCTACCACGAAAATAGTTAACTATTATAAGAAATAACGGACAAAGTATTCTAAATTAAATAAATTATTACACAATAAATTAAAATATAAATCTCTTGAGTTTATACATTTTCACTGGTGAAATTTGATTTTTTTTTTCAGAAAATTAGTTACTTTTCCGGGTAAAAAAGCAATTAAGCCATTAAAGGGGTTACCCTGAGTTGCTGTAGGTTGACAATATTTTGTCACAAAACTAGTAATAACAGTTTATTACTCATTCCAAGAAAACAGAAAATTTACTTTTGAGTCTACAATTTTTCCCGCCTGTATAAGGGGAGAGGGGGCCGCTTTTGTGAAGTTGGAAAAAAAACGATGGGTTTTTTACCGTTGTTCTTGGCAGGTAGCGAAATGGTATTTGATTATTTGTTTCGACTCTTCCAATAAATTAGAATACTTAGGAAATGATTAAAATTTCTTTATAAAATATGACACGATATCACTAAACAATGGAACACCAAATTTCAAAATAAAAGGAAAATTACATACTATTATTTATATAAGAAAACTTTCAGCAGTTTTTTTTTTTTTTTTTTTTGGAATCATTTGTGAGTGGAGAAGACATCGCAAGGTTATTGTCCTTTCTTTAAATCGAAAATTCGTCTCTCGTGTATTTTAATTCGCCAAGGGAGTGTAGTTGGTTGTTTGAAGTTAGCGCCTAGGACGTTGATTTAAAATTGTAAAGCAAAAATTTTTTTTTGTTTTCGGTAGGAAGATGGAAATCACACTCGTCGTGTGAGTTAACTCATTTGTCTGTGGTTCGGATTATTTTTAAAGACAAAATATTTGACGATGGTTTGAATAAAATTAAATGTATGAAGTTCTAAATAAAAAATAGATACGTAAAGAAAAATTTGACGAGTGTTTCATGTGAATTATAAAAACAAAACATTTGATGACTTTCCATATGAATTAAGAGAATGTTTCGCAGCTGGAAGGATTAGACTAATATTTAGAACTAATAGCAGGTGGAGAAAGAGTGAAACAAGTGGAACCTTTTCAATCATCAAATGAAGTTTTCGCAAGCGACGTGAAGCACCATAAGAACAAGCAGTGACCCAGGTACCACCAAATTGTGGTATACATCGTCACCACAAACTGTGAGTACGTTATCTTATAATATCATCATCATCATCATCATCGGCACTACAACCGGGATCTTGCTCGTTAAATTTTCCATAATAATTTGTTTGTCTGGGCAAGGTTATTAGCCTTGCGCCAGTAACTTATAATATATTAATTTATATTTTGTGTACAAACATATTTTGCAACAAATTGGTAAAACAAGAAAGTTGTTGTACGAATATAACCAATTCTGTTAAGACAACATATTGCGCAAAGGGGGTATAAATCCGACGAATTGATGAAATTCTTCAACACCCTTATTAAGCGTTTACGTACAACACAATGTTAACATCTCTAATGGAAAAATTTAAAAGCGAATATATGGTTTTCGAGAAAAATTGACAATTCATTATGTTTTTCTCGAAACGCTTTTTCCGTTCATACTTATCACCAGTGTCTAATGATTTTTTATCATGGTCGGGGTTGTGGTGTGAGACTGGCGAATTTTTTATTGCGAATGGGTTGCAGGATGAATTTGCGGCGGCTGCACACCGTTTCATATAGCCAACAACATATTATCGATATTATCGTAAAATTGACACAAGTTTTCAAATTTTTTTTTTTGTCATTTAAATAATTATATGTACTGCAACAAACAAAGTTCTGTCGCCGAAAGGTAAATTATACAATAGTTATGTAATGTTTAGCTTAGAGCGCCTGTGTATGGCCAGTAAGTTATAATATACGATAATTAAGCTAGAATTTAAGCATTTTTTGTCTAGCATGTAATTTAGAAACTAGGAAGATAAAACGAAAATAAAAAAATGTTATAAAAATAAAAATGAAAATGAATCGATATTATCGATATTATCTATATAATCGATCGATAGATAGATAGATAAATCGATAGACAGATACATCGACAGATAGATAAATCGATAGATAGATAAATCGATATATAGATAAATCGATAGATAGATAAATCGATAGATAAATAAATCGATAGATAGATAAATCGATAGATAGATAAATCGATAGATAGATAGATAGATAAATCGATAGATAGATAAATCGATAGATAGATAAATCGATAGATAGATAGATAGATAAGTCGATAGATAGATAAATCGATAGATAGATAAATCGATAGATAGATAAATCGATAGATAAATAGATAGATAAGTCGATAGATCGATAGATAGATAAATCGATAGATAGATAAATCGATAGATAGATAAAGCGATAGATAGATAAAGCGATAGACTTATCTATCTATTTATCGATAGATAAATAGATAGATAAGTCGATAGATCGATAGATAGATAAATCGATAGATAGATAAATAATATTAACTGTTAATTCAGAAAATATTGTAAGCCGAAAGGCAAAACAAAACAAAAAGACATTGTACAATTAAGAGAGGTTGTGAAGACCCAGTAAGTTAATTAAGAAAAATAACTGTAAATAGGACAGCATTAGTCGTACATGAAAAATGTAATAGTTTTTTTTTTTGTAAAATAAATGAAATTTAATGAGAAAATAATGAAAATAACACAAAACCCAAATCGCTCGTTAATTGGAGATAGCTGGTTGAGTTTCTCATACTCATCCGAACATTGTCGATCAGACTCTTCGAACATCATTACCAACCAGCAGTTTATGCTTAATATTTTGAATTCTGACCTCAACGAGATATATACAAGATATATAAAAAAACGCACTGACAAGGACATCCATAGACTGATAAAGACATCATAGAGGCGCCAACAAAAAAAAAAAAACTGGTCAACGGACTGAGAAGAAAACCATCCACAGAACATGTCACCCATAGGTCAAACCACTTATCAATAACACTTAGTTCATGGACTAAACCACAAAAAATTTGAAGCCCTTGTCAATATCACTTAATTTATGAATCAAACCATAACAACAAAATTAAAATCACTTATCAATGCCGCAATTCATAAACCAACGTCAATGATGAACTGATAAGAAAACCATATTACAGGGCACGCCACCCAGAGATAAAACCCAAGAAACACGTGGAGGATACCCTCGGATGACCCCACCGCCTGGCCACAAGGCCAAGGGTCAAATGTCAAAGGTCAGGGGGCAAAGGTCAGGAGACAGGGGTCAAATACGACGACATCACGTGGACGTCACGATGACGCTACGCACGTCACGCGCTGTGACGTCACCATGACGTATATATATATATATATATATATATATATATATATATATATATATATATATGTATATATATATGTATATATATATATATATCATGATCATCATCATCATCGGCACTACAACCGGGAACCGGTCTTGGCCTTAGTTAGCAAGTCCTAAGGCTTGTTAAATTTTCCATAATGATTTATTTTTTCTGGGCAAGGTCATTAATCTTGCGCCAGGGGCTCCCCGGCGGGGAATCGAACCCCGGTCTCCCGGGTGACGGGCGGGTGTACTAACCACTATACTATCGAGGAGCGCATATATATATATATATATATATATATATATATATATATATATATATATATATATATATATATATATATATATATATATATATGTATGTATATATATATATGTATATATATATATGTATATATATATGTATATATACATTATTTTTTATTATTATTATTTTATTATTTACTGGCCTGTAGGAACCCGGAAGTTCATGACCTCACCGACCGGGCCAGGTCAAAGGTCATCGTGACATCACCCGGGCGATATAAATATATAAATATATATATTGTAGCGAGCTTAGGGTTCGCTAAATTAATTATTTTTGAATAAATAAGAGCCGTTAAATTGATTTTTGAATTAATATAACACTTTATTAGTCCGTTAATCACAACCGTCACTTTTACCGTACACACCGATTTCTTGACTTATCGCTTCCGTACTTATCGCGTATTTTCCTTCTTACTTCTAACTTGAGACTTATCGCTTGCTTCGCTTTCTTACTTATCACTCTAACTTCTTCTTCCGCTCTGCGTGCGACGTATTTATACCGTTTTTCCTCATTCTGATTTGGTGTATCGTTTCCGTCCGTTCCATAGTCTTGAATGTTCTATTCCAGCTTTCCAGTACTTCCTAAAATAATCTACTACTTTGTTTCGGACTTTCTCGAAGATTCCAGTACTGATTGTCATATGCGTCACAATATATATATATATATATATATATATATATATATACATATATATATATATATATATATATACATATATATATATATATATATATATATATACATATATATATATATATATATATATATATATATTTATATCGCCCGCGTAATGTCACGATGACCTTTGGCCTGGCCCAGAAGCCGCCAAAACATACTACTCCAGTGTACATCCGGTCATGTTCTGATGTGCCAGTTCTTTCCCTGGCAGAACTTTACGTCACTTTCTCACTCGTGACTCCCGTTGAGCTAATTATCACATACTTACTAGCAATGTGGAGATTCTAAAATAGTGTGCGCAGATGTATTCATAATGAAGAATGCACCATTAAAAAATCGATAAAATCATCTCCGAATACCAGAGAATTAACAGCTTATCTCGCTAGGTCCGCCTCTGGAAAACTGAGTTATCTTTTTAGAGCCAAGAAATATTTTTCTCCGGTCCAACTTTTTCTTCTGTATAAATTCCAAAATAGACTGGAACTCGAATATTGCTCTCATGTTTGGAGCTCTGCTCCTAAACACACCCTCGACCTAGTTGAGAGCAAACAGAGACGAGCGATCCGCCTGATTGGGGACACGGCGGTGACGTCGGGACAACAGTCGCTATCACATCGAAGGCGCGTAGCTAACCTCTGATTGTTTTACAGATATTATCACGGGTGCTGTTATTCGGGGATTCGTGGTTTTGTTCCGCGTAATTCCGTTTATATGCGCTGCATGAGATAATCCGACGGAGAGCACCACTTTGCGGTTTATCTTCCGATGGCGCAAACATCTATGCATAAGAACTCGTTCCGCTACAGAGTGGGAAAGCTATGGAAAACCCCCCGCCCCCGCCCACCCCGAGGGTTTCCCGAGCGTCAAAACCTTCAACTGTTCAAGAAGAACTGCAACAGTTATTTGGTGGTATCTCGAGGCGCCGACTCGGTGCTATAGGTTCGCCTTTCCCGAGAGAAGTGTAATATAAAATTTAAGACATGCGTGTAATCAGTTGCTCCGCGATTTAATTTTAACTTGAATCACGTTTTTCACTACTCCGCAAAATGCTGTAGTCATCCCGGAAATCAGAATGGGAGAATAGTTTATTCCCAGAAATCTTTATCCCAAAGGATGCAAACGGAGTTTCTTTCCAACCTTAATCCGAGATAACTGCGCATTCAAGGATAAAGTTTTAAAGTGTTTCCTTGGTGCTAAGTATGATCGAAGACACAAGACAACGGAGGAAACTCCACAATTGTAAATTGGAATAGAGGAGCCTCACATCAACACTAATGAGAGTAATCGGGTCGCGAGGACTAAGATGGACCGGGATTATAGCCAGAATTAGCAACGACAGAACAGTCCACAGAATTCTTGATGGAAAACCAACGTGAAAGAGACTAACAGGACGGCCGCGACGGAGGTGGAAGCACAATGATAGGTTTGACCTTGAGGAGATCGGATCGGTTGGTCAAGCGTGGAAGGACACAGGACAAGGAACGATGGCGGAGTCGAGTCGGTGAGGTCATGAACTTCCGGAGTCCTACAGGCCAATAAATAGTAATACATTCCTCTGATATTCTTTGCCCTGAGGTCTTCACTGGTGACGGCCTCGCGACGAGATGGGAGGACAATGTATAGCGTGAACCTCAAGAAATTGGCTCAGATGGCGAAGCGTGAATGGAAAGTGTCCAGGAGAGGAAATGGTAACGTAGCCGAATTAGTGAGATCATGAACGTTTGGGTTCCTATAGACCAATAAATAGAAGTGGTAGTAGAAATCTGAGCCATCCACTAACGTTCAAAATATAGTCAGAGATTCTTCTCATTAGGTCGTGGAACCTGTAGCTTGATGGGGAGGTATCTCACCCAGGGTCCAAATTTGGGAACGACTTGCCACCTGTTTTAATTTTATCGATCGGGCCATCAGCCAAGTTCTAAATATGATCAAGGATTTCTTGTGACCATTTCATGGACCCTACAGATTAAGATTGGGCATGGAAACTCCACTTACTACTCGGCGTTTAGTCTTCTTTTGTGAGTGTATTTAAAAGCCCTATGGATAGGTTATTGTGTGGTACATTTATTATTTAAACTTGGTTAATGTTTCGGAATTTGAAACTTTATTTAAGAAGTCTTACTTCTGCAAGGCATGTAATGCCATTGTTTATATTAAAAAAGAAAAAAAAAGAAAAGAAAAAAAATATATATATTTCATATATTGTATACATATATATATTATATATATTATATATATATTATATAGATATATAGATATATATTATGGCGCAAGACTAATGACCTTGCCCGGAAAAACAAATTATCATGGAAAATTAAACAAGCCTCAGGACTTGCTAAATAAGGCCAAGACCGGTTTCCGGTTGTAGTGCCGATGATGATGATATATATATTATATACTATATATATTACATATATATATATATATATGTATATTATATAGATATGTATATTATATAGATATATATATTTAATATATGTATATATAATATGTGTGTATTACTTAAACTTGGTATATATACCATATATATTATATACATATATGTATATTATATATATATATATATATATATATATATATATATATATATATATATTATAAATATATATATATATATATATTTATATATTATATATATATGTATATATGCATATATATATATATATATATATATATATGTATATATTATATATACACATATATATATACATATATATTTCATGGATCATATATTCAGTTTGAGCATGGAATCTTATCCTTCTTGAAGTTTTAAATTTAGAAGAGAAATCTGAAAATGACAATAAGTGTATTTAAGGAAAGGAAGTTCGAAGATATCTTTCAAAACGCCAATTACAGATGTTTACGCGGATGGGAGCGAACATACAAGGTAAAGTCTCTGTTGTCAAGCCGGCGAAGGCCAGGACGATCCTTATCCCTGTTCAATCCAAGTTGGCATGCAGTCTCCATGTGAGATCCCTGGAACCAATGCATGCAACGACATCTTGAGAAAGGTTGGCACAAGGCTAATAACCTTACCCGAAAAAAGAAATTATTATGGACAATTTAACAAGTCTCATATAAGGACCGGATACCGGTGGAGAGACTTGCTAAATAAAGCCAAGACCGGATCCCAATTGTAGTGCCGATAATGATGATGATGACGCTTAATTAGCGAAGTAGAGAGTGAGTTATCCCAACAATCTCGCTGTTTTTCTAAAATCATGCCGTAAATAGCTATACATAATTCAAATATCTTTTAAAAGAAAGTAGAAACATAAATCATTTGAATGAATTGACACTTCTAGCATCGTCTAAGAAACTTCAAACTAGACATCGTGGATAAAATACATTACAATTCCCACAATGTTCCTCATTTAATGGTATTATCCATTTTCATCGACACAACTAAAGTGTTTTATCTCTGCAAAAATGTTCGACACTCCAAACAATTGAAACAAAACAAATCGATAAAACTGCTGATGTGCACAATTGCACACTCGATGTCTGACGATCTTCGAACACAGAGAACCGTAATCACCTCCGCACTCCGAAAACTAGAAAACGCACGAAGTGTATAATTGACAGAATGACATTGAGAAAAATTTCAAGTGCCTAATTATAACTATAAAACGATAGAAAACAAATAGCGAAAACAATCGCATTGGATTTTCTAGTCTTCTTCTACAACTGCCCGGCTACGTTCAAAGTACAATCGACAAACTGTAAATAAATCAAGTCCCACGCAACGTGTGCGCGTCACTGTAATTAAGATATGTATATAAGTCAAGATAATAAAGAGAAAAAAAAAAAAAAAAACAAAGAGCATCGCTCATTTTATCAGCAAATGATCTTGAGGGATATTATCCTTATTTTCGTCCTTGGGTGAAGTGCTTACCTGCGCTAGAGATGATTGACCATGTGGATCGTTAGCTGACATTTTACTAACCGCAACCGATTTATCGTGTAACCTTTGTAGAAAGCCCCGATCGGGTGCTTTTAACTCGATCGATGAACTCAGTTTGACGGACGTTGTGATCACCCCGCAGAGAGCACAATCAAATATGTTTCGGTCCAAGGATTCACAATGGATTACAAATATGGCACGAGCTCCTACTTTCCGGGAATACTGACCCCAACTGAAGACACTTTTTCTATACCGGTTCGGATGTAGTCGGAGCCTAAAGCGTTTACCGCGCAGAATTCCGCTCTAGTTCCCACTCACAGTCCATTGCCGTCCAAATAAACAACCTCGAAATTGTCCACCAACAGAATAGTGCAACTTGCCAAATCGTTCTAATGAAGTAATGTGACAGTTTAGATACGTGATCAACCAGATCATAGTGTTTAGTATCCGTGTTTTGGGGCCTTCATTCACGACAAACATTTTATACGATCCATTTTGGTGCTTAATTAGCTCTGGGGGTAGGACGCTTTAATCACGCGAGCATAGAACATGGGGCGTCCAACAAATTTGCTTACAAATTCATGTGGATTTTGGTCTTCACGAAGGCGAAGCCGCGCAAGCAAGATGGGTCACAGTATGTGGCCATTACTGTATGTGAATGAATTAGCAGGATGCTAAAGTGGTAAATTGCTAGAGGTCTTCTAGTGTTCTTGATGTATCTTCAATTAGATAGTTATTAGAGTGATTCGAATTGTTTCATTAGTAAATTGAGCAATTGAATCAATTTTCAGTTGTAGTGTAAATTGCCGTGTTTATCAATTGCTCGAACTTTCAGATGAATCCATGTTGGACGTTGATGGAAATAGGTGAATTAAATGGTGCTATAAAAAATGCTGACGCACTACTTTATTTATATGAATTTAGAGAAAAACAAATATGTTATTTCTAGCTTTATTTTCTAGTCTTTATTTGACTTAGTTTGCATTGTTATCATCATCATCATCGGCACTACAACCGGGATCTGGTCGTTGCCTTATTTAGCAAGTCTCGAGACTTGTTAAATTTTCCATAATAATTTACTTATAATAGGTTATTAGCCTTGCGCCGATTGGATTGTTATAGTTGGGTTAAATATGCAGCGTGTTACCATTTTACAAGTATCGTTATAATGCTTCTAGCCTAGAAGCTCTAATCTCTATTGGCGAAAATCGATATTGTGGTGTAGCGCTCATTCAGTGCCAGAGATACTAGAAGGTTTGTAACAAAACATATATTGAAAGAAATGTACAAATCCTTGAGAAATGAACTGCAAATTGATGGGATCTGTCGGAGTGCGTTCTGCATAGCAATTAACTCGAATTTCTTGGAATGAAGGTATCACGCACCCTAATAGAATAATCGCCGTGGTCAAATCTGTAAAAGATTCAGAGACCCAATCGGCTTCTTCGACGTGAAAATTAGTGCAGCCTCAATGTTAATGCAGTGACTTCAAGTAAGTCAATTAAGAGGACCGCACATCTTTGAAAAGGTCTACGCAAGTCTCGACTGTAAGAAAGCAACTAGCCTGAATAAAATACCAGCAATAGTCTTTAGGGAAAAGTTCGGGCCGATGTCAAACATGTTTTAGATCTGAGAAGACAACTCAGCTTCTATGAAAGCGATTTGGTGAGATGCGACACATGTTCATGCCAAGTTATATTCCATCTGACCGTAACGGAGCAAATTCATCCTTTCCTTGGATTTAGTGAGCTGGCCGCTCATCCTAAATTCTGGCAATGATGATTCAATGTTTTCTTTTGAGCGTGGTATATTCTGGCTGCGTTATATTAAAATCTTAGAATTTGATTAACCACATTCTTTTTTTTTACTTCTCCCAGAAAAGGCGAACCTATAGCGCTGAGTCAGCGCCCTGAGATGCTATTTTTTTTTCTCGACCCGTCCATCAGCCAAGCTTCGAAAGCTGCTTAAGGATTTCTCCCAACCATTTCACGAAGCCTAAAAGCTTAATGGGGTGGTATTTCACCGGGCGGTTGGGCGTTGGGACCGTACTCACCACACAATAACAAGAGTCGTCAGTTGAAGCCAGCTTTTCACAATCAAACCCAAGACACAACCTCCTTACCAACTCAGCCATTAATTTAGAGAGTCGACAAGATATATCATTGTTAATGCTAGCTCAATAACAGCTTCGGTAATGCTAGCTTAATATCATCACCATCATCGGCACTACAACCTGGAACCGGTCTTGGCCTTATTTAGCAAGTCCTGAGGCTTGTTAAATTTTCCATAATAATAAGCTTAATATCAGCTTTTCTTAATATAGCTGAGAGCTAGTGCGATGCTGATGCGTTAACCAGAAGTCAGTGCACTATGGTCGTAAGATTAAATAAACGAGTATTGTCACTTTTTGATACTAGCAATCATTAATATCGGGTAGAAATAGAGTTGACGCCAATATGGTACCCCAAGGTACTCCTGAATAAATAAAATAGATATCCAAAGACATTCACTCTAAATCAGCGCGAATTGATCGATTTTCAAGGACACTTTTCAACCAATCGCAAAGTTGGTGGGAAAGCTTATAAAAATGAACTTTACTAAATGATACTTTATACCAGACTGAGAAACCTCTAAAATATTCAATGCAACTGGCGCTTGACTTGCCACATTTTTTCAATTGTAGATGTTCAAAGATTATCCAACAGGTTTCGCTTGGAGTGCCTACTACGAAGTTAGTGATTATGTAGAAGTACAATACCTGGCATTTCAAATAAATAATGAACCTAAAAATAACGGCTCTTTCAAACTCCTTGGAAAAGCGGATAGGAAGACTTTTGCCGGCATTTTTGCGGTATGCCTCTTTTACACTATCTTTGATTGATTATATTATATACCACCACTCTTCCTAGATTGTAGGGGAGTAAAACCTTGCCCTGTTCCCTTAGGATATACTCACAGCCATACCACCTCGTCGTAAAAGGCAACTAATGGTTGAATGGTAGGATGGGTTCTAACGCCCTGCCACTCAATCAAATATCCCCCCATCAAACTATTGCCTACGTGAAATAGTTGGGAGAGGTTCTCGGCCATCTTTCGGGGCCTACTTCTTAATACTATCAATCAATAATCATCATCATCATCATCTGCATTACAACCGGGGTCCTTCTTCTTCTCCAATGGATCTCGACAGCTTTTCAACTTGGTGCCAAAACAACTGCCTCGAACTAAATATTGCCAAATGTTACTCAATCACCTTCTCCCGTAAACGATCCTCCTCCCCTCTACGTTCCTATGTCTTACTCAACCAACAGATAACACCTGTACAAACGATGCGTGACCTTGGCATCTTATGTGATAGGGAGCTTAACACGAACCAACCTGATCAACGATCCTAAATCTTTTTTCCACTTTATTAATTACAAACGGAAATCCGACGCCTGTCCCCAACTCCCTTCCCTATGACACGATTACTTCATCATGATCATCATCGGCACTAAAATCGGGATTCGGTCCTGGCCTTATTTAGCAAAACAACATTTTATGAATTTTCCATAATAATTTGTTTTTCCGGGCAAGGTTATTAGCCACGATTACTTCAACCAACCCCTAAACCATTGATAATCTATCTGATTCTTTCTTCAAAAAATCTTTCCCAGACATCTCTTTCAAACCCAACCCGTCTTACTTCAAAGACCTGCCGAATTCTCCATTGGCCCTTTCATCTCTCAACGTATTCAGCCTCACCTAGTTGAATAAAAATTAAGCCTTCTTAAAGACGAGTTCGGCCCCGGCTCGGATGGACTTCCCGCTGCCCTGTTAAAAAAAATTCCTCTTCTCTTTCTCTCGCGCTCTCAAAGATTTTCAATTTGTCTCTCATGCAAGGCGTTTTCCCTAGCATTTGGAAATCCTCCTTTGTAACCCATATACATAAAAAGGGACCAGAAAATGATATTAGTAACTACCGTCCCATCGCCAAACTGTCTCATATCCCAAAACTGTTCGAAGGTATTCCTCACAACGCGTTATCTTTTCAGGGTAAATCCACTATTTCAACCAATCAACATGGGTTCTTTCGGGTAGATCGACCACCACCAATCTGGTTGAGTTTTCATCCCATACTTTCCTAGCCTTAGAAAATGGCATCGAAGTCGATGTAATCACAACCGACGTCAGCAAAGCCTTCGACAAAATCTCTGATAATCTCATCATCTCCTGGGAGGATAACTTAATTTAAGCTACCCTCCCATGGGTTCAAACCCCCATTAATTAACTAGATATAATCCTATCTTAAAACTCGAACCTATCGTGTCAGATTAAGATCCTTTCAAGTCCTTTCCCCCATGTCGGGGGTTCCTCGGGGCGATAACCTGGGACCCCTCCTGTTTATCCTTACCATTAATGACATTGATTCCCAGATCAAGTACTCATCTATCTCTCTCTACGCTGTCCACACTAAACTCTACAAAACGATACGCTGTTTTCTCGACTCCTCACTTCTCCAATTGGGATCTCGACAGTTTTTCAATTTGGTCCCATAAGAACCGCCTCGGACTCAACGTTGTCAAATGTCACTCTATTACCTTCTTCCGCAAACGCCCCCTTCCCCGCACGTTCCTATTCCTTACTCAACCAACAGATATCATCTGTACACTCGATTCGTGACCTTGGTATCGTATGTGATAGGGAGCGTAGGTTCAACACACATATCGATGACATTATTCTCAAGGCCTACTCTGTCCTTGGTTTTGTGAAACACTGTTTGAAAGAATTCTCTAATCCCCATGTTTCCAGATCACTCTATATAGTCTTTGTCCACCCACTTCTTGAAGATGCTAGTGAGGTTTGGTCTCCTCACTACTCGTCCTATATTGGCAGGATCGATGCAACGTCGTTTTTTGCGTTTTGCCCTCCGAGGATTGAATCCGGAAAATCCTCTGATTCTACCCCCATACGCGAGCCGTCTTCACCTAATTAACCTTAACACACTTGAAGAGCGCAGAATTCATGCCGACATCCTATTCAACCACCGTCTACTCTCGGATTCAATCAACTGACCAGGTCTGCCTTCCTCCATCACATTTTCCACTAAACCCTGAAATCTGCGAAACCCTTGTATCTTCTATTTGCCGCCCATCACACGTCTTACGGGTCTAATGACCCCATTTCGCGAATGCAGGGGTGGCAAACTCCCACCCCACCTTCTTTGACTTCAATCTCACCTCTCCCGCTCTCAAACCTCGTCTCCTCTCCTACCTGGATGTAATGGATAAATTTCGGGATTTAAAGAGCCTTGATAGACCATAATAGGCTTTGTTGGATTTGATCAGCCGTTCCCATATTTCTGCCTCCATATTGTTATCGGCTGATACTATTGACCCAAGGTAGTTAAAGGATTGCACTACTTCAAATTCGTACTCCACTACCCCGATAGTTTGACCAACGTTAGGTCTTCTCTTCGCAGAAGTTGCCACCATGTCCTTAGTTTTCCCCTCATTAATGTACAGTCCCAGTTTTTGTGCCGCCTGCTCGATCTGGGTGAAGGAGTCCTGTACAGCCGACTCGGATCTACCGATGATGTCGATGTCATCAGCGTAGGCAAGAATCTGGCAGGACTTGGTGACAATAGTCCTCTTGTTGTAATGCCTGAGTCACGGATTGCTTTCTCCAACACTAGGTTGAAGAGGAGACAGGCCAGACCGTCCCCTTGTCGGAGTCCATTAAAGATGTTAATTGGTTTGGACAGCAATCTCACTATTTTTACCTGACTAGTTACGTTGGTCATGGTCAACCTACAAAGTCGTATCAATTTGTTTGAAATGCCGAACTCTCTCATGGCGTTTATATAGTTCTACCCTGGCTATGCGGTCGTAGGCGGCCTTGAGGTCTATAAATAGATGATATAATGGGATCTTAAATTCCTCACATTTTTCCATCACCTGCCTAAGGATGAATATCTGATCAATTGCTGATTTGCCTGGGATGAAGCCACACTGATATTGACCAATGATCACTTTACCGTATGGGGTTATCCGATCTTGTAGGAGAGTGGAGAGTATCTTATAGGCGGTACTCAGTAATGTTATACCCCTATAGTTGCTGCAGAGTGTGATATCTCCCTTCTTATGTATGTTCGGTATCTCCTCTTGCTCCCATGCGTGCACCACAACCTCATGAATTGTGTGGTCTAACCCTGTCCCCCCTTGTTTGATCAGCTCAGCTGGTATGCCATCAGCTCCAGGGCCTTTATTTGATTTGAGCTGTCTTATGGCTTTAATGTTTCTTCTGTAAGCTGACCATTTAGCAATTCATTGAAGTGCACTTCCCATCGCTCCAGAATGCCTTCAGGATCGGTGATCAGATTACCCTATTTATCCTTGCCGTAAGTGCAGTGTGGTGTGTACTGCGTCATCCTGCGGATCATTGGTAGAACTTCCGCACCTGGTGCGGATCTCTTTATCCACTTTCCTCTATTTTACAGACATGGTTTTTTTACTAAGCACTTTTCTTTTGTGTGTGGTGTTTTTTTAGATCTACTGTGCTCTTTGTATTTCCCCTCGCATACCCGCGTCCTAGGAGACTGCTGCATTACCCGGTATGCGGCATTCTTATGTTCAGTCGCTAGCTTACGCTCATAATCAAATCTTTGACAACTTTGAATTTAATTTGTGAACGCACCCTTTCACTAATCATCGAACTGTCACTGTCAATTTATTCAGTAAACTCAACATTTTCATCATGATTAAGTACACGAACGAACAACGTTTGCAAATTAAAAAAATTTACTACCGAGAAAGATGCGCCAAGATGATGAATTTCATCGCAAAATCATCTTCAGTGACGAAGCTCATTTTTGGCTCAATGGGTTCGTCAATAAGCAAAACATGCGTTATTCATCATCATCGGCACTACAACCGGGAACCGGTCTTGGCCTTATTTAGCAAGCCCTGTGGCTTGTTGAATTTTCCATAATGATTTGTTTTTTTTCTGGGCAAGGTCATTAGTCTTTAGGGCGACATGTGGTTTCAACAGGACGGTGCCACAAGCCACACAGCACACGTTATTTTTATTTAAAAAAAAGTTGTCAAGTCCCTATTGGAAAATACGATATAAAAAATACCTTTCATATTGTTTAGCACGATCAGACGGTTGTATAAACAGACATTGTTTGGGATCGTGATATTTTCAAATGCAGGAGAGGCGTCAGGAATCGCTTGTAAACATTTCCTATATCATAAGTAAACAAAAAAATTGTATGTATGTGATGCATACATCTTAAAAGATGTTTAGATTACATTCGCAGAAAGTGTATTCTGTTTGTAGTAAGTCATAAATCGAAGGTAAGGGGATTTTTTTTTTTTTTTTTTTTACACCGACGAGCGCACAAAAGGGGATTTGGAAGTACCCTTAAATATCAGAGCACGGTGCGAGCGGATGGAGAGGAAGTCGATAAGGATAGGAGGTGTCGATGTATATTGGTCTTGAATGTCTGGACATTACAACGGACAGGAAACACATGATCAGGCAGAACATTCCACATTCGTGTGGATCGGCTAAAGAATGACTCTCTATGTTTATTTGTGCGCCTGAAGTCCACTTTCAACATGAACTGATGCGCATTAACAGATTGACGGGTTTCGCGGGAAAATGTCTGAAGGGGGCGGAACAAGTTCAGTTGAACAACGACCGTGGTAATACCTATAGAAAAGAGATAGGCATGATACGTTGCGCCTGTGTTCTAAGGGCGGATTTGATCGACTTACGGCTGGGTCCCCAATAAGTTTCACTGCACGTTTTTGCATCGTGTCGAGCACGTGTAGTGCAGTTTTGGATGCGCCTGACCAAATATGGGAGTTGAACTCCATTTTTTGACGAATATACGCCTTGTAAATAGTGGCCAGGTTGGATGGAGTAAAGTGTCTTTTGCATCTCTTAAGGAATCCCATACATTTGACTGCATTTGTCGCAGCTTCAAATATGTGTTCATTCCAATTAAGAGTCGAATTAATTCGAGTGTCATGGATTGGAGTGTCATGGATGCAGGTGCCGTTCATCGACAGTATATTTACTTTGGGGTTCGCCTTTGACGACAAGAGGCAGCACTGAGTTTTTAGGGCATTGAATTCTACTCGGTTAGATATCCCCATTGATATATCTTGTGGAGGTCTGAATTCAATGTATCAAGCATTAACTGCTGGTTGGTAATGACGTTGAAAGAGTTTCGTCGGGAGTGTTCGTATGAGTATGAGAAACTCGACGTGCTATCATCAGCAAACGAGTGAATTGGGTTGTGAGTAATTGACAAGGGATCATTTATAAAGATGAGGAAGAGAGTGGACGAGAATACCGAACCCTGGGGAACACCTGCATTAATTTGATGGGAGACAGATTTGACACCATCAAGAACCACTTGGATTGAACGGCCAGAAAGATAATCCCTTATCCATTGGATCAGGGAATTGTCCACTCCATAGGAATGCAATTTTGACAAAAGGGCTGGATAACAACCTCTGTCGAAAGCTTTCGAAATATCCAGTGCAACAACCTTGCTTTCACCGAGGTAGTAGATGGAATGGCTCCACTTTTTGGTAAGGTACGCCAGCAGATCTCCTGTGGACCTGTTGCTATGAAAGCCATATTGGCGGTCATTGCGTAGGTCATTTGATTCCAGATATTTCGAAAGTTGACGGTTGATAAGAGATTCCATTACCTTGGAGAGAATAGAAGTTAGTGCTATGGGTCGATAAGAAGAAACGGATGATTTGTCACCCTTTTTGGGAATTGGCTGAATGTTCGCTGACTTCCATCTATTTGGGAACTTACCTACTCGATCGGAGATAGGACGGATCCTCAACAAACCTATGACCGAGAGGCCAAGAAGATTAAAGAAAATGCGTATTTATCGCGGAAATCACATTTCAATATTTAATATTTCAGTCCCCGGTGAGAAATGTTGGTATTATAATTAATGAGTCAAGTGTAGTCGGTGTTCAGGTCGTTCTTTAAAATAATAAGGGAGCCGCACAATGACGGACAGAAAAAGTCAGTAGAGCAAATAGACGTAATACATGGGTGGCTTGAAAAGTTTCCGACCTAACAAAGATACAATACATTTTTTCTTAAGATTTATTTTTATTTTTCTACATAGTCTCCTTGTAACTCTACACACTTCTCCCAGCGACGCTCCCATCTCTCTATCCCATCCAAATAGTACTCGGAGTTTTTCTCTGAAAAATAACTGTTCACCAATGTGTTTGCCTCCTCATTTGGCGAAAATCTCTGTCCTCGTGCGCAATTTTTTGATTAGGGAACAAAAAGAAGTCGTTTGTGGCTAGATCTGGCGAGTAATTCGGATGGTCAAGTAGTTCAAATCGTAATTCGTGGATTTTTGCCATGGCAACCGCTGAGGTTTGAAACGGCGTTTTTGGTCTAACGTGAGTAAACGCGGCACCCAACGCGCGGAGAGTTTTCTCATGTTCAAATCTTGATTTAATATGCGACAAACACGTTCTTTGGACATTTTCATAGCCTCTGGTATCTCTCTCACTTTAATTCGGCCGTCGTCTAGCACCATTTGGTAAACTTTAGCGATGTTATCGTCAGTTGTTGCAGTTTTTGGACGTCCCGAACGTTCACCGTCTCCTAAGCTCTCACGGCCACGTTTAAATTCAGCTGCCCACAATTTAACTGTGGTAAATAATGGTGTAAAGTCCCCATACACAGAGTCCAACTTATCTTTGTTTTGCGTAGGCGTATTGCCTTTCAAAAACAAACATTTAATGACTGCCCGATACTCAATTTTGTCCATTCTGTCAAATTAAAAATACGTGTCCAAAATAGCCGAAATTTTGGTGAGTAACTGTCGAAAGATGCAGAACTACATTCACTAGTTTTTATTGACGAATGCTGCTAACTTCACGACACGGAAACTTTTCAGAACACCCTCGTGGGCCACAAATGTTTGCAAATAACAATACTTGATACGAGGGTTGCCTCTTATGTTTCGGGATTTGGCAACCCTAGCGTTGCAATCCGGCAATTGACAGCTCTGTCGTAAAGTTGGACATTTTTGAGGTTATACGCACTCAGAACGTTTTGACATACGAGCGCTATTTATGTTGTTTACAGTAACTTAAATGATTCATCTCGGCCCAAAAATGGAATTAAATCGTCAACATTTTCGTGCGATTATTTTTTACAACTTTCGGCGTGGATTAACTCGGCAACAGTGCATGGATGAACTTAATTCAATTTTTGGCGATGGAGCTCCATCAAGGACCAGTGTTTATCGATGGTATGGTGAATTCAATCGTGGTCGTAGTTCACTCCAAGATGAATTTCGTGAAGGTCGTCCAAAATCAGTTGTTGTTCCGAAAACCATTGATGCTGTGCGCAAACTGATATTGGAAGATCGTCATGTGACCTATCGTGAGATTGAGACAACCT
Organism: Microdon myrmicae; assembly: GCA_963931805.1. Lineage (NCBI taxonomy): Eukaryota > Metazoa > Arthropoda > Insecta > Diptera > Syrphidae > Microdon > Microdon myrmicae. Next base: position 69,705,112 of record OZ007498.1, on the reverse strand, counting down.
TAGGCGTTAGTGGGACCAGCATACATTCAATATTGCATAAACATTTGACTGTCAAAAAAAAATTTTCGCGTTGGATCCCACACAATTTGTCAATCGCCCAAAAAAAAGGCTCGTGTCAATTGGTCGAAAGAAATGCTCAAAAAATACAGTCTCGGTGCTTCGAAACACGTCTATGACATCGTGACAGGTGATGAATCGTGGATTTACGCGTATGAGCCCGAAAGTAAACAGCAGTCGACTGTCAGGGTCTTTCAAGATGAGCCAAATTCAACAAAAGTTGTTCGCGCACGAAGCACTTCCAAGCAAATGGTCGCCTGTTTTTTCGGAAAAACTGGACATGTCGCAACCGTACCACTAGAACAACGCAGAACAGTCAATTCTGAGTGGTACACAACCATTTGTTTGCCAGTTGTCTTCCAAGAAATCATGAAAACCAACCGCCGAAGACGGATCACTCTTCACCACGACAATGCGAGCTCTCACACATCGGCTGCGACAACTGCATTTTTGAGCACCCAAAACATCGATTTGATGGGTCATCCGCCGTATAGTCCTGACTTGCCACCGAATGACTTCTTTTTATTCCCGTACGTAAAAAGCAAACTGAGAGGTCAACGTTTTTCGACAACTGAAGAAGCGGTTGCTGCATTCAGAATGCATGTGTTGGAGATACCTCAATCAGAGTGGCAAAAGTGCTTCGACAATTGGTTCAAACGCAAGCAAAAGAGTATAGATCTTCATGGGGAATATTTTGAAAAACAATAAAGTGATTTTCTATGATCAATATTTGTTTTTGTTCTCTAATCCCGAAATATAAAAGGCAACCCTCGTATCTTAAAAACCTCTAGCGGGAGGGGCGCGCGAGTGGCGGGGAATTGTGCCGCGCTTCATGCAATTTTAGTCACGATGGAGCGTTTCACGTGACAACAGCGTGTTTTTTGTGTAAAACAGTTTTATAAAAACAACGATTCCTACGTTGCTGTACGACGCCTATTTAAATTGAGTACGGATTACGTCGTATAAGTGAGTGTCCAAGTGTTAATTTAATCAAAGCTTGGGTCAGCAAGTTCGAGCAAACGGGATCGACAACGCATATTAAACAAACAGGGCGGCCACGTTCAAGATAACATCCAGGAGGAAATAGCCGCCATACATCGCAGCATGTGCCAGCGAGTTTTCCAAAGTTTGCGTAGTCGATTGCAGGAGCGCCAACGACGAGACGGGGCAAATCTCGACGATGTCATTTACGTTAAATAAATGATCAACAAAATAACATTTGTAGTTTTATTTCTATTCATGTTTCAAATGTACAAAAATGTATCATCATCATCGGCACTACAACCGGGAACCGATCTTGGCCTTATTTAGCAAGTCCTGAGGCTTGTTAAATTATCCATGATAATTTGTTTTTCCGGACAAGGTCATTAGTCTTGCGCCAGAGGCTCCCCGACAAAAATGTATGGCCCACCCTTTATATGATAGCAGTCGAAAAAGTTCCCAAGTGTGCAAATTAGTGAAATTAATTATAACAATTAAGTACTCGGGGGAGCAATTGTATTATAGTTTAGATGCAAATAAAGTAACAATACACAAAAAATAAAGCAGTCTATTATTATTTATAACAGTGTAAGTGTGTTTGTGTTCGTATGTGATGTGTTACGACATTCGTAACATTTCCAAACATTACACAATTCAATTTTCGTTTTTGAAAGGTAAACTCATTAAAGCAACACGCGCAACTGCAGCTAACTTGTTCGCCATTCCGATACTCGCATATGACAGTCATACCCAGTGGTAAGTTTACGTCAGTATTTATGATTGGCGAATGTGTCGAATCTAATTAGTAAAATCTCTTTAACTCCCTTTAATTATTTACTCTTAAGATAATTTAGTGGTTTGCTTTGTTTTCGTGCTGCATTTTCCACCCAATCGTTCTTAAAAGCCTCCCGTATTTAATTAGTTCCGAGAGTCGCTAGAAATGAAAGTTCTCCTTGGAAGTATACCCACTAGCCGGTGGGTGAGGCCAGAGGTTCCCCACTACCTATTAGTTGATTTAATTCAATAGGAAAAGTCGCTGTGCGAAAGTTAATTGTTCGACTCTAATTTTCTTTAATGGCGAACTGTTGTTTTTATTAAAATCATTATTGCGAAGGCAACAATTGTTAGAGAGCCACTTGATTGATTGTTTGCGTATTTGAATGCTCCGAAGTACAGTCGCTGAAATTGCGTTGCTCACTCAAGTGATCAGGTACTTAATTAAATTTCCTCCGTGTGATTTATTCAGCCTGTGGCATTTCCGTGGAGTAATTTATCTAATGCACTCATTTCATGTATAGAAAATTGGTTCGTGGACAGATTGTAGGAACGTTTTATAAATCTACGCCTCAATATTTGATTCACTGATGTTCCGGAACGGTAAACGGAACTCATAGTTCCAATATAATAAATTGGAACTTAGTTGTCGTAAATATCATTTCCGATAAGAGCTTTTGTTAAAAGGAGCGCTACGATAACGTTACAATATATCAAAAAGTAATAAAGAGAAATATTTTTATTATTGTGATATAGTAAATTGTGCACCTATAGTACTTCACAATGAATTACTTCGAGTTTCCGCAACTTGTCACTACTTTACAATTTTAAAAGTTATCGTCTGAATGTCGGAAAGAAATGGACGTCAATTGGTTGCGGTCACAATTATGTCCATTGCAGTATTAGATTGATATTATTATACAGATTTAGTATTTTATTGTTCTAGTTTTAGTATTTTATCAAAATGACAACAAGAAAAAAAATATAATGTCTAGAGTCATTTCAATCAAACCGATTTTCTGTACTGGACGATGTATTGGATTGTACCACATGAAATGTCCGATGTTATAGTAAAATTTTAAAAGCCAACATTATTTTTCGGGGACTTTTTATTCAATCAAAATACGATCCGTTGGCTTCTATGACATTCTTCCAACGTGATACAAGGCCAAATATTCCTTTTTCGTAGAAGTGCTGCCTTTTTGAGGCAATCACATCTTCAAAGGCTTTTATGACCTCTGCTCGGTTCCGGAAGACCTTCTGCCAGCAAAATGAATCCAGATTGTGGAGAAGATGGTAGTCCATTGGGGACATGTCAGGAGAGTACGGTGGATACGGAAGATTTTCAAGTCCAACTGCAACAGTTTTTGCGCAGTTACTTGTGAGGTATCGGGCCGTGCCTATTGATCAGCCCAGGTTGCTTTTCAACCAAATTGGCATGCTATATGTCGATTTCCTCACAATATTTGATAGCGTTTATCGTTTGTCCTGCTTGAAGAAATGAAAAGTGGATTGGTCCTTTCGATGTCCACCAAATTGTCACCATAACTTTTTTGGGTGAAGATCGGGCTTGGGGGTGTGTTTTGGTTTTTCGCAGCATCCCACCACGGCCCAGGTTTTTTACGGTTATCATACAGAATCCACTTTTCATCACAGGTGACTATCCGGTGCAAAAACGGTTCAGTTTGGTTTCTTAATCTAAGCGATGCGCAGATTTCCAGGCGTCGTCGTTTTGAGGACTCTTTCAGTTCATGGGGTACCCACTTATCGAGTTTCTTTACCTTTCCTATGAGAGAAAAGTGTCGACTTATTGTCATTGGGGATACTCCCATTCTTTGTGCAATATCCAGCACCGATTTCGTTGGTCCGCATCCACCGATGCTCTTAAAACATCGCCGTCAACTAACGCGTCCGTCTTCCCACTTGGTTCATTTTCGGAACTTTCCAAACCAACGTCGTATAGTGCGTTAATTTACCACTACATCCTCAAATAGCTCATTTTTCATTGGTTTTTCATTGCCAATGACGCATTATGTTCCATTTTAAATTCATAAAGGAAGAGGGTTCGAATTTGAATTGCCGACAGCATGGTAAACATTTCCTAGAAAAAAAATATTAACTGTGGTTGTAACGAACCCTAAAATGCTCACACGCCAAGTACACGTACCGCTTTACTTTATAAAAAAAAGAAAACTTAACGTTCTGGCACAGATGTTCACTCGAGAACTTCGGACATTTCATGTGGTACAACCCAATACATACAGTTAATGATGCAACAACTCCAAAGAAATTTTTACCAATACACTTTAAGACGGCAGTAGAACATTTATTGATTAGCTTACTTGTCCCTTTTCTTATATAAAAAAATGTTGATATTATGCTTAAATGTCAAAGCACAGTACAATGGGTACACATATATGATTAGTAAGATGTCATCAACTTCCAGCGCTGTAACTTCAATAATACCTTTAGCCAATTGTGCCTTAATTTATGTCATGGTAACCAGCTTACAGGAGGGGAGTGGGAACGAATATACAGGGCAAAGTCTCTGCTTTCAAGCCGGCGAAGTCCAGGACGATCCTTGTCCCTGTTCAATCCAAGGTGACATGCAGTCTCCACGTGACACCCCTAGAGAGGTACTTTGGCACCCGCCATGTAGTGAGCCAATGCATGCAGCGACATCTTCAGAAAGGTTGGCACAAAGCTAATAACCTTGCTCGGAAAAACAAATTATTATGGACAATTTAACATGTCTCGGATATTGACCGGATACCGGTGGAGAGACATGCTAAATAAGCCCAAGACCGTATCCCGGTTGTAGTGCCGATGATGATGATAACCAGCTTACACACATCGTAGTGATGTCTAAAACGAAACATCACTACCATCCCGATTGCTTCCCACACCAGGCAGATAGTTGCAGATAAAAAAGATCGGTTGTTATTTTAAGGCAATCCACACTATTAACATTCAGTAGATGCAAAACCAACATGATAAATGAAAATATGTCGAGGTTTCGCGTCAACAAGAACTCGGCTGTACTGACACGCACTGAATGAAAACCTGTCGAACGTACTGACGTACTGACGAATAGACCAATAATTTCTTCATCTCAAACTTGCAGACATTTTGAGAAAACTAAATAACAAGAAGTCTAGCAGTTCAAATATTATTATCAACATTATCCTCAACCAGATAGACATAACTTAGCAATTTTATATTAGTTTAAGAAAAAATTAATACAGTTCCATCAGTTTAAGAACCGAACCGATTTCGTAGATGAATCCACTATAGTCTGTCCGCTCTTCCAATCACTACGTCTATGTTTTCCATAAAGCTAACGTTTGCCTCATCAACGACCACCTAGGCCGCCTTTCGTTCAATTACGATCACCTATTCGTCGAAGATGCCATCACCACTTATATACCGAAATCCTTTACTCTATTTCCCTGTTCGTTGCCTACTCTAGACAAAGAACATCTACCTCTTCCCCGCCATGGTACAATCACAAGCTTCGTTCCCTGCGTAAGAAAAGCAATAAGTTATGGCTCATCTTCTCTCGGAATCTAACTACACCTGCCTACTCCAACTTTCCTGGCTGTTACCTCCAATTCACGGAACTTTTTAACACCCTTTATCGCAACTATCTTACCAAAACTCAGACCAATCTCAAAAATGACCCCAAAACCCCCTTCCAGTTCGTCAATCATAAACGTAGATACGATGATTATCCCATATCGCTTACCATAAACTCTCATACCTCTCATACCTTCGCCACTCACTTCAATCAGTCATTCACTAATGACTCATTTGTTCCTGGCCCGTCATACTTCAATTACGTGCCTAACTTTTCCCTTGAGCCCCTTCTCCACAGCTCCTTTGATCCGGCCTTAATTGAATCTAAGGTACTGCAACTCAAAGAGGAGTTTACATTGGGCCCGGTTGGTATCCCTGCAGTTCTCCTCAAGAAATGCTCATCTATTCTCTCTGCTCCCCTCTCACTGATCTTCAATCTCTCACTCTCTCAAGGCGCATTCCCCCACATTTGGAAAACGCCTTCATCACCCTCATCCACAAGAAGGGTCCCAAAAATTATGCAGCGAATTACCGCCTCATCGCCAAACTAAGTCACTTACCCATGATTCTCGAAAGCATTCGGTATGAATCTCTTAGTTGTTGTTGCAAATCTTTTATTTCACCAAGTTAATATGGTTTTCCGAATGGCCGATCAACTACAACCAACGTTGTTGAGTTCATTTCCTTTACACTCTCAGCACTAGACCACGGGAACGAGGTAGACATGGTCTCAACTGACCTCAGTAAAATATTCGACAAAATCTCCCACAATCTAATCCTAATCGGAGCCCCCGCAATCTAATTCCTCCGCCTTCGAACCTGGATTGGCGAAATGAATTTCTTCCTATCTAAAGGATAGAGTTTATTCCGTTCGGTTCAGGTCCCTGATATCCAGCCCCTTTCTTGCCACCTCTGGGGTCCCTCAAGGTAGCCACCTGGGCCCTCTTCTATTTATACTTGCCACTAATGACATTGATAAGGTTATTAAGAAATACAGTTTGTCCCTATGCGCTGATGACACCAAGATATACAAGATCATTGAAAGACTACTTGATTCTGTACTGGTGCAATCAGACTTTGACAACTTCTCGACTTGGTGTGACAAAAATTGGTTTATACTTGTGATGGATGCAACCGTCAGAACGAAGGTTGCGTCCACCGAGTGATGATAACGGTGAGTCCCGCGGACCACTGTCCTTAATACGATTCAACTCAATTACGTCAGTAATCGCGTGTTTCGGTTCAGTTGATTTTGGTGACCTCGATGCCGGTCTTTTGGAGCCACGTGTGATCGCGCCGATAGGGTGTTCGATGTGGGATGTGAAGTTTCGCCCGTGTAATATTCAACGCATTCTACGTGGACTGGACTGTAGTAAGGCAACCGCCCCGGACGGAATACCAACAATAGTCCTTAAGAACTGTGCACCAGAACTATCGTCGGTTATTGGCAGACTCCTTCGTTTATCTTATGCACGGATGGCCTTTCCTACCTGCTGGAAAACCGCTCGAGTTCAGCCAATTCCAAAGAGGGGAAAAAACTGTCTCCTGCAAAATTACCGACCGATAGCATTACTGTCTATGTTCTCTAAGATGATGGAAAAGATCATCAACGCCGAGTTAATTAAGTATTTGGAGTGACACGGACTTCTGAAAGATCGTCAATACGGATTCCGTGGCAGGTGGTACACGGGAGATCTTTTGATCCATAAAGCCGATATATGAACATCTGCGATTGATGGGCATGGTGAGTCAAGGGCGGTCGCATTGGATATTTCCAAGGCTTTTGACCGGGTCTGGCACGGGGCATTGCTCAGCAAACTTCGGTCATATCGACTTTCCCACCAGCTTTATGACTGGACGTAGAGCTTCCTCGAAAATCGATCATCCGGGTTGTTGTGGACGGCGAGTGTTCGGATCTGTATCATTTTATTTCCGGGGCGCATCAAAGTTTTTATTTTGGCTCTAACTTTGTTTTGCTTCACATAAATGATTTCTGGAGACAACGTGTTTTGTGTTTTGCGGATGATAGTACGCTTGTTTCCTCTTTTTCGAGTGATCGGCTGATTGGTGCATCAACGTCACACCAGCTGAGATGTAGACAGATTGGCTCTCTGAATCGGGATCAGGATAAGGTTCTGTAGTGGCGAAGGGCCAATCTCATCGACTTCAATGCAAGGAAGACACAGTATATAACATTCTCAAAGAAAAGTGTATCATCGGTTCCGCAGGCCAGGCCCTCGAATCTGGGGAAAGATTAAAGTTACTCGCGATTACGGTTTGTGGGAATGTATCGTGGCATAAACACGTGTCGAACATCGCCAAGTCAGCCTTTGCAAAACTGAGTTATCTTTTCAGAGCCTAGAAATATTTTACTCCGGCCCAACTTTTTCTTCTATATAAATCTCAAATTAGACCCGCGCTCGAATATAGCTCTCATGTTTGGAGCTCTGCTCCTAAACATACCCTCGACATACTTGAGAGCATACAAAGAGGAGCGATCCGCTTGATCGGGGACTCGACGCTGACGTCGGGACAACAGTCGCTATATCAGCGAAGGCGCGTAGCCGACCTCCATTTGATATTATGACGGGTACTGTTCTTCGAAGATTCGCGGTATTGTTCCGCGCAATTCGGTTTATATGCGCTCCACAAAACAATTAAATAGATCGCACCAATTCGCGGTTCATCTCCCGACGGCGGGAACATTCCGTTACAGAACGGAAAAACTGTGGAACCCCTTCCCGCGCGAGTTCTCCCGAGCGTTACAACCTCTTATCATCAAAAGTGAATCTCAATGCAAACCTACTGTCAATAAACACCACGTGCAACGAAAATGGTCTGCAAGCTTCTTTGAAATCAATGAATTATTGATCTTAATTGAAATTCCTGATATTTAAAAATAAGAACAGTGCGAATGTGAGATAAGATCCAACATCGAGAAACCTCTTTCGCAAAAGCTTTCGAGAAGATTTATTACTAAGTATGTTTCAACTGGTAACCAATAAACATCTTTAATAGACTCCGATAAGGGACAGTCTGGCCTGCCTCCTCTTCAACCTGGCGCTGGAGAAAGCAATCCGTGACTCTGGCGTTACAACTAGAGGGACTATTGTCACCAAGTCTTGTCAGATACTTGCCTACGCAGATGACATCGACAAGCATGAGTTGTACGCGGTCTACCTTGAAGGTTATGTTGTAAGAAAAATCAAGCTCGGTAGACTCCGGTGGGCGGGACTCCTAGCTCGAATGAGCGAAGAGGAGCCTGCCTGAAAAGTCCTCTGTAGTAGGATGTATGGAAGGAGACAGCGCGGCAGACCTGGTTTGCGATGTAGGGCTGGCGTAGACCAGGACGCCCAGAGCCTGGGAGTGCCAAACTGAATACCATCGACTCGAAATCGGGACCAGTGGAGACACTTACTGAATAAGGCCAAGACCGGATCCCGATTGTAGTACCATGATGATGATGATGATGATTATGATGATGGTTCAACTGCTAGAGAAGTAGGAGCATTAAACATACCCACAGTTGAGACTGCGTAAAAGGTAACTGCAGCCTACATTCTAAAAAAAAATAGGAAGCTAGCCATTACTCGGCATGCGTTGCGATGCCATCTAAAGGCAAGCAAGTGTTTTGTGTGGTCACCTTGTAGCGTTCTACGAACGCATAATTTCACCCAGGTAAGGTTCCTAACCCTTCAAGGAACAGACCTACCTGAAAACGTTACACGCGTCAGACGCGTGCCCCCAAAAGCCTACTAGGGGCCAACAACATGTAGCCAACGTTGAGCCGACACCAAAAAGCAAGGAACCGAACATCCCAAAGCTTTTAATGCCAAGCTCAACATTCGTAAGTCAATTAGAGTTATGCCAAAACCTTTTTCAAATCCAGTAATTATAACTATTCATAGCACAATAAATGTAATTGTAATAAATCCCAATCAAAGCACATATATAAAATTTTTTATTTATCTACTATTTGTAAACGTATTTTTGCTTTCGAATATTTTATTAAAATGCTGCATGTACTAAACACTACACGTTAAGCCGTTAAAAAAATGTGTCAAATAGTTTAATTTTTGTATAATTGAAATCGACATACAACGATGAAGAAAAATTAAAGTCTCCAGTTTTAAATGTTTATATATATATATATATATATATATATATATATATATATATATATATATATCTTTTTTCTTTCTTTATAGTCGAAGCCAGCGGTTTCCAACCTTTATGTTACCACATCATCATCATTGGCACTACAACCGGGAAACGGTCTTGGCCTTATTTAGCAAGTCCTGAGGCTTGCTAAATTTTCCATAATGATTTATTTTTTCCGGGCAAGGTCATTAGTCTTGCGCCAGATTTATGTTACCACGCCTCCCCGAAAAAAAAAAGTTTTCCCGCGCCTCCCCTACCTTTTATTGTTTTAATAGATTAAATAATATAGACACGTTTTAAATAATAAAAACTTTATTACAAAAAAAACTGAAAACTACAATCAACAGAATAATAACAAGGTTTAGCTATAACATACACATACGTGTATATTTATTTTTATATAAAATTATTTTTAAACATTTACACCAACTCGTATCTCTTTTTCGACTACTAACATGGCTTGATATTTGGTTTACATTGCAGCCAGTGCCGAAAAGCCCGTTTCGCATAAATACGACGTTACAAACGGTAGAAGTGTAGGAAATGTCTTCGTCATGTGCCGGCTTTGGCACAGGTTCACAAAGATTTCCTATCATGTTCATGTGTGAGATGCACTTTTAACTCATTGTCACGGTCATTAAATACTCCACCTATTTTCCAACGATCGAAAGTTCATTGTTCAATACAATGAGAAACGAAACTCCACGGAATACCTCGGACAATCGTTCACCAAGCAAGAAATAAAACGCACGATGGTATTGTTTCGTATGAATGCTGTTTATTTTGATTTACCACTACATTTTGACACTCGAACAGTTAATGCAATTTACAAATGGTTTATTGGTTTTCACAAAACTATTGTTAAATTAAGTTTCACAGTTTCAAGGATCACGTAATTGTCTGTGTCCGACTTCGACTCTGAGGTACACTCCGATACGCACTCCATGCTCACTCTACTAAGGGGGAAACGCGAACCAGCGATGTGCGATCGTTGGTGGTTGAAATGAGACTCCGCGTTGCTATGCTCGACGCAGAGCCACTTCTCAACTGGGGTGAGTTTCCTCGAGAGAGAAAGTATTTCTCTCGTGGTGAAAACAAGGAAGAAGGACTTGGTAATGTATTTGCATTTATGATCGTGTAGATCATAGTGTTTATCGATGCGTTTCGGAAAAGGATAAACGAAATCTAAAACAAGGGAAAAAGCACAAAGGGAGAAGCGACCTAAGGCATCGTTCTGTAATGAGGGCTCAGATAAATAAATACGCTGCCACTCATTAGGTGCTAATAGGTTTGGGATACATCATACAATTTGTATATCGTATCTTTGGTCACTGTAAGAAACGGATTCTTTATTTGCATTTGTTTATGCTATTGAATTCGAATCCGACGGATAAGCGCGAAGTTGGTGATTGTTTGGAGATTCAAACAAAGGGGCATTTCTGGGAGAAGTGCTTGTACCTGAATCAATAGTTGCAAGTCATTGAGAAGCAATTTAAATGGTTACACAATGACGGTTGTGTATATCATCTACGCCAATTGTATATGGCATCTATGCCGACTCAAGGGTCAGATTCCAGTGTGAATATTTACACTACTAGAGAATCCTTTCTTGGCAGCTAGGCGCGAGTTGCGCTATGGTTGGATAACAGCCGCCGTGGATACAGATAAACTAGGAAAATCTGCCGCGCACGTGTGAGACAGAAAACGTAGGCAGGCAGGGTGCCGTTGATTGTTTCCATAGTTTATTGTAGTTATCTAGTAGGGCAACCGAAATGTTTTCAGAGATGCCTTGATGCATGCGAGAATAGTGTACCGATTTCTCTCAGGGAAAGTGAATAACGCATTAAATGCAGGAATGCCCTTGATGAGAGGAATGCTTGAGGGTGCTAATGCGATTGCATAAGCGAAAAACCATGAGATTTCTGGAGCTTCGGGAGGAAGTTATTGGGGTCATTGAAAAGGTAAGTAGTGGAACCGCCACAGAAGCACTTGCATTGCTTTGCAATACGAAGATTCATACTCTCCGCTAAGATTCATCCAAAATTGAGGTTTCATTTTGAAACTTTTGTTTTAGTAGGCTATCGCATGATAATTCTATCAGTTTTTCCTTTTCAATGGTTGTCAGCTCAAATTCGTCATCTTCATTGTTGATAAATGGATTCTATACCCACAAAAACTTGAAGAAATCAAGGTCTGCAAAATAATTTGAAAAATGCAGCACTAAACCATCCAAGTGTTCAATAAAAAGATTCTTACTTGTTTCAATATTGGCTGTGGCCCAGAAATCTTTTGACAGTGAAAACATGTCCAACTTATTCTTTTGTAAATTTGACTTCCATAACTTCAACTTTTTAATGAAAGCTTTTACTTTGTCTTTTTGAACAAGTGGATGCATTTGTGATCCCTGCTTTGATTTATTCAAACTGCTCAATTTTCCAAAAATTTCAACCAAATAGGCAAGTTTAACAGGGAAATTATCGTTCGTCCACAAATGTGTCTCTTCATGGTGTTTTTCTTCGAGAAAGGTTGCTATTTCTTCTTTGAGTTCAAATACCCTTTGAATCAAATTTGCACGAGATAGCCAGCGAATTTCACAATAATACAGAAGTGAGGTATAATTAGCTTCCATATCTACACACAACTTTGCAAACAGCCTAGATCTCAAAGGACTGTTCTTAATGTAGTTTATAATTTTTATAACTTTTGTAAAAATTTTGTTAAGTTCCTCGCTCATATTTGTTGACACTAGAGCTGCTCTGTGAAGCATACAATGCATCCAGATAGCATGTGGTGCTTTCTTTTTAGCTAATGCTTGAAAACCCGATTTGTGTCCGGACATTGAGTGAGCTCCGTCAGTACCCAGTCCAATGCAATTATTCCATGTTATGTCGTTTTTTTAAAAAAAAAACTGTTCATTATATTAAAAATTTCAATGGATGTGGTCTTTCCGGGAATGGGTTTGCAAAATAATATATCTTCTAATATATTATTTTCCACAACATATCGAACATATGCAATTAAATGGGCATCTTTAGCTATATCAGTTGCCTCATCTACTTGTATGGCGAGTTTCAAATTACGCAGCCGAGAAACCAATTGATCGCAAATATCTTCAGATACATCATTGATTTTTCTTCCGACTGTATTATCTATAATATATTATGGTATAAAAATGAATTTATTAAAAAATGTTGGGGCCTCCCCTGGCAGTAGTCCGCGCCTCCACTGGGAGGCGGGCCCTCCTAGGTTGGAAACCGCTGGTCTAAGCAGAAATGTATTAAGATTGTGTCACGAACAAACTCCCCTGTGCAACTAAGAAATAATGAGTCAACGTAATAAAGTCCAAAACCAAAATATCTGTGTTTTAATTGTGTTGTTTCACTCCAGCATCTTTCCGCAGTGACCGACCAAACGTACCGCCAAATTAGTATGTTTCCTTCTGGTCTTGTCTCGTTTTGTGGTGCAAACAGTGTTCGGCGGAACACGCCTTTCGACCAAGGCTAATTAGTACCGCCAAAACCTCTCTTCACTTCAATGCCTTTGGATACACAACATGTTTAATTTTTCAACTGGACACAAATAATTGAGAGGGCTTTTGAATAAAGCTCTCCATGTGAGAAGCATGGATGTTCTAAATGTAGTCCACACATTTATAACAATTGCCCCTGAGCTTTGTTTTTGGTTATTGCAAATTCGAGCCGCATCGAAAACAGCAAACTAATTGCATATCTGTCGGAATCATTGGGATGCGTGACAACAATAAAATATATACAGGTCACCCTCCCATAACATGGTAGATAGATTCCTACAAAATGCCGTGTTGTGTGAAACCGTATTGTATCAGACCCAGAGCCAGTACAAAAGGGGCGGGTTCCGTTCTGAAAACTTATTAATTAGGAGGTACGAAGATTATTTTAAGGTTGGGATGACACAAGTGTTGTGCGTGACATGAAGCATTATCTAGTAATAACAGCGCGTTGAGACACAAATTTTCCCCCTTTAAATAATTTTCAACATCTGGCGTAAGACCTTTTAAAAGCCAATCTTTAAATAAATTTCCAGTCACCAAAGTTTGCTTGCCAATATACCGGTAAAGTGTTTTATTGACACCTTCACATGCACGATGATTTAAAGATCTTTAAACTGACAAGGGTCAGGGTCAGACCCCCCGACGCATTAATGCACGAAAGTAGAGTTGTGGGGGTTCTTAAAGTTCACCTGAAGAACCCTCCATATTCGCAACCCATATTTGCATGCCAATCACCAGCATTTCATTTCCTTTTGACCACACCACCAAACTCACCCCAAACGAGGGTTGAATCACTGAGTCGTTTTCCATCATCCGACCACCACGGTCGTTTCTTCATTCGCTCCCCAGTGCGCACGGCGACGCGTATATCTAGGAGTCGCGGTTAGTGCGGAAGTCTAGTTTAACAGTGCCATCTTCCTTTTCCTTTTTTGGAACGTTCCTAACAGTTTTTTTCTTTAAATACAAATCAATATTCCAACACCTAATAAAAAACAATAAAACCCTTTTCCAAATTACAACAAATGAACAATAAAAATAATTCAGAAACTATGCGCAGTGTGATTCATTTTATCGGTGTTTTACTTTCCTCCTGGTGGACGGTTCGTTGCTGAAGTTCGTGTTTGTGCGTTTCATTCGGTTTGTATTCGGAGGAACATTTATGATGGAGGAGGAAGGTGAACCGAGTGCTCATACCTGGCACAATATACTTCCTCCCCACAGAGTTTATGATCTTTAGACACATTAAATCCGGATGCATGTTTTTTATTTTTCGATATAAATATGCTCCTGGGAATTTTTTTTTTTTTTTCCATTAAAGCCCAGTTTCATTGGCATTGAAAACTTGATGTGTTGTGTATCCTTTCTCTTGTATAACGTTCAGAAAGTTTTCTGGATACGTTGTGGCAGCTTCATGATCAGCCGACGCAGTTGATTCTTGAACTCTTATGCCATGACATGCAAAGTGCTTTTTGAATTTTTCAAACCAACGTTTACTCGTCACAAGATCTTCTTAATTGTCCGGACTGTCAATTCATTTGAATTAAGACTTTTTCCAATGTGAGATGCCTTTTCTCCTTTTAAAAGGCGACCCAAGATTTGAATATTCATTTCTAAAGAAATAAATTTTCCCATAAACGTTGTTTTTTTAAAACTTGATGTTCCAAAAATAAATCAGTACTTAAAGACGAAAAATTCACACTTTAACGTATCGAGGTTCGACGTGGAATGCCGACCAGTCGCTTAAGACAACTTGTGTCCAGACTATGGAAACAAAACAGGGTTTGGTATTCATGGGTCCTCGGCACGGATTGCGTTTCACAACAAATCGGTACAGTAAGAGGATTTCGCATAGCATTTTATCGATTTCGGTGTGGCGAGCCTTCCTCTAATACGCACGGTATCTGCCCCGCAGTTGGTACGTAAACTGTGCATGCCGCTTTTCGCTATAACTCCAGAATAAAGTTATATACGAATAGATTATAATTTATTACTATATTTTCACGTCATCATCATCGTCGGCACTACAACCGGGATCCGGTCTCGGCCTTATTTAGCAAGTCTCTCCACCGTATCCGGTCCTTATCCGAGACTTGTTGAATTGTCCATAATGATTTGTTTTTCCGGTCAAAGTTATTAGCCTTGCACCATATATTCACGTAAAGGTCCATTATTCCTTCCCGTCATTATTTAAAGGTAATTGGGTTTTCAACTATGTTAAACAAAAATGGCGCAGTCGAGTCGGTGAGGTCATGAACTTCCGGGTTTCTACAGGCCAATAAATAGTAGTTGAACAAAAATCATGCATCTACGAAATACAACCCGTCACTTGGGCTTCTAATTGCATACATAATTCTGTCATACGCTATGCATAATTTTGGAACAAACCTATCTAATTCATCGAAAGTCAAATCTGTTTCTCTTTAAAAATCATTGCATATGCTGTTTATTGGAATATTCCAATACGTATAGCGTCAATGAAATTTATTCGGATACCTCACTCTACCTTCAATTCCCTAGGAATATCTAATGAAAAACCACATCACTGGTACGAAAGTGACCTGAACCTACACCACACTGTGAATGTTTAAATTCCTCTGTTCACTTTTCACTTGAATTCCACATTGATTATTAAATTAACACATCTATGATGGGGAGATTCTAAGCCAACTACTTGATATTCATCTACTTTTTATCTAAAGGCATTTCGCGTATTTTATTTGTTTACGTGATAAGCGCCACGGATTACAACACAGGAAAGAATTCGCTAGCATCATGGAAGATTTTCTCTGGCACACATCCCAATCATGACCTCCTTTCTCGTGCACAAGCAAATTATTTAAATCCCAAACATCCCAAATATAACTAATGACGAAGGCGATAAAGGGACGCCTCTGCGGCACACGAAATTAGCCGCCACCCACTACAACGTTGACAGGTTCATTAAAAAGCTCCTCTAAACCGACACATGCAACAATGAAACACATCTAAAGGTGGAATCGCTTGATTTCTTTGTATCCACTTCATCTACGGTCCTCCGATCTTTGCCTAAAAATATCAGAGATACATTTTAAATGTCAAAGACAACAGCGGACTGTGACCACCCGAAGCTTTTGCCAAAATAAATAAATTCAAATCCTTACGGATGCATTCAATTATCACAGCGAGCACATAACGCGGTACCAGTATCTGGTATCTGGCTACAGATACTTTGATCATGGGCAAGTGTCAGGAAGTGTCTAACTGGGTTGACTGAATTGCGTATTTCAGTGTGTTGGCAGTATGCTCCGGTGCATTTTGTTGGTATCTATATTTGGGACCGTGGTTTTGCTTTTCGGATTGCTATTGACCGCGAGGCGTCTAGTCACGAGACACATACACCTCTTCTGATCACGCCCCGGCCGAGTGGAGTTCTCTGTGGAAGACGACATTCTCTGCCACGGCTACAAATTGTTCTCTGTCCATTGTTCATCCATTCGTGCATTTTAATTACCGTGATTGGATCATGATTGATATGGGCAAAGGAGCAGTTTAAAATTTTCCACTCTCCCAGTACAATTCGTCGACCATTGCCAAATTGCTTGGGATAGAATGTGTGGGGCTGAATTTGCTGTTTGGGGAGCAATAGTATCATCGACAACCTTTCTGCGTGCGAAGCAAATGGAGGACTCAATGAAACGAGATGTCGATGTAATGAATGGCAATTGATGATGAAAGGATGTCAACCTTAAGTGTTTCAAGGTTCATTTGTGGCTGTTGTACGTGATGATTTGGGTGTCTGGTAATTATTTGTCTCCGACACCGAGATTGCCTTTGATGTCGTTACTCCTACACGTCGCATTCAAATGGAAGAACTCTGACATGAATGGGTCTGCAGTTCGTTGTGCTAAACCAATCGTCCTGGTATTTGTCGCGGGACGTTATTAAATGTAATCGCATTACGTTTTATGACTGAGCACAAAAGACTAATGAGCCTTGTTGAACCATCATCCATTCAAGGGCAAGGATTGTCATAGTCACTGAAATAGTGTCACTTTAGACTATGGAAATGCTTCTAATAGAGGTAGTTAAAGAAGGCTCGTGAATCCGGTTACTTGGAAAAAGTTAGTAATCCGATTATGTAAAGATTTGTCCGGCACATGTCAAAACAGCTGATCACAAAATTAGCTTTGGAACTACACATACCAACTTTTATACTCGTATGTATTTTACTGCTGTATATGGGGGTAAGTTTGAAAAAAGAGTGATTTGCTGCATATTAAAATTATATTCCCTTACTAATATCTGTTGGTCCAATTTACACTTGGATTATATTGTACTATGATCCACATAGTGCACGAAAATCATCAACACAGTACATGAAAACTTGAGCATACTGTTACCATTTTCTACTAGAGAAAGTGAAGTCTGTCATCGTATTCAAATGTGTGCACAAAAATGTTCATAAAAAGAACAAAAATTAATAGAATAATGGTAACTTTAGTCACTTAGAATAAAAGGAGCAAATTACTTTTAAGGCTCTTATATAATCGCAACCTACATTCAGACAAATTATGATCCGGACTAAGTCATTCAAACGACCCGCGTTTTGCAGTATAGCTGTCATCTGCTCGAATGACATTTTGTCTTGTGTCAACCGAATCGCATTTTGTTCGTACAACTGTCATCTATTTTGACGCTTCGACGCCATCTATTATACGTTTTGCGGTACAAATGCTGTCTACAGAAAATAGCTTTATTATCTATCCAACGATCCGCGTTCTGTTTGTACAACTCTCTCTATATTAGCGCTGAGTTAGAGCCTCACGTGTCAATCAGTTTGTTGTCAGCGGCTGAAGACATTAGTTTACTTCAATTGTTATCAGCGTTTTTTAATATGGAAAAAAATATTCAGTTGAGTTTGTTTGAAATTTTAGGATGCGAACGGCGGGTGGAGAAGGATGTCCCATCCAAGCGATTTCAAGGTATCTTTCACTAGTTTTGCGGTGTCAGACGGCGCGCTGTCGTATAACAAAATCACTCTGCCATTCTGGTCGTCTTTCAAATTGTTACGCCGGACTTCAATGGTTCCTAATGCACAATACCGCTCTGATCCCACCAGACACAGATCACGGACTTCTTGCCGAAGCGATTGGCCTTGGTGGTGAAGGACCGGCTTTGCCAGGTGAAACCCACGATTTTTTCCGCTTCGCGTTTTCAAAATAAATCCATTTTTCGTCACACGCAATAATTCGATGCAAAAATGATTTCCTTTGATGGCGTGGAAGCAGAATTTCACAAGTGACTGCGATTTTCCATTTGGCGTTCATTCAAATCGTGTGGGACCCATTTACCGAGTTTATTGATCTTCATTGCTCGTAAACGTCTGCAGATTGTTTCTTGTGGCACATGTAATGCTTCTGCTAATTGCTGTTGAGCTTGAGTTGGGTCATCATCCAATAACTCGTGCAATTGCTCGTCTTCACATTTGTGTGGTCTACTAGGGCGCTCACTGCTTTTCACATTGAAATCACCACTTTTAAATTGTCAAAACCATGTCTCACATGTTGTAATTGATGGAGCGTGCTCGCCATATATTTCTACTGACAAACGATGACTTGCAACAGCCTTTTTATTTTGATTAATTAAAAAAGCAATGGGCGCCGCAAATGTTCTTTTTCAGGCACAAAACTCGACATGATCACTGAACGTTAAAACAAAGACGCTAGTTTTTTGCGGAGTCAACTTGTGTGTGTTGTAGTTAAATCTCAGACGAACAAAATGATGTATGTGTCAAATTAATATGCTGCGTACTTTTCACTGGCGCCACCTCTTAGTTAAGCCGGAAAAGACATGTATACATCTGGTAGTAGGGAAGTTAAAATCAAGCACAGTTGAGTTAGTATTGATTTAACCACAGCTAATGGTGTAAACGTGCTATCCAAAAATATTGACTAGATGTAACAGTGATTAAAGAAAACAAACATGTATATATCATAGCATAGTGGTTAGTATACCCGCCTGTCACGTGGGAGACTGGGGTTCGATTCCCCCTCGGGGAGCCCCTGGCGCAAGACTAATGACCTTGCCCGGAAAAAACAAATCATTATGGAAAATTTAACAACCCTCAGGACTTGCTAAATAAGGCCAAGACCCGTTCCCGGTTGTAGTGTCGATGATGATGATATATCGATTACCACGTTTTTTGAAGGAATAGGCTTTCGGATCCCTTTTTACGATAATCCAACCTAACTGTGAGTATATTATAATACCATTTCCCCGTAGGGTGGTACGTGGATTATGGTTGGCTAATAACTTGAAAGAGTGTTTGTCTTCTTGTTTTCTAATGCTCAAAAGCCAAATAAAAAGCAGTTTCCCAACGAAGATCTATCAGCACGACAAAATAGAATAGAACAGATAATTGAAAACTTCCGTAACCATGAGGCAGCGCCGATTGGCAATTATAACAACTTGATGTAGCCTAATAAGAGATTTGGGTTTATACCATCGAACCCCCCCCCCCCCCCCCCCTTCTTGAATAAAAATGGTTTCATCTACAACAGTTGTGGAGTTTCTATAGTCGACTGTGCTTTTCGTAAGTTTGAGGCCGTCCTGTCGGTCTCTTTCCCGTTGGTCTACCGTCAAGAATTCTATGCACGGTACTATCGTTGCCCGTTCGCGCCACATGTCCGGCCCATCTTTGGGTTTGCGGTCTAGCTCTTCCAGTTCGTGGTTGTGGAGTTTCCTCAATTATTCTGCCTCCTCGTCATATTTACCGCCAAAGATACTCGATAGTATAGTGGTTAGTATACCCGCCTGCCAGGCGGGAGACCAGGGTTCGATTCCCCGTCGGGGAGCCTCCGGCGCAAGACAAATGACCTTGCCCGCAAAAAAACAAATCATTATGGAAAATTTAACAAGGCTCAGGACTTGCTAAATAAGGCCAAGAGCGGTCCCCGGTTGCAGTGCCGATGGTGATGATGATGATGATACGCCTTAAAACTTTATTCTCGAATACGGGGAATTTGTTTTCTTCCCGTTTTGTGAGAGCCCATGTTTCGCATCCGTGTAGAGCAATCGGCATGATTATGGTTCTCTAGACACCGAGGTTTATGTTACGTGATAGTAGTTTGGATTTCAGCAGTTTACTGACTGCGTGCCAACTTGCGTTGCCGGAATGCTGTCTTTTGTTAATTTCCTTCGACATTTCGTTGCTGGCCGTGAGTATCGTTTTCAGATATTTAAATTCTTTATCTTTTTCAAATATATTGCCTCTGACGTGTTCCCTGAGGTCCACCTGCTCTAGCCGCAATCATGCATTTTGTTTTGTCTTCATTTATTTATAGGCCCAACTCTTCTGCCGCTTGCATGATGATTTCACTGTTTTTGATTACAGATTCTAGATTATCGCCCAGAACGGCGATGTCATCCGCATATGCGAGCACTTGTGTACTCCATTCAGGGATGATCCGGCCATGTTGTCGTCTTGTACCTTTCTGATGACATACTCGAGCACAAGGTTAAAAAGACATGGTGAGAGGCCATCCCCCTGTTTTATTCCGTCCCGGATTTTAAATGGTTCTGATAGGTGGTTTTCTATTCTGACCCACCCTTTGTTTTTGTTCATGCAAATTTGAATGAGGGCGGCATATTTTTTTCGGGATTTCCAGCTCAAGTACAATATGGTAGAGTCTTTGCCTTGCGACTGAGTCGTAGGCTTTTTTGAAGCCAACGAACAGTTGGTGAACCCTCTCTCCGTATTCCCACTTCCTTTCCAGCAGTTGGTTTATTGTGAACATTTGGTCGTTCGTAGACGGGTTGCTACGGAATCGGCACTGGTAGTCTGCCAGCATTTCTTCTGCGTACGGTGTGATTCTCGCCAGTATGACATTTGTTAGTATTTTGTATGTGGTTGGGAGCAATGATATTACTCTGTAGTTTTCGTATTCAGATCTGTCGCCTTTTTTGAAAATGGGACCGACTATTGAGTTTTTCCATTCTTCCGGAGCGACTTCCTTATCCCATATTGTTTTGATGAGTTGGTGGATCTTTCGAGCGACTGCCTCTCCTCCATGCTTCACAAGCTCTGTCGATAAGCAGTCGACTAACTTGTTTGTTTTTCAATTGATTTATTGGGTCTACAATTTCGTTGAGAGAGGGCTCTGGGATCTGAGGCTCGGCCGTAGGTATATCTGGTGCATTTATTTGTGGTTGATGGGTGCACACATTGAGCAGGTTTTCAAAGTACTGTCTCCATCTTGTCACGATATTGTTTGTTTCTGTGACCAGACAGCGGTTTACGTCTCGAATTATTTTGGCTCTCCCTCGGTAGCCATTTCGAATTGAATTTATGCCGGCATACATGCCTCTGAAATTCTTTGCTCTTGCATTTTGTAGGAATTTTTCGATCCGAGTCTTCTCCCATTCGCGTTTTTTGCGTTTTAAGAGTCTCGTTGTCAATTTCCGAATTGTCGCGTAGCTTTCTGCGTTGACTTCATCATATGAAATCTTTAGTTAAACCCTTCAAATATGGCATACCTCGTCTTTTGTTTTGATATGTGGACTTTTCCATAGCTGATACCCGCTTCTGACGAGATTTCCCCAATAGTGAAGCGGTGTCTACTTCCAATAAGCTCTCGAACGGCACGCATGTTGTCATCTGTACGACTTATCCTTGGGCGTTGATCATAACTCCAATTTTCGATACGTTCTCGCCCACTTTTAAATTCTCTGGTCTACGTATACACATGATTCTGAAACAGTGTATCATCACCAAACTGTGTCTTCAATCGAGAAACAATTTCCGAGAGTTTAACACCATTTGTTAAACAGTATATAATAATCCGTTGCGCAACAGACGTATGTCCCTTTTGCTCGCTCATGGCTGAACAAGCCGGTTCCCCTACTCTTCATAAACCAAACAACAGGCACGCACAAGATTATCTAGCTCGCAACTTGCTGCTAAGCAAAAAAGGTAAATTACCATTTATAATTGATTGTATCATTGAGCATTTATTGCCCGGATTTGATTGCGTGGGGCTTCATTTTGTGCATAGAACAACTACTGAAGGCGAAATAACTGGCTACCAGTAATCGTTGACTTCAATTGATATGGAATATTGTTTCTTGTGTTTCAAGTTGCTCTAGTTGTATAAGCAAAGGAACATTTTATATTCACACCTCGCACATATTCATTTTTCGTTTAGTTTATTGTCTAAATTTAAATTTTCTTTATGTAAGTAGACTGAAACTGTACCAACAAAGAAAAGCTTAAAAACGAAATATGTAAAAAGCATACCACAAAAAATATAATGTTATAATAAAAGAATAATTAAATAATATTAATAAGGTAAAATAAAAAAAATTAAATAAGAGATAATAAATAAATTAATAAAGATTAAAGAAAAAGCATAAATGAAAAATAAAAATAAATAAAAAATATATAATAAGTGAATAAAATATAAACTAAAAAAAGTAACTAAAAAGGATGATTACAATAAATGAAAATAAAAAAATTAATAAAAAATTGTTATTAAAAAAGTAAAAAGTAATAGTTCTAAACAAATAAATAAAACTATTAAGCAAAAATAAAACCCATAATAATAAAAGTCGTAATAACCCAAAATCTTAAATAATATAAGTTTTGTCCCATTTATTATTTGCTGAAAGACATTAATCAATACAATAAGCATTCGAATTTCGATTGTTTGAAAAGCAAAGAAAATAAACTTAACAAATGGTATTGTTAAAAAAAGATTTAGCAGTAAGTCGAAAAATATAAAAAATGTATATATTTTTAATGCGTTTTCAAACTCAAAAGGAATTCATTCCTTTGTTCCACAGCTACCGACTCCGACGAACATCTTATTGACTGTGGCTTTAATGAACGGGTAACTCGAACAGACTGGCATATAAATAAATAAATCTGACTGAAATACAATCACTGCATACAAAGCGATCTGGCTGGTGGACGGTCGACCGTACTGGCAGTGAAAAAAAAAGAAACTAACAGAGGCAATCGCTAGGCATTCAAACAGCCAAACGATTGGACGCCAGACAGACCCTATCTTATGATCAAGACATATTTCAACGAAAAAATTACTTGTGGTAACCACCACTGAAAAGTACATCGCATGTTTACTTCGTCGTTTTGCACAAACCTGCTAAAAAACTAAATTCATGATTAGATAAGTTTTTCCACATCATATTCACGTAACTTTAAATTTTTGACAAAACTTCAAATACTACAGCCACATGGTAATTGTTACGGTCGATTAATCCTCTCTCTACGAAATACATTGCAGCTGAATAAGAGATCAGTCAAATCGTATACACAGCAACAACACGCGTAATGACCTATTCATGTCAAGCAATAATTTGTTAATAGGGAGTCGTGCTCCGAATTAATAATAATAAATAAAGTGACAGCGAATCTCAGGATTCATTCAATCACCACCTCAAGAATTTCTGAAAATCAAAGCTCTCACAATCATAGTTATTACTCAAGTGAGATTTATAGGTCGATACAATAAAACTTACATAAGGGCTCAGAATCAAATTAAAAAATGGCATACATCTTACATACTCTTCAAATTTTCACACCCATGTGACTGTAGACATCATCCACGAGAAATTTTCTTGAGAAAACTACAGGCTTACTCCTTAGATAAAAATACTTGACATTTCGACTAATCAAGATTTGGCGACTCATTATTAGCCTTTGAGTACAATTTATTCTATAATCCATTTAAAAAATAACAAATGAATTATACATTTAACACTAAAGCTACCGACATTTCATATATACCTATTTCTACCACTATGACCCGTGTTTTAAAAATGATCTATTTAAAGATTTATAGCATGTAACAGCTCTTAGTCCAATTTAGCGTATGAATAAAACATTTTCTATTCCACCTTCTTAATTTATTAAAATGAATGAATAAATTTGGAAATAAATAATGTATAAAGCTTATGTACGTTCACCGCACGGGTCATTTGACCCGCCCGTGGTAGGTTTAGTGTTAATAACAAATGAATTATACATTTAAAAATAACAAATGAATTATTTAGTAATAATATAATAGCTATGAATAAAATTTACACTAACGTCAACAATTCTTTCCAAAACGTGCGACTTAAATATAAAATAAACACCATAATAAGATCAACCTCTTATAATTGTTGGCAATCACTTCCTAATTGCCAAAGATTAAACAACACCTCTTAACTTAGCGTTTGCTTAGTTATTTCTGTGCAGACATGTACCCAATCAAGTTCAAGGTCTGGAATGGAAGTGTACCGAAACCAAGGGGAAAAAAGTTTTTTTTTCCTAAGTCTTTTTTATTGTGCAGAGAAACGCCATTCGGGTAAGCCATAAATAGGTAAACCTATTTATCTAACGACCGAGAACAAAACCACTTAGCAATCGAATGCGGCATAGAACTAAATCAATGTTTGGTGATAATTAAGTTAAGTGAGTGTCTGGGTGACGCGAGGCTTATCACAATAAGGTACATTTATTTTTAAGTTTACAGCTTAAATAAATAAAAAAAATTATGAATATAAATTGACCACAATTAATTTCATGTTCAAATACTCATTCGTTAATCAACTCTCTAGACTAAATGCTGTTTTGTAAAGCCTCACTTGCTGTAAATCATCATCATCATCGGCACTATAACCGGGACCTGATCTCGGCCTTATTTAGCAAGCCTCTTCACCGGTATCCGGTCCTTATTCAAGACTTGTTAAATTGTCCATAATAATTAGTTTTTCCGGGCAAGGTTATCAGTCTTGCTATAAAGGTTATTTGTAAATAAGCCCTTTTAATTTTAGGTTTATATTTGCTAATTCTTTGACAACAGCCAATAGCTGCCTTTTTTATGTTTGACTTGTTGCAAAGAAAAAAAAAACAGCTTCTACACAAACAATAAACAAAAAAAAAAAACAGCTTTCAAACAAACAATAAACCCAAAAAGAGACTAGGAAAAATAACCTAGGGTTGTGAGCAAAGCCGACGACAAACCGAACTTTTAGCAATTACTGCAAAACTAATGATGTACACATTAAGATAATGCGACAACATAGGACTAACTATCTCAATATACTTATCTACTAGAGCCGAGCCCTTGCTTGGAATCATTTACCATAATTTACCTTAGGTTGATTAATGTTAAATTGACCCATTCATCAAATAAAATTCTAACGATAGACGTCTGGAAGGAAAACTCTAGTGGTGGCGCTGCTTCCGTTAAACTTTGTTCAATCAAAACGTCTTGTACGGAAAAAATGATGCTACCCATGAATAAGCAAGCATATGATAACTAGGGGATTCAAATAAAAGAAAATATCTTCATGATCACGTACTCTTGGTGACTGGCGGAGGAATGAACCGTCTAGGTTTGGCTACAGTATGACAAGATTTCGGAAGCGGGTTTTTGGCGTGACCCAAACATTGGCAATGTCTACAACCACTCTAAACATTATTTCGATACAAATATTCACTTAACTTAATGTTATGTTTTTCACCGCATGTTCCTCGGCGTGTGGTGAATAGTGCTTGTATTTGAAGCAATTTAGCTTATGAGTGAGGGGCGGGGGAATGAACCAACCACCTTCGACTGCAGATAGTATGACTGTATGGCATGATTTCGCAAGCGGGTTTTGCCAAATTGTTAAAGATATTTTAACAATTATTTAGTATATGTATATGTCACCAAACTCATACCTATTTTGTTTCTTGAAAGTAAGGTTGCTGTCCGCGTTTATCTGTACGCTATTGATTATCAATTACTTTTTCCTTTGTATTTCCTATGAAAACTAGTTAACTTATTTATACACGGAACTTGCAGCACAAACAGGACACGAATAGGTGCACAAAAGAACACTCGGCACTCTTATTTTATTTTTATTTTTTATTTTAATTCTTTTGTTTTTACAATTTTACTTTTTTTTCTTTTAATTCTATTGTTTTTACAATTTTGCTTTTTTTCTTCTTTTAATTCTGTTGGTTTTTCAATTTTACAAATTGAATTTTTCTCCGGTTTTAAAATCACGGAGAACACAACCGCACGCGTACACGAATTGATTCCGAAAAATGCAGAAATCGCATGTCGTTCCATTTAATATCCTTTTTGTTCCGCTTCCACGATTGTTATTTAGAGGTAACGGAATTAGAAGGACTATTAGGGAGACTATGGCTGTGTGCAGTATGATTATGGTTTTGAAATAGGGGTTTTAATTTATTTTAATTATTTAACTATTGTATGCAGAAATATTCTATTGTATTTGTATGTGATGTGTTGATATTGGTAAAGGATATTCATGTGCAGACACGAGATTGCCATAATTTTAAAGGGGGGGGGGGGGGGGGGGGGTTATAGAACAATGCCTACGACCACTCTAAACAATATTTCTATAGAAATATTCACTCAAGATCGAAATAGATTTTAGTGTTTTTTTTTAGCTAAGTGAATCGAATCTTTGAGTTATTCGGGGATAGCCCAAACTACAGCAACAGCAGGAAAACAATCTCGCCTGTGCACTTGAGACAAGGTGTATAGCAGAAACGCTTCCGCACCCAAAAGGTCTCAAAAGAGGAAATACTTAAAGAGGATCTACCACTTTAATCATAAGGGGAATCAGAGTTTATAACAAACACCAAAATAATATATCATACTATCATAAGAATAACAGTGTCGAGAATAACAATAAGAATAACAATGATATGACCAAACATAGCATTTCATGCTGGTGTACTGCTCCAGAAAGCCCCACCAATAACCTGATACGTGGTAACTTCCCCAGGCCACCCTTGTCTCGGCGAGAAAAGTATCAAAATCAACAGACATACAAAAACGTTAAACAATTTTAGACTGAATATAATAAATAAAAATATTTACAGAATAAATTAAACACATTCACTTAAACACTTTTAAACATACTTAAAATATATTGAACTTGGTGTAAAAAATTATAACCAATAAACACCTGCTATGTGTATAAACCCAGCTCTATTCGGCGACAACGTCTTTGAACAGTTTCGGAGTTGATCGTGGCCGAATTTCTTCGCCGAGACAACGGTACCAAGGAACCAAGTAGGTAACGGGAGAGGATGGCGTGTTTTAGAAAACAGTTTAAGGTAATCGTTCGCCAGTCATCATCGGAAAGCAGCTTAAGTTAGTCGTTCGTCGGTGATCCTCAGAAAACAGTTTGAGTTAATCGTTCGCCAGTCACCGTCAGAAAACAGTTTAAGTTACTCGTTCGTCAGTCACAAACAACAGTTTTAAGTGAGTCGAGTTTTGGACTGTCGTGTGTTAAACACAAAAGGGAGAAAAAATTTACGGTTTTCGGAACCCAGTCCCAGTTTGTTTTCTGTTAAATTATTATTTAAGCGAAATATATTTGATAAATGTAACAATTAAAAACCATCCAAATACACTAACTGATCCTGTTGTTAATGTTAAACGTAAAACGGTGACATCTGAAGATCTACGCATAAAATGTTTGATTAATTTCGGTTTTTACGCAATGCCAAAACGAAAACACTTATAATTTGATTTACGGCGTTGGCGCTTAGTGATCATCAACCACCCTGCAAGCAGCAGAAGAGAGGAATTGCGTCGGATTCATCGAACCATAAGTTACAATTACATTACAAATAAACTAAGTATTATAATTCCTGTTATTAAATTTATTACAATCCGTAAGCATTAAACAAATCACTACACTCGGCCACATTATTAAATACCGCATAATAGCATTTTTAAATGTTACAATTCTACACAATAAACCATTAAATACCACAAATAACCTTTTTTAAATACAGCATTGGCATCGTACAACCTGTAACAATAATATTAAACATTACAATTGGCGCAGCCTTATTAAACATCATCACATCCGTAAACATTTAAATACTACAATAAACCTTTTCTAAAATCACAATTGGCAAATCTTAAACATTACAATTGGCACCTGGCCATTTTTAAATATTACAATTGGCGCAGACTTATTAATCATTCCCGTAGTAACAAATTTAAACACAGCATTCGCGCAGCGTTAACATTCATCACATCTCGCACAAATTAAAATGCGGTGATCACCTTTCAATTCGTGTTTTTAATTTTCTGTGTTGCAGTGCCTTCGGCGTTCCTAGATGTGTTTACCTAATAGTTCTTTTGGTCCGGTGTCTGTACTTTTCCCTCGGTTGTACTGGTCGGAACATTTAGAGGAAGTTGTGCGGACGAGGTAGAACTCTCGCCCATGCTGGCGTCGCGATCTCGTACCCCCACAGTACTAAGATTAGACCACAGGACACGATGAAATATTTTGGGGTCATCTATACCTCAAAAGGAATTTCATCAAACATGTGACCCACATTCTTTAAAGAGGCTTCGGTCGGTCTAAGCAACTGCACAACATTTTGAATTGGAGAAATAAAGTTGACACCAAAAATTAAGCTTCTCTGCTATAACAACTAATACGATCTGGAATATTGTACGCATTTCCCATATGGTCCTGCTTATCTTCGGCCCAAATGGAAAGACTTCGAGTTTTCGAAAGGAAACTTTTCAGAATATGCACCACTCTAGAAGGTCTGACGGTCGCCATTACGCCAACTCTAATCCATATGAAGGGGACTATATTATCCCTATCGACGATTACTTGCTACAATTAGCATACAAATTCGTCGAAAGCATTCAGAACAGCGAGAACCTACTTGTACGGGAGTCTTGTATTCTTTACCCTTGTAGTGATCCTAAATCACTACTCTCGCCCACTTACCTATAATCCCAATCCAAGTGAATCATATGAGCGACAAGTTAAACCAAAAGTTAGTTTGCCGCACAATGATTCAAATTCCTAATTACCTCACCCATAATCCAATTGAACCATATGCACGACAAAATTAAACCAAAATCCATTTGTCGTACATTGATTCAATTCCTAATAATCCTAACATCATGAAATGCTTAACTCTAAATGCATTTCATGATTTTCTCTTCCAAGAATTTATTCAAAGAAATTCTTATACACTTCCGAGAATCCTATTCCAATTGAAGCACACAAAATCTTGCTTGTGCTTCTTGGAATTTTTAAATAAAATCTTTACCAAATCTCTGTTGCCACAGAGTATAAAAGGGCAGTACATTTTGGATTCGGGATCAGTTGGGATTCAGAGGTCGAGGCAACGGCCGAAAATTGAAATAAAAATTAAATCCCATTTTTATTTGGCAAACCTAAAGGAAGACACCAAAAAGAGGTAAGCCTATAAAAACAAATCAAATAAATTATAACCCTACACCCTTCTTTCCTGCGATCCCTTCGGATCCAATCGCCACAATTTCTTCTTTAGTACAAAACTGAAGAAGGTATCCCACCCGAAAATATTCCCCTCTATAATATAGAATTCCTAGACCCATCCCATAGGGTCTGTGGGGGTTCTTTAACACCTTACGCAAACAACCAGCCACAATCTGAACCCCAACTCCCTTGGCAATCTGCAATTACCTGCAAACATTTCCTTCTTCAAGGACATTTAATGCACCTAATGCATTACCTAAGATTCCCTACAAAGAATCCTCCCATCATTCATGCATCCAATGCATTTTGTAAATTTCCTGAAAGAATTCTTTAAATTACACATTCATCTCAGCAATTTTCTGAAAAGAAAACAATTCGGTTGCCGTACTAAGTAACCGTAATAAATCATGGAAACATCATCACCCCTGTCTGCCTACGTATTCTGTCACACACGTGCGCGGCAGATTTTCCTAGTTTATCTGTATTCACGGCGGCTTTTGTCCAACCGATAAACAATCATCGCATAGTCGCCAAACGAATTCTTCAGCATATACAAATGCAAACAATAATTCGGTTCTTCCGCCGACAAAGATACAATATACAATTTGTATTGTGTAAAGTATCCCAATCCCTGTTAGACCATCTCTCTAATGTCTTGCGAGCTATTTATTCAGCTGCAATGCACATCTCATAAATGCCCTTTGTTCCTTCTACGTTTCAATTTTCGTTTCTCATGAGCTTCGTTGCATGAGCAAACAATGATCCATAGCACATTGCTAAGATCACCACACACACACACACCACTACGATCTACGTACCAGCGATCGTCTCCCATTAGTCACTGGACGAAAGGAAAATTTCTCTTTAACACACCACCAAACTTACCCGGAACTGAAAGTTGAACCAGGAGTCGGAATTCAACCCTCGGGGAGTCTCCTTTCAACCACCACACCGTGGGCACGAGGGTGCTTATAGCGTTTGGAATTGATAGTGAAGAATATGTGATTCGAACTGACGCTATGACAGTTAGAATCACCAAAATTTGAACCAATGCGTAACATATCAGGCTACTGGCCGTGCTTAGAATTCGACTTTTTTAAACGCAAGTATATTCCACTGATGTGAATTGTTATGTTATCGCTATGGTATACGGCTCTGATGCATTTTCTTAATCGATTTTCGTTCGGTGTTCTTCACTATTTGCTTGTGTATTGAGTAAGCGCGTTGTGACTTATATTCAAATTTGAATTCGCGGTTCGACATATCTTCCGTTTTAATATACGTTAACGGTAATATTCACTAAATAACTAGTAAACATGCTTGTAGAACAATTTTAGTGCTTAAGTACAATAAAACAATAAAGATTAAAAAAAAAACAATAAAAATACGTTAAAATAAAAAGCGGTGATCACCAGCTACAAATCAGTGCTTCATTTGTTTTTCTTTGCTGGGAACAGTTGCCGTGAGCGGTAGGACAAGCGAATCTGTAAGGATCATTTAGTTAGTTGACAAGTGAATTGCAGCATATAGTGACAAGATCTGCTATAGGAAAGTATACACGTTGCTAATGTAAGGAGTTTCTTGGCAAAAGATACTGTCAGATACTTAAACGAAGAAAGTTAATTAAGCGTGCTTGGATAAATTGGTGGCAAGTGTACTCATACCATTTAGTGAAGTGACAATTCGATTAGACGTGAACAATAACAGGCAGTGAACTTGTTAGGAAATCTTTGTGAACCTGTGCCAATGACGGCACATGACGAAGATTTTTCCTAGAGGTCTACTGCTGAAACACTACAAACACGCACGCACAGTACAAGACAGCACAAATATACACACACCGACCAAAGCGCAGATTATCAGACGCCGAAGACGTGATCTGCGTTTACAAGCACTCAAGACCTACCGGTCTTGTATGATTGCTTTCCCACCATCCCTCCATCCAAGTAGTTAGAGAACATTTGAACTAACTCTGTCCACACTATCCTTAGATACCTCCCCCCTTTTTCTTTTTCAGACATCTTGAGACCGATGCCGACATCCTTACGGGTGTGGGTGATTCTGCTTATCGCAAGATGTCTTTGTCTCGCTAAAGTCGGCCTCTCGCCCCCCTTTTTTTTTTTCTTTAGCATTCATTCAATCATGATCATTCAATCACGATCAATCATGATCATTCAATCATGGTCATTCAATCATGATCATTCAATCATGATCGTTCAATTATGATCATTCAATCATGATCATTCAAACATGATCATTCGAATCATTATCATTCATTATCTTTATCACTATATTATACAATCAAGCTACCTCGTCACACAGAGTGGACAGACTTATAATTCAATGTATTCAAAAAATTAAGACAGTAGTTTTAATCAAAATAACAAACTCCGAATGCTACACTTTTCCCTCAATCACAGAGGAAGTACGGCTTAGCACAACACTGGTGTCGTTCGGCTGCAGATTGACTGTGCTTAATCGAGCCAAAAAAGTTGTTTACTCTCTGCGGTTTTAATTTTATAAGGAAACGGGATATGAATTCCAAGATGGTAAACGACTTAGTAGCAGAGTGAGGAAAACCATGATGTTTCACTATTTATGGGTGAGATAAATACACGCGAGACTTGCCAGATTAAGGAAGATTTATTTGTAACTTTGCAGTTAAATAAAAAAAGTAGTTATAAAAGATAACGCCGACCGAATTTAAAGTCATATAAAAGTAGTCATTTGCTTACTCATTCCTATTAAAGAAAAAAAAACTAAATGCTATCTTATGATTGCCTAAAGTTAATGTGTAACGTGATCTGAAGCCCTATCTCTATATGACGGGTAACTTGCTAAAAACTTGGATATGCGGAATACAACTGAAAGTAAAGCCAGTACGCAGTCTTGTATTGTCGGGTATTACAATACTATATCAGGGGAAAAAGAATGCTTCCATTAATTACGATCGTGATAATATTTATAGAAAAGATATAGGTAGGTTTCGTACCGCCTATGATTAAATTACGTTAATGAGTTTAATTGCGCCGTTTTTTTTTCATCAAATAAATAAAGAGCTCTTTAAGATTCGACTGAGTAGATCTTGGGTTTGAATTGAAATTGAACAAATAAACACATTATAAATTGTGGCTGAAATGGATGAGATTAATCATGAATTTCTACTTGTTTAAATTGATAGAGAGAAAAATACGGGGGGAAATAGGAATTAAAAAGAGCGAGGAAGTGCTGCAATTGCCCATATTTGGCGAAAAAACTGATTGGAAGATAAAAAAATAAGATAAAAATTGCTACACTGTCCGCATAGGTAATGGAAACTTTTGAGTATTTTTTAAGAACATCAGAAACTCTAACTTCGCGTCGTTCTTTCACTTATATTTGATAACAGACCACACATCAACGCAAAAAAAAAATCTGCTTGTGGTACATTTCGCTGCCATCTCATAGCTAGTTGATGCCGCGTTAGATCCGCCTCAACTTAAGCGCTAGGACCGGTCATCTGCTGAGCTAAGTAAGTGTCACGAACTCAATAAAGTTATATCAGCAACCCAGTGAATTCGGTTGTGGGAAATGGATAGAAGATCATCTATCAAAATACACAATAAAGTCAGTGATACTGTGCAGCCCCGGCGAACACCACCATGAATTTGATAAGACGTAAATTGGACGACATCCAGGGCTTCTTGGTTTAAATTGTCACATTCTTGAAGTACGATATCCACAAGATGCATCAATCGGGATTATGTGACAGAGTAGAATTTGATGCTTCGAAAACCTAGTGCTGCCGTTCATCTTTAAAGACGAATCCAAATGTAGACGAACTTGCGATAAACAGCGCTTGCATTATATAAGCCAAGCAATTATCATTTCATCAGACTTAAATAACGAAACTTAATTGGGACGACCACATATTTAAAGCTGTCAAAACTGCGACCTATGTATAGGGTTTCTTAAGAGATGCAAGAAATATTTCACGCTTGCCCACAATTTACAAGGCATATTTTCATTTTCACATTCATTATTTGGTTAGCTGTAATACATCGTTCAATAAGTCGCGAGACTAACTCAGAGATGCCGCCTATAATGAAAAATCCTTATGACTTTTAGGGAGTATTAACCTTCAAACGATATATGTCAAAATTTAATTCATTTAATCATATAACAATCTTCTCTGTACTGTTATATCTTCAATAATTGACTTGGATTTCTGCTCCGAGCCAGAATAAATAAATATGGCACATTCGAAAAGCAATTCGATAAGTCACAGAAAGGCCTAGAACATCTGCGGAGATTTTCTCTTATAGAACTTAGTAATAGATATATTCGTAGCGCCACTTTTGTATAAGTAGAAAACGGTTTCTATTAAATTCGGAATTCAGCACATAATCTTTAAATGCATTTTTCTAGGAACCACGATTTTTAATTTCCTGGACACTTTTTTGTTAAAGAGCCAAAAACCATTCGGTTCGTTATCAAAAAAAAAAAAAAAAAAATACGCACTAAGCGTTTAAAAGTTCGTATTACGGCCACTTGTTATTATTACCTTTTAATGTACGCCGAGAGGCGTAAGAAAAATATGTATTGTATAATTTAGAGTACTTGTGAAAAGATAGTAAGTAATATACGAAAAATAATTTTACGTAGGGTTTAGCATTAAGTGAAAATAGTAAATTGAATTTTAAATAAGTGAGTATTTTTTATTTTTGTACAGAGGACCCGAAAATGTGGCACTTTATCGACCCTTTGAAAAGCATCTGTATAAAACACTTTAATTTTTTTTATTTTACTCTATTCATTTATTAAAATAGAGCTGCGCGGGTTCTCTATACCACATGGAGAACTAACCCACAGTTCCATACCTTATTTCGACCGCTTTCAGCGCGTCATTCCTACCCATTCCCATTTCCATCCCATTTATAAGCTATTACACCTGTAACACATGTTAAACGAACGCATAGCTAAACTCATTATCCTATGCAGATAATGCATAATTGAGTTTAGCTACCTTTTTGCCATACAGCAACCCCATTTCGCTAACCCATGAGATTTCCACAGGAAAAATCATGTCGGTTAGCAACGGCGTAGTCTGATCTAACGGCGGTTGCTTAATCTTGCGACCGCTGGGGAAATTATTAAAGCATTTAAGTTAGTTCCCATGATCAGATTTCCCTAGCCAAGTCAGCGTCCTTTCCATTTTCTCCAGACACTTCATTCGCTGGGGATCAATGCTCTCTTCTCGCAGGTGAATAGCATCAGCTTAATTTTCCCCTCCTTCACAGTTCTGTGTTCGTACAGATCATTGTAGCCTGACTTCACCATATTACCGAATTAGGTCAATGGGTTTCGCCCAGAACTACATTGATTCATGCACACACAACCAAATCCACCCCAAAATAATCATACATCGTGTTTCTGTTCTCCCATTCCCCCGCTTTCTTCGGTCATCAATTTACCGATGTAATCCACCACACATCGACGAACGTGGCAATGAGAGAGCAGAAGTATGTTCTCTTTTGGTTGTCAAGTGCAAAAATTAAATTACCCAACTTCATCGCTTTTCGAATCAGTCTTTACTTAAACATCAACGCGGGTGGTCACACCGCCACGAATCGTCTTTCCACCACCACCGTGTCCGCACGCCAGTGCGTCCGTGAGCTTCAATTGTATTTTTTTCAATAAGTAAACACTTCTAGTAAGAAAAGAAAAGGAGTGTTAAAATAAAGAACATAAAAAAAACAACAAATAAAAAGTGTTTTCCATTTCTTTCGATGGAACGATTGTTGAGGGTGAAGTGAATCCGTGCCATACGTTGGCAACAATACTTCGTACCCCACAGAGCTTTTAAACAATAGCACTTCAATCCCACCGATCCCAACAGAATGAATTTTGTTAGAATCAGAAATGCGTGCAAACAGGCGATTGATACCACGAAGAAGGCCTACAACGGCAGAGTGCCCAATAAACTCCTTGAGTGCCCAACTGGTCTGATCAATGGCAAGGGCTGTCAGCAGTAGCTTCGCTTCCTGCTCTTTTCCTCCGTTAGTGACAGACGGCGGGACTCTAGTCACAAATTCAAAAGATAAAGCTAATGTGTTCGCGAATTTATTTTCTACGAATTCAAACCACGATGCCTGTCTTTTGGAACCGCCTGTGATCGCTCCGGTACCGCCTGCGATGTGGGGTGTTTCGCCCGCATACTATTCAACGCATTCTACGTAGACTGGACTGTTGTAAGGCAACCGGCCCAGACGGGATACCAGCAATAGTCTTTAAGAACTGTGCTCTAGAACTGTTGCCGGTTTTTAGCAAGCTCTTCCGCTTATGTTATGCACGGTGACATTTCCTATCTGCTCGAAGGTGGCTCGAGTTCACCCAACCACAAGGAAGGGGAAAAAATATTTCCCACAAATTGACCGGCCGATAGCATTACTGTCTATGTTATCTCAGGTGATGGAAAAGGTCATCAATGACGAGTTAATTAAGTATTTGGAGTGCAACGGACTTCTGAATGATCGTCAATACGGATTCCGTGGTAGGCGGTCCACGAAAGACCTTTTGACCCTTATAACTGATATATGGACATCTGCGATTGAGGGGCACGGTGAGTCAAGGGCGGTCGCATTGGATATCTTTGACTGCGCTTGGTACTGGACATTGGTGAGCAAAATTCGTCCATATGGACTTTCCCACCAGCTTTGCGACTGGACGAAGAGCTCTCCTCAAAAATCGATCGATCCGGATTGTTATGGGCGGAGAATCTTCGGATCTGTTTCCTGCGACCTATATATAGGGTTTCTTAAGAGATGCAAAAAATACTTCACACTACCCAGCCTGCCCACAATTTACAAGGCATATTTTCACTTTCACTTCCATTATTTAGTTAGCTGTAATACATCTATAGCGTTTGAAATAATAGTGAAGAAGATCGTGTGATTCGAACTGACGCTATGACAGCTCGAATCACGAAAAAAATTTTACCTAAGCGTTACACACCAGGCTACTGACCGTGTTTAGAATTTGATTTCCAAACTCGAGTATATTCCACTGATGTGAATTATTTTTAATTTATCGCTTGGTATACGGTTCTGATGTATTTTTCGTATTCGATTTTTCGTTCGGTGTTCTTCACTATTTTTGACTGTGAATTGTGTGTATCTGTTAGAGTTGCCACACATCGTTCAATGAGTCGCGAGACTAATTCAGAGATGCCTCAAGGTTTTATTTTGGCTTTAACCTTGCTTTTGCTTCACGTAAACGATTTGTTGGAGTTAACGGATAACAAGTGTTCAGTTTTGCGAATGATAGTACTCTTGTTTCCTCTTTTGCGAGTGATCGGCCGATTAGTGCACCAACGTCGCACCAGCTGAGATGTAGCCAGAACAACCCTTAGAATCGGGATCTGGATAAGGTTCTGCAGTGGGGAAGATCCAATCTCGTTGATTTCAATGCGACGAAGACACAATATACAACATTCACAAAGAAAAGTGAATCATCGGATCCACAGCTAATGATGAATGCCCAGGCCCTCGAATCTGGGGAAAGCTTGAAGTTGCTCGGCGTCATGGTCTTGTGGGAATGTATCGTGGCATAAACACGTGTCGAACATCGTCAAGTCTTCTTCAGCAAAATTGAGTTATCTTTTTAGAGCCAAAAAATATTTTACTCCAGCTCAACTTTTTTTTTCTGTTTAAATCTCGAATTAGACCCGCGCTCAAATATTCCTCTCATGTTTGGAGCTCTGCTTCTAAACATGCCCTCGACCTACTTCAGACCGTACAAAGACGAGCGATAAAAAAAAATTGAATTGTTTAAATGGCAAATGTTTTGGTAAAAAAAAAGAATTGTATCACGATAAATAACAAAGAAAAAAATGTGAGAAAAAAATAATGTGTACTAAATAACGCCTTTGTAATGTGCAGTAGTACCTTAATGACAATTTTATTTGCTATTTGCATTTTATTTCTTACTGCATGTTATTAAATGGATTCTAATACAAAGAAGCTAGAGCATTAAAAAACTCTTATTCTAGCCGAAAGTCTTAGTTGCTAGCGCTATTAGATTTAAGTTATCATGTAATTTACTTACATTGTAACAAATAAATAAAAGAAAACTCTTATTGGCTCTAAACCTTTCCACAATCTGACAGGAGTAAATAAGAATATATATAAAAATCTGAAAAACTTAATAAAAAATTATTTGTTTGAATTATTCCAAAATCGCATAAGTTGCTTGACTCACAGAATATCTCATCTCCAGCGCGCCACATTTCTTTATCATTTCAATAACCAAACACCTAGACGAAAATTTTCCACACACTCTCTCTGTAGATCGCTTTTGTCAGCGGAGATCACTTTGTACCTACTCAACAGTCACTATTGCGTGTAATTTCTAAACATCTAACACCTTACCTTCTTCCTCTTTCATCAGTTCCGGCCAACATTACCGATCGCTGAGTTTGGCATACGGTCAATCACGATGTGCTAAAAGACCGCTTATCACAGCTCAGTGAATCAGGAAGTGACGCACCGACAACAAAAGTTACTAATAGGTGATGACAATTTTGACACTTACAGGCGCCCGCCGTAATTGTCTGATTAGTAATTCGCTCTGTTTCTGGAAATAACCAGCCCATGGGGAAAAGTTCGCTAAATTATCGGAATTGCGCGCCCTTTTGGAAAGAACTAGCCTTGGGAGAGAAGTGTGGTCTGCTTATCTATGCACGACATTGAATAGTACTTTTGTGAAGTTGCGCAACGTTCTATTGGGAGGTAAGTGACACAATGGAATTTGCGCGAGATTTAAATGCTTCTTAACATGATATTCAAAAAATTATAGTGGCTGTGATAAATTTATGGTTCACTTAAACAGTATTAGCGCGTTGCTGTGACATCCAGTAATTTCAGGTACAATGATATGGCGACTCACACGAGCGAATTGTGATTCGAAGAATTTGTATTATCTGTTAGTTTTCTAATTAATTCCCTAGAATAGTTACGACGATTTTTCCTTGCGGACTTTGTTTCCACAGTGCCATTTATTTTTTATAATATCATTAACATTATTTAATTAATAATTTTTTCAAACTTCTCATGCGTTTCAAAAAATTACCACCAGCGTCACACCCCACATCATTTCAGTGAACGCCAACACTATCATCAGTACTTGTTCAATCACCGAAGTCAACTTGAATGCATAAACAGACGCTGAAGTCCAAACATCAAGACCTGGAAAAACGTCTATGATGTCACCCATAAAATAAGTGAATGCCTGGAGATTAAGTCAATAAGAAATACAAAAATATCAAAAGTACAGTTGACCACGAATAGACACTTCTGTAAACACAAGTTGCCTAGAATCACGACATACACACCTGAAGTAATAAACAAATGTCTGCGATCCATCAGTAATTGCGATGCAAACAATCGTTTCACATATAGGGTACACAAAGAATGCACTGCAATGAATGCATCTTACATGATGTTCAGATGGCATCCGTGGGTAATGTGCCCTGATTACAATAATCCACAAAACCAAGGGTAAAAAGGATTCAAAGTTACCCAGCGAGCTGCAGGATTAAAGATAGAAAAAGTCAAAAATGAACCGCAGTCTTATCGGATGAGTTTTAACAGTCGACCCCAAATCGAGAACCAAAACAGTAGTATTTCCTCTCGAAAATACAGAGTCTACCATAAACCGACATTTGGGTCGTGCTTTAAAACATAAAACAAGAACCGAGATAAGTCCGTGAGTCCAATCTATCATAACGACGGTCATATAAAGGGTGCCCCAATTAGACGGAAAAATGTTAAATGTGAATAACGCTTGAATGTCAAGAAACTTTTAAACGCAATTTTCCTAATTGATAAGCCAGTCTTTGCCAATTTTAGCCATAGAACGATTAATAATTCATTTTAATTCATTTTTGTTCCCACGAGTCTTGGTGTTTCACATAGCCCGCCATATCAGAGCTCCGTTTTGATATGGTAAGGTTTACTTACTGCTCTGATTCCACCAGGTGTCAGAGAGGAGGTAAATAACACGAAGAGGCAGGACAATGGAGGAAACTCGACAACCACGAATTAGAAGAGCTATACAGCAAACCTACAATAGTGAGAGTAATCAGGTCGCAAAGATTAAGATAGGCCGGACATGTGGCGAGAATGGGCAACGCTGGGATCGCGCGTAGAATTTTTGACGGTAGACCAACGGCAAAGAGACCGGTGTAGTGATCCTAAATCACTACTCTCACCCAATTACTTATAATCCCAATCTAATTTCCATAGTGAATCATATGAGCGACAAGTTAGACCAAAAGTTAATTTGTCGCACATTGATTCAATTTCCAAGTACCTTACATCCCAATCCAATTGAATCATATGCACGATAAATTTAAACACAAGTCCATTTGTCGTGCATTGATTCAATTCCCTATAACCATTGAAATTATGAAATGCCTAATTCTAAATGCATCTCATAATTTCTCCTTCCGAAAATTTATTCAAGTAAATTCCTATACACTTCCCAGAATCCTATTCCAATTGAAGTACACAAAATCTTGTTTGTGCTTCTTGGAATTTTCAAGTAAAATTGTATACAATCTCTATCATCATCATCATCATCATCATCATCGGCACTACAATCGGGATCCGGTCTTGGCCTTATTTAACAAGTATGAGGCTTGTTAAATTTTCCATAATAATTTGTTTTTCTGGGCAAGGTTATTAGCCTTGCGCCAGAAATCTCTATCATCACAGAGTATAAAAAGGCGGCACATTTTGGATTCATGATCAGACATCCCCCCATCCAAGTAGTTAGAGAACAATTGAACTAACCCTGTCCCCACTATCCTTAGATACGTCCTTCCCCTTTCTTTTCAGATATCTCGAGACCGAGCCCAACATCTTCACGGATGTGGGTGATTCTGGTATTCGCAAGATGACCAGAAGCCAGAGACAAGATGAAGGACACGTTTGTCCTTGTCTCCCTAAATCGGCTTCTCGCTGCCCCCCCCCCCCCCCCCCCCCCGTTTTTTTTGTGGATTCATGATCAGTCGGAATCCAGAGGCGGCAACGGCCGAAACAAAAAAAAATTAAAATAATTAAATAAAATAATTAAATAAATAAAGAATTAAATCTCCTCTTTTCATCTTGGGACGAGCCAAAAGACCCTAGCTAAACCACCGAGGTAAGAACAACAAAATCTATAAAAATATAACTTTACACCGGTAAGACGGCCGCGACGGAGATGGGAGGACAATGTTAAGTTTGACCTTAAGGAAATCGGATCAGATGGTCAAGCGTGGAAGGAGAATGCACAGGACAGGGAACAATGTCGTAGCCGACTCGGGGAAGTCATGAACTTCCGGGTTCCTATAGTTCAATAAATAGTATAGAAAGAATTACAATTCAATAATGGGTTAAAGTTATTAAATTTTAATACGAAAATAGGCGCTTCAAATAAAAAGGCTTGTCGTGCACTTCGCGATTTTTCTCTTTTTTTGTGCTGAGAGTGCAACTCCAAACATTATTGCAAAATTTAAAGAAACTGAACCAGTAGCAGATGTAAAAACACCGCTGTGTGCTCGTGCACGGCATTCAGCAGAAAACATTACTACGGTGCGCTCGATTATGGAGACCGTGATCGTGCGCAGGAAACTATTCTCCCCATTGCTTTATTGAATGAAAAGTTTCCTGGTCGTTTTGTGGGGGTTCTCTATACTACATGGAGAACCAACCCACAATTTCAACCTAATTTCAACCGCCTACAGCGCGTCACATTATCCCCTATCCCACCGTTCAGCTATGTTACCTGTAAAAGAAAGCATAGCTTATTCTATGCAGATAATGCAGAATTGAATTCAGCCCCCTTTTGCTATACGGCAACTCCATTTCATTAACCCTATGGGATTTCTACCGGAAATCTCAACGTCATATTGGTTAGCAACAACTAAATCTAACCAAACGACGCTGTTGCATCATAGCAAAACCGCTGGGGTTATTTCAGCGTCTTCGAGTCTGGTTCACACGCTGATTATTTCCAAGCATCATCGACGTCTTATTCACTTTCCCCAGACGCTCCATTCGCTGGGGATCAATGATCTCTTTTTACAGGTGAATAACAAAAACCATTTTCCTCTTCTTTCCGTTTTTATCTTCCCATAGTTCAATGCACTCTGAGATCACCACAGTCACCGCACTAGATCAGTGGGTCATCCTCAGAGGCTGCATTGATACAAGCACACAAGCTAAGTCAACCCCGAAGTTATTACGCTCTCTCTTTTGTTCTTTTCATCCTTCGCATGCCCAGCGACTGTCGAATGTATGTGCAAGTATTATTCACCTCGCTGAGACATGCAACTGAATGGATTCATGAGAGAGCGCGATGATGATTGGCTAATAGCCGTGCAAATAACAATTTCCAAATGTCATCCCTAATTGGAATTAGTAATTACTCAACCACAACCGAGGTCGAACACGCGCCGCTACTTCGAACGTTTAAAACCAAGTAGTAATTCAATCACCCAAAGAGGACGGTCACGCTGTTAAAGTTCCTGTTTCATTCCCCGTGGCGCGCACAAACGATTAGTGTATTAAAGTGAGTCGAGAGTGGCGAACAAAGTGGTTGTACAGAACTGTGTCGTGTTTTCTTTAACTAAGTCCCCTTTTTGACATCACACTATTTTCATCATCAAAACTAAATAAAATCATTAATCAAATCAACAAAAGGACAGAAACTAGTTAAGCTAACTTTCTTCGATAAGTGTTGCTGAATTTCCATTGGATGGAAATACGCAAAAATAAAGTGATAATCAAAAAGACATACCAAAGCAAAAGCAAAAAGTAAATCTAAGTTAATTGCAATCCAACCAAATCCAAATTAATTATTGTTACTTCGAAACCAAGAAACAACTGTAACTCCAGCCAAATTAGAAAAATATAATTAAAAAAAACTCTTTCAATCCCTAACAGTTTGTGTTTATTTTCTTTCCTTCCTCGTTGGTTACGTTCGGAGTGCTATTTGTTCGGTGATGTGTTGGTGCATCTGCT
Source organism: Microdon myrmicae (assembly GCA_963931805.1). NCBI lineage: Eukaryota > Metazoa > Arthropoda > Insecta > Diptera > Syrphidae > Microdon > Microdon myrmicae. The sequence continues at coordinate 69,662,704 of OZ007498.1, read as the reverse complement.
GGTACAACACTTTTAAACCCCCACAGCTTAATCCCGCGAACTTAATTGCATGCCAATATCACGCGAAGATCGCCCTTCAAGGCAATCAATGTTTGCGGAAATGTACATTTGCACCACTGCATGGAATTTCAGGCTTTCATGAAAAATTCGTCTCCATGTGCGAGTAAAAATTGTGAGAGCAGCTGCATGTTTGCGTGCAGATAGCTTGGAGGATTTTAAAACCATTTTCTTTATTCTCTCGACGTTTTCTGATGTCCTGATGATTCTGGACTTTTTTTTTCCACACACTACCAGTACTCATAAACTAACATTATCACCCACGAAATAATCAATTTTCAATCAGGAATTTGACCTGCAGACGCGGTATTAAATTGTTTCCAGAATTCACACTGCATTGCAATGACCGCCACCCACACTCCTTTCTCGTCCACCGCATGATCGTTACTAAACTAACCGTACAATACAATGTTAGGCTGCCGTTTTGAACGCGCACAACCCCACTCTCCATAGACCATGGCCGCCGTGTGGTGCGTCTTTTAAATAAGAAAATCCCTGCGCCACACTCTCTACGACCAAGTCGTCTAACCTAACGAGGGAATAACTTTGCTCAGCATCACGTTACTGGGTTATTTCATTAGAGCTAAAAGATCTTTTACTTTGACACAGCTTCTGCTCCTCTGCAAACTCCAGATTAGATCTACGTTTGAATAGTGCTTACATGTCTGCACTTCGGCCCCTAAATACACCCTTAACCCACTCAACAGCACACAGAAATGAGCAATATTAATTGAGAACACTGTACAGCCACCAACGTGCGGCGTATCTTTGCCGCTATTATGGATATAATAAATGATCCACTTTACTTCATCTTTTCCTCTGTTCCACTTTATCGGTGCGTTTTTACCTGTCTATGTCTTCCTCACAGTCTTGCCGTTGCTCTTGTGTGGGTTCTCTATACCACATGGAGAACCAACCCACAATGCCAACCAATCTCGACCGCTAACAGCGCGTCACCCTACCCTAAACTGTAAACATGCAAAACAAATCCCAAATCTGCAAGCGCATCCATTCCGAACTTGCAAGAATTCATCTCCCAATCTGCAATGAAAGGCATTTCCCAAAACTCCCAACAGAATACAATTCAATAGAATATATTCTAAATCATCTCTTACATCACCCCACATATAATTTTCCCCAAAATTGCTTCGGTCAATTCTCTACTTAATACATATTTCCTCTTTGCGACCAAGCAATCTTAATTTCCCCGAAATTACTTCGGTTAATGTTTTACCTAAATGATATTCCTTGCTTGCACCCAAGCAATTCCAATTTTCCCCGAAACCACTTCGGTTCATTTCCTCCTTAAATTATACTTCTCGCTTGCGAACAAGCGGCAGCCAATTTTCCACGAAACGATCACAACAACCAAGGCCCTTGATCATACTTGGCTATGCCGCCAAACCAATTTCCCAGTATACACAACCAACGAATCCAACTCAGCTTATACGGCCAGGATTCGCTGGAACTGAATTCCTATGCAAGCATAGCAATTCTATTTGAAATTAGAATATATTCTTTCCTTCATTAATCAGTCGTCATCCAACTACCAAGGCGCGCACATCAGGTCGAGGTTCAGACCCCCGTAACGTGCGCTCGGGGGCGCGCGAAGTCCCAAATGTGTAACCCAGCTCGCCGTGTCTTTTTCGGGGCCCTGATTTCTAAACGAAAGTCATCTAGTCGTGTGTCGGGTTCTTTATCCCTAAGGTGGGAGTCGTTTAGCCGTGCGTCTTAAGGTTCACTGAATCAGCAATTATCATTAAGCTTAGAGGTAGCGCACAACAGGAACAATAAGCAGCGTCGTGGGACGCGGGCAACTAAACTCATTGTAAATAAAACTAAGTGAACAATTAAAGCAACTCTCCTTGTAAATATAACTAAGTGAACAACTAAAGCAACTCGTAAACCAACTACATCTGAGTTTTATTCCCGCGGTTTCGCTTCCTCGTCGTGCAGCAGCGTCCTGGGCGCTTGCCCGCCTCCATTCTCTTCGTTGTGGACAGGTACGGTGGCAGAGAGATGGGCACCGGAGTGAACCCTGTGCCGTACGCCGGCACACTCTACTTCGTACCCCACACGCTTACCCATAATCATTTTTTTCTATAGCATTTTTTTATGCATAAGGTATATGCGTAACTTTCCAGTTTAACTAAGAGATGGCGCCAGCGAAAAGTACGCAGCGTATTAATTTGACACATATAGTGTGTTATTTTCTTCGCCTGAGATTCAACTACAAACACACACATAAGTTAAGTCCACCAAAAACTTGCGTCTTTGTTTTATCGTTCAGTGATCATGTCACGCATGTGTCTGAAAAAAAAAAACATTTGCGACACGCATTACTTGTTTTTGGGCAAGGGTAATAACCTGGGCTCCTCGATAGTATAGTGGTTAGTATACCCGCCTGTCACCCGGGAGACCGGGGTTCGATTCCCCGTCGGGGAGCCCCTGGCGCAAGACTAATGACCTTGCCCAGACAAAATAAATCATTATGGAAAATTTAACAAGCCTCAGGACTTGCTAAATAAGGCCAAGACCGGTTCCCGGTTGTAGTGCCGATGATGATGATGAATAACCTTGCCCGGAAAAACAAATTATTATGGAAAATTAACTGGCCCAAGACTAATGACCTTGCCCGGAAAAAACAAATCATTATGGAAAATTTAACGAGCCTCAGGACTTGCTAAATGAGGCCAAGACCGGATCCCGGTTGTAGTGCCGATGATGATGATGATGATGATGATTCCAATGTGAAAGACGATGAGCGCTCTGGTAAACTACAAAAATGTGAGGACGAGCAATTGCAGGAGTTATCGGATAACGATCCTACTCAAACTCAACGGCAATTAGCAGAAGTATTACCTGTGTCACAAGAAACAATCAGCAGACGTTTACGAGCAATGGGGAAGATCAATACTACTACTCATACTAAGAGTTGGCGCCAGCAAAAAGTACGCAGCACACTAGTGAAAGACACCTTGAAATCGCTTGGATGGGACATCCTTCAGCACCCGCCGTACTCCCCAGACTTCGCGCCATTTGACTATCACCTCTTCGCATCAATGGCGCACGCGCCTACAGAGCAACACTTCAGGGATTTCAAGGAAGTTGGAAAATGGCTCGACGAATGGTTTGCCGCGAAAGACAAGCAGTTTTTCTGGCATGCTATTCATAAATTACCTGAAAGATGGGCCAAGTGTGTACAAGACGATGGCCAATAGTTTAAATAAAAAAATTAATTTGCCTAGAAAATTACTTTTTTTTTTTACCGAAAAAAACGTATGTATACATCTAGTAGATGAATTTTTTCAAATCGGTTCTACTATCATTTTTTATTTTTACTCTTGCTGTATCTATTCTGCCCCCCCCCCCCCCCCCCCCCCCACTCTCTCTTCAGCTGCCCTGTCCCTTTTATCTCTTACTGTTTTATAACCATTTTATTTCTTCTTTGTTAACGACTTGCATTTAAATTGATTTTTTCATTTTCTTTCTTTATGTCGGTTTGAAGTCCTAATTATCCCATGTCTCTTTATTATCAATTTTACCTCCTTGTGTTTATTTTTTACCACGTTCGCTAGAAAATGAATGTTTACATTGCTGAACTCAGTCGATAACTCCCGTCTTGACTTCAGTCAAACAATATATTTTATTTCAACCAACTAGTTCTCGGGCTGATTCGGGGACAGGTGAACAGAGTGTGCCATGCATGCACCGTGGTCTGTTGGCAACATTCCACATCACAAGTGGTATTGTTTTCATTTCATGTATAATCAAGTACTCTCCCACCGCTGGCTCGTATCAATAAATAAAATAAAATAAAATTGATAAATACATAAGAATAATTAAATAAAAAATGGCAAAATGGCCAATGACAGAATTATTCCTCTCCGAAAAATAATACTAGTTTCCCAAAAGGGTAGGCAAATGTTGGGCCTAAAATCGAAAATGCCCAGTATTTTAGTAAATCAAACTATTAATTGTTACAAAAAGTATTCGACGAAACACAAAACTGTCTATCCACCCAAATGCTGGATAAAAAAGATTGGTCGAGCGTAGCATTTCCAAATTCTGGTAATCTCTAAAAATCTCAGGCGATATAAACGCAATCAAAAATGCATCAAACGTGAACAGGTTATACGATCCTCGTTTGAACGAAATGTTAAGGGGAATAGCATTAATCCAAAAAGTCATTGTTTCTAGTAAAAAAAAATTACAGCAATTGTACACAAATTTATATTCAAAGTTTCGAAATATTCGATGTTTTCTTTTAATAAATTTCCGAAAATCACTTTTTTTTGCAGTCACACTACTTGTGGCTCTTAATTTTGTCTCCTCAAAAAGATATTTTTCAAATCTGCCGCAGTTTTAGCTTGACTGTTGTACAAATCATCCAATCCACTTGAATCACTTTGGAGCGTGAAACGGGTTTAGATTTTGTTTTTCCATAAAATGACCTTCCAGTTTTTGATTGGGTGAAAAATGTAAAAGAAAAGGCGTTAAATTTTTAAGCGTGATCTGAATTGTTTCCAGACTAATTAACAACATTTTGTTGTAGATCAGTATTTTATAAAATTCTGCGTCATTATACTGGAAATACCTTCTTGGGGTACCTTTCGATACCAGGCAACCTGAAGACTGCAAATAGGGCAGTTGTGGGAGAATTCTTTGTTTTGAAACTTGGGAGATGACCCATAAGTGGATGAAATGATTATTTTCACACAAAAAATTACTGAACATCGTTTCATTTGTACTCAAATATAACCTCAAAATTTTAAAGATTTTTTTTTTTTGGGCATTTCCGGAAATCACTTTACGTTTTGGCAGTTACACTAGTTGGGCCTCTTAAAGGGCAAAGATCTAGGTTGTACACATTGCGCCTCTTCGATGAAAAAACATTTTTTTAAAGAAATAATATATATAAACTTAAGGAAATTTAACTGTTTACTTATAAACATAAGTTATAAACAAATCACTTTTTAACAAAAACGATACCCTTTAAGAAAATTTAAGGGTTTACTTATAAACATAAGCTATAAACAAACGCTTTTTCCTTTAGCGGACCCTTACATCCCATTTGTGCGCATGTTGTGTGTAATATAAATACAAAAAAAATCTATTTATTACTTTCTTGTTTACTCTCCCGCTCTATCTATAGTCCTTTGATTGCCTTTCTTGTCTTTCTCTCTCTCTCACTAGTGCCCTCTTTCTTGCCTCTATTTTCTGTCACGATGTTTACCTATTGTTCTTCATACCTTTTATCATAAAATGCTGCGCCGGGCCGTAAGTATACGATATACAGGTAAGTCGACCTCACGTTAGTTTACGTAATCGCTTTTGTTTAGGTTGCATGACCGTGTCGCAGATAAGAATCGCTTAAAATAGAGCATCGATGCAGGTGTGTAATATAGAAATTAGCTATATAAGCCGTGCAAATAAAGTTTATTATCATGCAAATGAATAGCTTCGCTCAATGTCAAGGGTCTGACATGGCAATATAATCAATTTTACTCGATAGAACCTTTCTGATCCCCGATAAGTCTGTGTTTGTTTTGATACTTTGCAATTATACCCGTGAATCATTTATGGTTCTTGAATAACATTCGGGAACTGAAGTTGGACAGTTCAAATATCTGACTAACCAATTACATGTAGAATTGGTTTTCACTGGACCAATGATTTTCATTCTAAAATGCCGTCATAGTTTTTGATGATGCACTTTTCTCAGGCTAAATCATTTCATATTTTAAAATGTCGGTTTTTCAAAGACATGACGGGAGTCACTTCCTGTCTTATGGGCCGCATATGTTTATTAACCATTGGGTAACATACAACTTTCTTCTAATAAAGATAGAGATTGTGGGACTAGATTTGGTGCTAGAAACACCTAGACGCCTGTTTACCGTTTAGTTACCTGCGGGTTGGCCTTCAGTTGTCAGGCTATGTCACAAAGTACTTTGATATCTGAATATTGTTATGGAATTAAAGAAAACATTAATGCAACACTTCAACAGGCTGCAGAAGAACGTAGTACTCGTTCTTTAAGGCCAGTGACTAGAAGTTAGACTTCCTCATCAGAGTGCAAATGCGTTCTTGAAAGCTGTGAAAACAGAGACACTTGTACCGACTTTATTCTAGCCCACATATGTGTCTACCACCTCGGTAAATGTTTTAACTCTATTTTTGTTCCGTCTTTTTTCTTTCCCATTAATGACATTTCATTAGATGTACTTTGGGGTGAATGCTGGTTGTGAAAAAGCAAACAAACTGTTCACTGTTCCAAGAGTGTGGGTTTCCATTGAACTACACGTAACCAACGTGCAAAGCTGGTATTTCATTAAACTCTCTTGTTATACAAGAGTGTGCCTAAAAAAAGTCTTTGTTTACTGGAAAATCAAAAACGTGATTGCAGTACAAAAGTACGAATAATAAATTGAATTATTTTAAAGCGAATTCAAATTAGACATCTGGTAAGTGGAGTTTTCGCGTATAGCGTTCAAACAGCAACACAATAATTGATCTGTCATTCAAGTAGATACATTATACTGATTTCATTTCTTCATTTGAAGCGTTTATAATTCACAATAAAAACACGTCCGCCCCAGTGGTTTATTCGAGAAGTGGATTACGACTTGCGGTTCCATATTCATCGGTTCGACTGATGACTGTGTTGTTATGGAACTTGATCAATATTTCATTTTATTTATCTGCCTCTCTAACCAGAATCTAGTATAGACTTCTAGGATTTTTTTTTTTTTACCTAAGGGGTCGTAAGCAATTGAACACCCGTAAATATTACTTTGGGGAAAAAGAAATCCATCACCTTTAGATTTACTTCAATATTTTACTTAAAAACTCGATTCAAGTCCGATATGCACCGCTTGGTTCTGTAACTTGTTACAATTTTAAAGGCAGTTTAATAACGTCTCTCTCATAAAAGTCCTGATGCATATTAGCGAAATATTCGTTTAGTACTAGGTTCCGATTATAATGTGGATGCATTAACACTTCCACACATAAGCTCCTGCAGTTTCCGGCGAGCTTTATATTCGTGCATGAACTGACGTTGACCTCCTCTGTTGGCCAATTCTGACCATTTCTGGTTAATAACTTCAAACTGTCCAACCGTCCCCTACAAAACGGGGTCGAATTTGGTGTTTGGTCATGTAGAAGTAGATTCTTTTTCAATCCAAATACACAGCAAAACTTGATTGATCATTGATCCTAGTTTGACCAGTTTTTAAGTCGCTTTGACCATAACTGTTTTTGCACAGTATTCTAGTGAGTATTTTTTTTTACTTAATTTAATTTAGTGGATACTATAGGTATGGAAATATCTGATTCCTCTGATGAATATATAATATAAGCGGGAGGAAAAAAAATTCGTCAAGGTCGAGAACACTATCAACCGTTTCCGACTAATATTCTGCAATACCAAATCAGACGTGAAGATCGGTTGAATAAAATTCAAAAGAATGTAAAAGCAATCGTTGTTACCTTCAAAAATGCGGTTAAACTTCGGAAAAGCATTATAATTGAGGAAAGTGAGGTTCCATGGATTGAAGGTTTCTGCTTTCACCAATAATTGCCAGGCAAGTGACATAGGAATAGAATAACTTTATAAAAACTGTGCCTTCTCGAAGGTTATACCTATAATATTGGAAATTATGCCGGAAAAAAATTACGAAAATTGCGAAAACAACTTTTACATGATGTCGTAATGATATTGATAAGTAGATTATTATGTTAGGACCGGATACCATTTACATATAGCTATTATACATATGTCGCTTTGAGTGAAGAAGTTTTACAGATTTGTATTTGTATTTCTGGTACTGTAAAATTGAACATAAGCCATCACAAGCAAAACAAAATCAACAGCAATAAGAGTTTAGTAGTACAATTTTTGACATTACCCCCACTTTCAGAAATCGCAAGTGTATCATTACACGAGCAAAACAATATTAGAGGGTGATGGGGTTTTTTTATAATTAAATGAAAAATACTTTCTGGAATATCAACTGATGGAGCAGGGAGCTATAAAATTACTAATCGATAAAATGGAAACCAACAACAAAACTAGTAACCGCTCCAAGAGAGAGAACTTAATTATAATCAACTTTTATGCAAGTAGTTATACCATAAAAACAGTGAATTACGTTCGATCAAGTGTACTTCCGCATCGACAATTTTAGGAGTTCCTGGAAGAATTAAATTCTGAATATTGTGACGTTTGTTACGTGGTAACCTCCCCCATCCCCATTATCCCACCGAGAGCGGAGGAGGAATACATTTTAGTTAAATTAATCTACCATTAAAGATGTGCAAAGGTAAGGGAAAACATATAGCTCACGATCCACATTTTGGATTGGCATTCATTGCAAGCAAATGCACGAACCTACATTCGTTAGGTTAGGTTAGGTGAAATGATGCAGTTGCGACGTGACGAGCTGAGTAACAGGTACACTCCGTCCCGCCCCGCGATGGAATATCTAAAAGAAAGTTCATCAAGGGGAATATGAGCCTGGCAGGAGGTGGTTTTAGTCGGAAAAAACCTGCATGCCTCTGGATCGGTCTAGAGGTATCTTTTGAAGATTTCCACCTTCCTACCCAAACCAAAAAAAAAAAAAAAAAAACGTTTGTTAGGTTGTGAATTCCGCGGAAACAGCTGCGGCGCATTTCTCTTCGGAGAGGTGGCGAGAGATGGAGAGAGTGAGCAGTTGAGTATTGTTCAAGGTGTGAAATAGAGTCGATGCCTTGGCGCGCCCTGGTTGAGAAGGTAAAGAAAAAATTAAAGGAAGAAAACGGTACGAGAAGGTTCCGGTAAAAAAAAAGTCTTAAATTAATAAATCCAAAAAACAGTGTAAAGAAAAAAAAACGTTTTGTAGAAAGAATTAAAATATGTTAACTGTTTGTTGGAGTGAAAAACCTTATTTGTAAAAATCCTTTTTAATAAATTAAATATTTGTGCATTTCGGAAGTGTTATCTCTGTTCATTGTTCGTGCTGGAACTACCAAAAAGATTGGAGCCGGGAGCCGGTGAATCTTGGCTCGACAGCAGTTTACCAGGCGATGCAGCTGTACCCAGGTAAACGGTGAATATCTCTAACTTTCCATCCACAGGAATTAAAAGGCTATTCGGTGACTGTTGGGTTGTGATTAGGGGCCGTTAAGTATGAACCTCGACCCGACGCCACAACGGTTTCGCGCAACAACGTTACAATTGATTGGCACCAGGTTACCGGCATTTTTATACGAGCTAAGAGACTAAGATGGATGGGTGCGAACTTACAGGGCAAAGTTGCTGATTGCTTTCAACCCGGCGAAGGTCAGGACGATTCTTGTCTCTGTTCCATCCAAGTTGACATACAGTCTCCACGTGACACCCCTGGATAGCTACTTCGGCACCCCTCAAGTAGTGAACCAATGCATGCAGCGACATCCTGAGGAAGGTTGGCGCAAGGCTAATAATCAGGCCCGTAAAAATGAATTATTATGGCAAATTTAACAAGCCTCGGATATGGACCGGATACACGACGACGACCACGGAAACGAAAATGGCTAAACGATTTGAGAATTTTCTCATGGAACGTCCGCTCACTATACAGAGGTCGAGCTGCACAGCAGCTAGCCGATGCCCTGTCCCAATATAAGGCTGACATAACAGCATTGCAAGAAATTAGATGGACGTGGGGTGGTGTTATTCAAAGAAACGAGTATGACATTTATTACAGCTGTCATGCAAAACACCATGTGCTCGGGGTAGGCTTTCTAGTCAGCCAAAAACTGAAGCCTGCCATTATCGACTTTAATGCAATAAATGAAAGGCTATGCACTCTTCCCATGTGAGGCAAGTTTAAGAACATAAGCCTCACAAACGTTCACGGACCTACAGAGCAGTCCCCTGACGACGAAAAAGAAGAATACTACGAGAACGTCGAACGGGCCCTCAATACCTGCCTAAGATACGATGTGAAAATCGTTCTTGGTGATTTGAATGCAAAAATAGGTCGGGAGTCGGTTTTAGGCACTACGCAGGTTCCCATAGTTTGCATGAGACCACTAATGACAATGGACTACGAGTCATCGAACTGGCAGTATCGAAAAACTTGGTCGTACCAGGTTTCCGCGTAAAGATATCCACAAAGCCACCTGGGTATCACCTGATGGAGCCACTCGCAACCAAATTGACCACGTGTTGATAGATCGCCGCCACCCCTCGAGCCTGATGACGGCACAAACGTACCGAGGTGCCAACGTCGACTCGGATCACTATCTTGCTAGTATAGTTTTCCGGGTGTGGATTGCCTTACGGAGACGTATTGCATCCGCGGATCAGGTTCGAATCAACACGGCTGCCTTACGCAATGAGAATACCAGTAACACCTTTGGTCATGCATTAAGACTCGCCCCCGAAGAACTCGATGACGGTAGAGTAAGTCCTGATGCCAGAATGCCGGGCGTAGAAGAGAAATGAACACGCCTTAAGACTACTGTCATTAGTACTGCCAACTCCATCTTAGGCAGTAGTCGTAGAGATCGGAGCGACTGGTTTGGCGATGAGTGCAAACTAGCGACTGAACGTAAGAATGCTGCATACCGGGCAATGCAGCAGTCTTATAGGATGCGGGTGCGCGAGGTGAAATACAAAGAGCTCAAAAGAACTGAAAAAAGACTTCACAGACAAAAGAAAAGTGCCAGGGAAAAAAACCTTCTCTGTGGAATAGAGAAAAGTAGAGAGCGAGGTCCGCACCAGGCGCGGAAGTTCTACCAAATAATCCCCAGTATGACGTACACACCACGATGCACTTACTGCAAGGATAAAGAAGGTAATCTGATCACCGATCGTGAAGGCATTCTGGAGCGATGGGAAGTGCACTTCAATGAATTGTTAAATGGTCAGCTCACAGAAGAATTGGAGGCTCCACCAATGCAAGATCAAGACCACCAAGCATTGGGGAAACATTAAAAGCCATAAGACAGCTCAAATCAAATAAAGCCCCTGGAGCTGATGGTATACCAGCTGAGCTGATCAAACAAGGAGGGACAGTGTTACATCACGCAATTCATGAGATCGTGGTGCACGTATGTGAGCAAGGGGGGATGCCGGAAGATTGGCGTCGTGGTATAATTTGCCCCATACATAAGAAGAGAGATATCACAGTGTGCAGAAACTATAGGGGTATAACATTGCTGAGTATACGCTAGTCATTATTGGTCAATATCACTGTGGCTTCATCCCAGGCAAATCAGCGATTGATCAGATATTCACCCTTAGGGTGGCGATGGAAAAATATCTGGAATTTAAGATTCCATTACATCATCTATTTATAGACTTTAAGGTCGCCTACGACAACATAGCCAGGGTAGAACTATATAATACCATGAGAGAGTTCGCATTCTAAACAAATTGATACAACTTTGTAAAAGGCACTTTGAACTCTTAGCCGCGTTCGAGAGGAAGGTCTTAAGGAGAATTGTTGGCCCCGTATGTGAGGGAGGACGATTCCGGAGACGTTACAACCATGAGTTGTACGCAATCTACCTTGAAGCTAATGTTGTAAGAAAAATCAAGGTCGGTAGCCTCCAGTGGACGAGATATCTAGCTCGAATGAGCGAAGAGGAGCCTGCCCGGAAAATCTTTTGTGGCAGGATGTATGGAAAGAGACAGCACGGCAGACCTTGTCTGCGATGGAGGGATGGCGTAGACCAGGATGCCCATAGCCTGGGAGTGCCAAACTGGATGACATCGGCTCGAAATCGGGACCGGTGGAGAGATTTGTTAAATAAGGCCAAGACCGGATCGCGGTTGTAGTGCCGATGATGATGATGAAGGGACTAAGAAGTCTTCAAATCCGATCTCCTACACTGATTTATGCCACCGTTCTCATTCGTGAAAATATACAGCATATAAGCAAATAAAATTCATATGAGTAGAAAGTTGATTTAAGTAAGGAAAATTGCGAATACAAGAATCTAACACATATCAAAACGGCCACGACTGCAAATCACAATTATCCCTCAGTGAAATATACCCAAGCTCCTCAATAGTATACTGGTTAGTATACCCGCCTGTCACGCGGGAGACCGGGGTTCGATTCCCCGTCGGGGAGCCTCTGGCGCAAGACTAATGACCTGGCCCGGAAAAAACAAATCATTATGGAAAATTTAACAAGCCTCAGGACTTGCTAAATAAGGCCAAGACCGGTTCCAGGTTGTAGTGCCGATGATGATGATGATGATGATGATGAAATATACCCATAGCATTGCTTTTGAAATTACAATATCGAATGCTTATAAACGTCCCCAAAGACTGTATACGAGGTTTGCCTCTTATGTTTCGGGATTTGGCAACCCTAGTGTTGCAATCCGGCAATTGACAGCTCTATCGTAAAGTTGGACATTTTTGAGGTTATACGCACTCAGAACGTTTTGACATACGAGCGCTATTTGTGTTGTTTACAGTAACTTAAAAGATTCATCTCGTCCCAAAAATGGAATTAAATCGTCAACATTTTCGTGCGATTATTTTTTACAACTTTCGGCGTGGATTAACTCAGCAACAGTGCATGGATGAACTTAATTCAATTTTTGGCGATGAAGCTCCATCAAGGACCAGTGCTTATCGATGGTATGGTGAATTCAATCGCGGTCGTAGTTCACTCCAAGATGAATTTCGTGAAGGTCGTCCAAAATCAGTTGTTGTTCCGAAAACCATTGATGTTGTGCGCGAACTGATATTGGAAGATCGTCATGTGACCTATCGTGAGATTGAGACAACCTTAGGCGTTAGTGGGATCAGCATACATTCAATATTGCATAAACATTTGACTGTCAAAAAAATTTGTTCGCGTTGGATCCCACACAATTTGTCAATCGCCCAAAAAAAGGCTCGTGTCAATTGGTCGAAAGAAATGCTCAAAAAATACGGTCGCGGTGCTTCGAAACACGTCTATGACATCGTGACAGGTGATGAATCGTGGATTTACGCGTATGAGCCCGAAAGTAAACAGCAGTCGACTGTCTGGGTGTTTCAAGATGAGCCAAATCCAACAAAAGTTGTTCGCGCACGAAGCACTTCCAAGCAAATGGTCGCCTGTTTTTTCGGAAAAACTGGACATGTCGCAACCGCACCACTAGAACAACGCAGAACATTCAATTCTGAGTGGTACACAACCATTTGTTTGCCAGTTGTCTTCCAAGAAATCATGAAAACCAACCGCCGAAGACGGATCACTCTTCACCACGACAATGCGAGCTCTCACGCATCGGCTGCGACAACTGCATTTTTGAGCACCCAAAACATCGATCTGGTGGGTCATCCGCCGTATAGTCCTGACTTGGCACCGAATGGCTTCTTTTTATTCCCGTACGTAAAAAACAAACTGAGAGGTCAACGTTTTTCGACACCTGAAGAAGCGGTTGCTGCATTCAGAAGGCATGTGTTGGAGATACCTCAATCAGAGTGGCAAAAGTGCTTCGACAATTGGTTCAAACGCATGCAAAAGTGTATAGATCTTCATGGGGAATATTTTGAAAAACAATAAAGTGATTTTCGATGATCAATATTTGTTTTTGTTCTCTAATCCCGAAATATAAAAGGCAACCCTCGTAAAATTTGAGTTATCAACAGAAGAAAAGGAGTTTCTAATTCTAATTAATTATGATCTATACAATAGGTAAAATATAACAACTGCAGCAATGAATTATCATTTAAAATCATATATTACAACTGGCATTTTATAACCACTGGCGCAGCCACTGATTCTAAGTAATTATATTAACCAATCATATATATATTTAACAAATAATATTTAACAACAATCATATCTATCACGTTGTATACTTCAGTCAAGTCAGGTGGCTATGTCCTGGAAGATGTTTACAGCGATTTTATGAGTTACGAGAAGAGATTGATTAGTATACGAGCAAAGACCTGTACCAGAATTAAGAAGTGATGAGTAGTTATTGGATTTATGCTTTTTAGTGGATATTGTCGAAAAACACAATTGATATATTTAATTATATTATTGCAACGAAAAAATAACCTTATAACCGTAACATTTAATCACAACAAAGCTTTACGGAAGAAATTTTTGTTATTTCAATCACTATTGAAATTAAGGAATCATAATGTAAGAATTACATCAAATATGCAAAGGAAATAAGAAAACTTACAGCTGCTTTTATAAGCCGATTCGGTAAATTAGAGTTAGACAAATGCAATAAAATATATATTTAATATTGTTTATATATTTTGAAATATATTTATCTCCCTTACATATTGGGATCGTGTCGGTCCGAGAATATGTTCAAATGGAACAGGTTGAAACATCTGCATCAGAAATAGATTTTTGTAACACGTATGTCATAAACGAGAAGTTTTCCAATTTGAGAATCCTGGCACAAAAGGTTGTTTTTAGCGCTTTGGCTCAACTTACACCTACGATTTGTTGTCGAAAATGTGAACGATGTTCAAATACCCAAATTGAAACCGAGTTATGAAGCATTTCCAAAGCGGCCCGCAAGATCATTTGGTTTGGCCACCCGTGCCATCCACTATGCCACGAAGAACATTAAAAAAGTAAGGACGTGTTGTAACATTTGTAAAGGGATTCAAGTGTTGACGTCCGGCGCCGTGCTTCCTCGGAATGAGGGAAGAGCGGTGACCTTTTATTATTTCTTTATTTAATATTATATTTTAGAATATGGATTATTCTAATTTAAACTCTTTTTATTTAAGTAGTTTAGTCACGATGAGAAATGTTTATTTATATTTATTTCCTTTTGTTTATTTGTTGTCTTCTTAATCTTATCTTAATCAATCTCAACTACTTCTCTCTCACTGTGTATTACAGTATTCCTTTAGTTTCTGTGACTTTTAAATTGAATAAAATTTGAACGAAAATCAAAGTGCTCTGTTTTGAATGAATAAAAAGGTGCAGGTTATTAAATGTGCTGTAACTGGCAATATTGTGAATATTTATGAATGGTATGTATTAAGTGAGAATGTAATATATGTTAAGAGAAGTTTTTAAAGGATGTGTAAGGAGATTCAGTGTTAAATTTAATAGGGGTAGTATTCTGGAATACAACACAAGCACTCTTTAAATTTTGCTTTCAAAATTGCATCAAAACAAATAAAGAAATATGTTGAGTCTATAATATTGAAGTGTCGCATTTTTACTGCTGAATATTTGCTTAATATGTTATATTTGTACCGTTAAAAATAATATAATAAATTGTCTTTTTGAATTAATATAAGTTACATTTCAATTATTCAGATTTTAAAATATATGGCAATTCTTTCTCATTCCTAAACGAACTACATTTTTGATGCTATGCAGCGTCTGATGGAATACTGAAGCGTATCCCACCGGTGGTGCACACCACCCAATGAGACATCGAAGTCTGACCGAGCCGTGATGCACGCTGGCGTGAATGTGTTAATATACGCTAAATGCCTATTATTACCATTATTAAATATGTACTTTCTAGTTACCATAAGAATTGCTTTTTAATAGTAGGCAGTGTTTGATTGGGTATTCTAGCCTAACCCACCGGTAGTGCACGACACCCGGTGGGATAGTCAAGTGTGATTCACCGGTGATGCACATCGGTCTGAACGTGTAAAGAAAGCTATGTGACGTCGGTTTTTATTGTACACTATTGGTTTTCTCTTACGTTCTATTGCAGATTATATTTTAAAAGTCGAAAGTATATATTGCGATAACTGCTTCATTTGAAAGGTGCGCTTTAACCCTTTATGATCTCAGTTGGACTGTACGCGAGATAAAACCAAAAAGTGGCGTTTAGTTTAGTTTGAAGTTTATGTTTTTGATCTTTGAAAAAATTCATTCAATTCATCCAGGGAGCGATAGTGATTCCAATGATCTAGAAAAATGTGATATTTTTATTTAGGATACAATTATAAATTACTGATTAAAACGTCTGTCAAATATTCGTCGCGGGAACGTTTATACGATAGAAAGCCTTGAACCCAATTTTCTGTTACTTCTTTCCATAAATGAGGCGATAATCTGGCAATTTCTCGTAGTATAGTATAGGTAAATTGGTATAATTGTCAGTCTATACTGTTTTATATGCACTGTAAATCATCACTGAAGGCCATCATCCTCTCGAGACTGAAGTATAACACTGTGCGAAAAGGAAGACTCTTATAAATGCAGTATGACATCGGGTAACATACAAATGGACTTCGATGCCATCACCCACAGAGTTTCTGGCAAAGTAGAGCAGTTCTGTGCAAAAACATTTTTAATGGAACTACATTGTTAATACGATGCATTAAGTGGGAGTATAATTCTTCTTATGGCGCTAGACTAATGACCTTGCCCGGAAAAAACAACTCATTATGGAAAATTTAACAAGCCTCAGGACTTGCTAAATAAGACCAAGACCGGTTCCCGGTTGTAGTGCTGATGATGATGATAATCCTTCTTAAGAGTACTGTCTCATACTTGACAGACAAGTTCTTAATATACTAGAAGAAGGTCAATTTAATAGAGGACTACCACATGGGTTAGATCTTAGGCCATTCGTGTGAAGCATAATATATTTTCACCCACGAGAAACACTCTCAACTCACTAAGAGTAAAGATTGTGGGCTAAGCGGGCAATATAACGATAATCTCAACTTCACAGATTCTCCCGGAAATCTGCCAAAAATCGAATGAAGTAATAAATCGGATTCGAAAATGGGTGACAAATCGTAGTTTGGAACTAGCAGAGCGCAAAACTAAAACAGTCTAGCCGCAATTAAGTAAAAGCGATTAGGTTATGTATAAGTGGCCACATAAGCGATTTGAGCCAGGATACTGCGTGAGCATACCTGAAAGAAATAAGAATAACGTCGAAAGACACAAACGAGAATAGGTTTGATTGGACCGAGGGTAGAATATACGCAGACCGGATCAAGCCAAAAGTGTCTGACCTAACGACTGTTGGTCAATAAATTATTCGTCCGTAGAGCAGAGAGTACATGGCAAGATCTAATTCCCAGGTCTCTAGGTGTAAGTTGATAAGTTTTGGGGAGTCTGGGTTAGATTTAAGTTTATTTTTAATTACAAATTTTTAAAAACCAAGTACGTGAATGATAATACCAATTAGTTTAGGTTTTTCACATTTTCCTACAATAAAATTAAAAATTATTTATTAAGTATCGGATGTTCCAATAGGGACTTGACAACTTTGAATTTAATTTGTGAACGCACCCTTTTACTAATCATCGCACTGTCACTGTCAATTTATTCAGTAAACCTAACATTTTTATCATGATTAAGTACACGAACGAACAAATTATAAAAAATCATAAAAATTTACTACCGAAATTTAGAGTCGGTGACCGCAACTTTAAGAGCGTTAGCTCCAATCTTCGGTCGTAATTCTCGCCCTAGTAGACAGACAATAACAAGTTTAGTGCAAAAATTTGAGTCTACATATTCGTTGTGTGATGTTCCTGTGCTAGTGAGACAACGGGTTGGTCGAAGTGTTGAAAATATCGCTGCCGTTCAGGCGTCTATAGCAAACGATCCAAATCAGTCAATTCCATGGCGTTCTCAAGAATTGGGCATCGCTCAGACCACTTTATGGCGAATTTTGCGTAAGGATCTTGGTTTACACCCATACAAGATCAAGCTGACTCAAGAATTGAAGCCGATGGACCATTTGAAGCGACGTACGTTCTCTGATTGGGTTCTGGAAAAGACGCGCCGAGATGATGAATTTCATCGCGAAATCATCTTCAGTAACGAAGCTCATTTTTGGCTATGGGTTCGTCAATAAGCAAAACATGCGTTGTTGGACGGGTAAAAATCCACATGTGCTTCATGAATCACCACTTCATCCACAAAAAATAACTGTTTGGTGCGGTTTGCAAGCCGGCGGCGTCATTGGGCCATATTTTTTCGTCAACGACAACGATCGTCACGTTACTGTGCATGGCCCTCGTTATCGCGGCATGATTACCGATTATTTTTGGCCCGAATTGGAAGGTATGGACTTGGGCGACATGTGGTTTCAAGAGGACGGTGCCACAAGCCACACAGCATACGATACAATCGATTTATTGAAGAGTAAGTTTGATGACCGTGTTATTTCAAGAAATGGGCCAGTCGGTTGGCCGCCTCGTTCGTGCGATTTAACGCCTCTAGACTATTTTCTTTGGGGCTACGTCAAGTCATTGGTCTATGCCAACAAGCCGACGACGTTGGAAGAGCTCAGAGCCAATATTGAACGCGAAATACCGGCCGTTTCGGCCGAAATGTGTGGCCGAGTCATCGAAAATTGGGTCCAATGAATCAACCGCTGCAAACGTGCCCGCAGTGGCCATATGAACGAAGTCGAGTTCCATTCATAAATGTTTTGATTGTACTTCAAGCCGATAATAAATTTTTTGAAATATTTTAAATGGTTTGCGTTTTATTTAAAAAAAAAACGTTGTCACGTCCCTATTGGAAAACCCGATATATTACAACGAAAAAGAAAAATAATAACAATAAACAAAGTATTGCATGCCAAAATTATAAATGAATATATGCAACAGAAATTTCTTTTTCTTTTGTTAGTTTATTTAGGTTAAGAATAATGTAATAGAACCTAAGTGAAATAAATGTAATTTTTTTTCCCAAACGCGCGCACAAAAGGTGATTTTGAAATACCCTTAAATGTCAAAGCACAGAACTTAAGTGAAATAAATATGAAATAAAAGATTTCGAATCTCACCAGAAAATATTTACTAGTCATACTAAATCACCACATGCGTTTTAAAAGTCACATGGGAGAAAGACGGCCCTAGCAGACGTAACTCAAGACAAACCAACGCGGCGTCCCTAAAATGAATTAGTTTAGTTTAGTGGGGCTACCGTCCTATTTGTTAACCTAAGGCCGGTGGGGCTATCACTTCATTTATGATCTTATAAAACGGTTTTTACAATTCATCTTAAGGCAGCGGTTTCCAACCTTTATGCTACCACGCCTCCCCGAAAAAAAATTTTTTCCGCGCCAACCCTACCTTTTATTGTTTTAATAGATTAAATAATATAGACACGTTTTAAATAATAACACCTTTATTACGAAAAAAAACTGAAAACTACAATCAACAGAATAATAACAAAGTTTAGCTATAACATACAGATACGTGTATATTTATTTTTATATAAAATCATTGTTAAACATTTAAACCAACTACATCTATCGCATAAAAATGTAATGCGAGTGTTGTTGCTGTTTACTGGCATCATTTACTGGTATCTCTTTTTCGACTACTAACATGGCTCGATATTTGGTTTTCATTGCAGCCAGTGCCGAAAAGCCCGTTTCGCATAAAAACGACGTTACAAACGGCAGAAGTGTAGGAAATGTCTTCGTCATGTGCCGGCTTTGGCACAGGTTCACAAAGATTTCCTATCATGTTCATGTGTGAGATGCACTTTTAACTCATTGTCACGGTCATTAAATACTCCACCTATTTTCCAACGATCGAAAGTTCACTGCTCAATACAATGAGAAACGAAACTCCACGGAATACCTCGGACAATCGTTCACCAAGCAAGAAATAAAACGCACGATGGTATTGTTTCGTATGAATGCTGTTTATTTTGATTTACCACTAAATTTTGACACTCGAACAGTTAATGCAATTTACAAATGGTTTATTGGTTTTCAGAAAACTATTGTTAAATTAAGTTGCACAGTTTCAAGGATCACGTAATTGTCTGTGTCCGACTTCGACTCTGGGGTGCACTCCGGTACGCACCCCATGCTCACTCTACTAAGGGGGAAACGCGAACCAGCGATGTGCGATCGTTGGTGGTTGAAATGAGAATCCGCGTTGCTCTGCTCAATGCAGAGCCACTTCGCAACGGGGGTGAGTTTCCTCGAGAGAGAAAGTGTTCCTCTCGTGGTGAAAACAAGGAGGAAGGACTTGGTAATGTATGTGGATGTGTGATCGTGTAGGTCATAGTGTTTATCGATGCGTTTCGGCAAAGGATATACGAAATCTAAAACAAAGGGAAAAGCGACCTAAGGTATCGTTCTGTAATGAGGGTTCAGCTAAATAAATACGCTGCCACTCATTAGGTGCTAATAGGTTTGGGATACATCATACAATTTGTATATCGTATCTTTGGTCACTGTAAGAAACGGATTCTTTATTTGCATTTGTTTATGCTATTGAATTCGAATCCGGTGGCTAAGCGAGAAGTTGATGATTGTTTGGAGATTCAAACAAAGGAGCATTTCTGGGAGAAGTGCTTGCAGCTGAATCAATAGTTGCAAGTCAATCAATTTAAATGGTTACACAATGACGGTTGTGTATAACATCTATGCCGATTGTATATGGCATCTATGGCGACTCAAGGGTCAGATTCCAGTGTGAATTATTTGTTGACACTAGAATATTTGTTGACACTATTTGTTGCTCATATTTGTTGACACTAGAGTTGCTCTGTGAAGCATACAGTGCGTCCAGAGAGCATGTGGTGCTTTCTTTTTAACTAATGCTGGAAGACCTGTTTTGTGTTCGGTCATTGAGTGAGCTCCGTCAGTACACAGTCCAATGCAATTATTCCACGTTATGTCGTTTTCTTCAAAAAAAAAAAAAAACTGTCCATTATATTAAAAATTTCAATGGATGTGGTATTTCCGGGAATAGGTTTGCAAAATAATATATCTTCTAATATATTATTTTCCACAACATATCGAACATATGTAATTAAATGGGCATCTTTAGCTATATCAGTTACCTCATCTACTTGTATGATGAATTTCAAAGTACGCAGCCGAGAAACTAATTGATCGCAAATATCTTCAGATATATCATTGATTTTTCTTCCGACTGTATTATCAGCAAGCGGAATTATTCGCAACTGTTTTGCATATGATTCGCCGAGCATTATTCGAACCATATCAATAGCTGCTGGTAAAATTAGAATTTCTCCTATTGTATGTGGTTTCTTACAATTTGCCATTCGGTAAGAGACATGGTACGAAGCCAATAACGCATTTGGTGTTACAGAAAGTATTTTTTTGAACGTTTGGTTTTGATTATTAAGCTCATCCAATTTTCTCTGAAAAAATTTCATGTGCATATCAACATATTTAGAATTTAGAGTTTCATGGTGCCGTTTTAATTTGACTGGTCTCATACTATCTGATGCCAAAACTTTCGAACACAACAAACACATTGGTTTTTCCAAGCCATCTATACTAACACTAGTGAATCCTAATGATAAATAGGATAAACTGTATTGTCTTTTCTTGGGAGCTTTACTTCCTTGTTCTTTTTTGCTTTTATTCCCACTAGTATCAGCATCTTCATTATTTTGGCCTTTCTCTCGTAACCACTCAAAAATGTATTCATTCGTCTAAAAAACATTTTATTGATATAAAGTAAAACAAAAAATTATTAATTAAAAAAAATTAAGTATAACATATACTAACGATTATTTTCAGAAAGAAATCACGTCAAAAACAATTTTAAAAAACAAGATTACACCCTGCCGCGAGCGCGCTTCAATAGACACTTTAGCTACGAGTGACATTTAAATTTGTGGTTATTGTTTTCATGCAACTAGCGGTCGTTTTGTGCATTACCGAAACAGAGCGTTTGCAAACGCACCATTTTTAAATTACTCCGCTCCAAATAATTTTTTTAATAGGAATTAAATATATGAAAATGTAAAAAAAAATAAAAATGAACATTCATGCACTGAATGAAAACACTATTTCGTTAAGTTATGAAGTTTTATTTATTTGTAGATATTATGGTATAAAAATTAATTTATTAAAAAATGTTGGCGCCTCCCCTGGCAATAGTCCACGCCTCCCCTGGGAGGCGGGCCACCCAGGTTGGAAACCGCTGTCTTAAGGGGAAGTTCTCATCTGAGAGCCTCAAAAAAATTTAATTTTCTCGAATGTTTTGCTCACAAAAGGAAATACACAAAAAACTCAAACTTGTTGTCATTATTAAATATGTTCTAAAGTACAAAACCTTTTGTCACTTATTTAATATGTTCTAAAGTACAAAAAATTGTAATGTGACCGTCTCAAAAAAAGGTACCTTATTGTTGGCTACTCTAGCACCTGCAAAAATTATCAAAAATCAATAATCGAAGAATTTTCATAAACTATATGAGTGTAGTTGGAGTCCCTACTAGAATCATCCAGAAAAGTCGAAATTTAACAAAATGGCGGACATGCAAACTTTAGGTACCCTTTTTATTTTTAACGTTGATAAGAAAAACAATTATGAAAAAATCATCTACATTTATATTCAGACAATAAATTTAATTTACTTTAAAATAAAAAAAAAAAGTCGATCCATCGAGTAGTTTTTGAGATATCGTGGAAACCAATGTGAAGAACATATTTTCGAGGAAAATGGGTTCATAGTAAAGTTTCAAAATGCTATACGAGGGTGGGGTGAAAATGTTCCGGCCTGACCTACACATGGCACCAGAAGGTCTAATTACTTTGTCAGGTTCTATAGTACTATGTCTCATTAGCTTGAACATGAAAATTTATGTTATGTATATTTAGGTCGGTTCTCGGTTAGTATACATTTGATAGCCTACTGAATAAGGCACCTCGAAGTGAAACACAAACGACCTCACTTGACCTCGTTATGATGTAACCTTTTTATAATTTTCGCAAACACGGTTTGGGGAGCTTATTCTACACACTATAAGCCACCAAAAAACATACGAAAACGGGTATACTAACCACTATACTATCGAGGAGCACTTACTTAACTATACTTCGCATAAATTAAAAACTTACCTTCGAAGAGAAAGATTAAGAAGGCGGTGTCTTAAAACGGGAGTGCTAAATATTGAAGGCGAACATTGAGTTGACATTTCGCAGCATACTTGAGATAGATTTATATAAGCCGTAAGAATTGCAAAGGGCGCAAGGCTGATAACCTTGGCCGGAAAAACAAATTATTATGGAAAATTTTACTAATTTTACTTGCTAAATACGGCCAAAATCGGATCACGGTTGTAGTGCCGATGGTGAGGTGTGAAGAATTGCAAAGAATATTTCTCGCATTGCCGTTCACTTACGTAATGGAATGTACGAATTCCGTCAAAACATATTTCGATATTTTTCTTCAAAGCAATTTCCCCAAGTCTCCCTTGCGAAGTTGAACCCTTACTCTCCGAACTTTCCGACAGAATGATAGATATGGGGAACGATTTTGCTCTTATGAGGGTTCTCATCAGCGACCAAACTGACGACATTAAGGCTATATCACACCATACAGTCGCAGTTCCAGATAAAGTCAGCCCTGCGCTTGACGACCTCTCCTACTGATCGAAATCGAAGCAATGCTCAAATACCGAGGAGCTGAGATCCAACGTTCGCCTCCCGGAGGAGGAATAAACCGCCTTTGCGAACAACGGACCTGAGCTCACAGCAATAAGCCCATGAGCACATACGCCCCTGTAGTATATCCGTTCGGGTCAACATGGACCCTTGACGAAAGGCTCCGAAAATTAAGAAATAACAACCTGTCCGCCCTTATTATTACCGACATCCCCAAAACCGCTGACGCTTCCTGGGTATCCAGCTTCTTCTTTGACAATTTCGCCATTCGCATCAACAATGTCAAAAAGATCCCGAAAGCCCACTCGTTCCGTTTCCACATCACATTTCCCTATGAATGGCTCTTCATCAGCCCAGATCAAGGCTCACTAAAAATGGGCAAGTATGCCGTTACCAAAGACCGTACCAGTGACGATAAGACAACCCACCACAAGCATAACTACACAAAAAACCGTCCCAACCCTAACCACAAATACCCCATATTCTCCACCGATCCCTCATCCAGACAATTCGCAGCCGCTCATCCAACCCACCTAACTTACCCGTTGTTTATGAGATCATGCGGCGCCATTTGTGCGGTGCCGTCGTTCGTCTCATTCATCACATTCTAATGCCACATCTCAGCCATTGTTTTGTGTGTGAGAACCATTTGCCCAATTGCCGCCGTATTTGCATTCCATGCATTGGAATACCGCACGCCAACTACAATTTATGACTGGGCAATAAAAGCAAATTTCAGCATCATGCCGCCATCACCACCAACATGATCGGAATTTTCCCGCAACCGGAAATTTCCAATTTACCATCAGCAAACATCTTTAACAACAGAAGGTGCGAATTGAATTGCCGCCAACTCAAGAAGGAACCACCATCCATGCAATGGTTCTATTTTTTTGTGCGAGAATGTGCGTCCCTTTTTTCTTTGTTTTCTGTGTACACCAGTAATTGGTGTGTATCATAGGAAGTCTCCTTCCTATTGCCTTTGTTTCGTACTCATGCCTATTGTAAACAGGAATCTTGCAATCCTGTAGTCAAAATTAGAGATACGATCTATCGATATCCTATGTATGTATTAGTAATGCTCTGCTGCGAGCATGATTTTTGTATCGTTTAGATGTAAGAGTAGTAGTATAGGAAAATTGTATATATAGTTTAAGGATTGGAAAATAAAATCAGAATACATCCGACAGTAACCCCGGCGTGTTCTCATTTCTCTCTACCTTTCAGGTTTCTACGTTGAAATATGCAGTGGCGTTGCGCCCGAATTTTCAAAACACACTTTTTTAGATGTTTAGTGGCGTTGCGCCCGAACATCGACCACAACTTATCACACTAAGGGTGTTGCACCCTAGTGTACAGTAGGGCCTTCAAGGTTAGGTGCCTTAATAGGCTATATACATCAGGTCAAAAGAGGCCTGATACAAACATTTGGTGACCCCGACGTGATAGTTTCACATTGGTTGCTGCCCCCTCACCGGAGGTAAGGAGCAATATCAGTGAAGACTAGTCACAGAACGCGTATCCTTGGGCGATCAACATTCGCCAAGGCAAACTACCATCAAGGTAGAGGACATCCGTGGACGTGATAGTTTCACATTGGTTGCTGCCCCCTCACCGGAGGTAAGGAGCAATATCAGTGAAGACTAGTCACGGACAGCGCATCCTAGGCTATCGACAGCCTAGTCAACTACCGCCAGTATACGACATCCGGGGGAGTGTTTGCTAACACACCCATTCAACAATACCACGCTCTTTCGGCGGAAAGGAAGGTGGTAGAACTGAAGGTATCATGGACGCCCGTGATATGACCAAAGTCCTAGCCAGGCAAAAGGCCTTACAACGGGAGCTGAACAAGCTCAAGGCAGCCAGTGGCAAGAAATGGACCGACACGTTGATGAGTAAAGCCAGGACGGCATGGACGCAATTCAACGATAATCATCAGGAGATTATTGAGAATCTCAAGGTGGATCACGAATACATCCGCCTTAATACGTTCGAAGAGGTACAATCGATGTACCAACAATTGATGGCGACGGCGCCAATAAAACGGCAGTCCGAAGGTGCAAATGACTCGGTGTGCAGCCCACAAACAGACGGCCAGGATATGGAGGACGACAGCACTGCCCAGGAGGCCATTAGAAGTATCCGAAGATACAAGCTGAAGAAAGAGACGCTCATTCGGACGCTTTACAGAGCGCGAACAATGCGAGGAACAGCGCAAATGAGCTTCCATCAGGAACTCCAATTCTCGACCATCACAAGGCTCTGGGCAGATCTAGAAGAGTTACATCTACGGATTGGAGAGCTGGTCGACGATCCTGAGACGATAGGATACGTTAGCCTCACCCATCAAGAGCTAGAAGAACAAGTCGAGTTCTCATTGGTCAGTTTGCGCAGCTCCCAACAGGAGACGAGCCAACAACAACAGATACAGATCCCCTCGGTACCAAGCGCCCAATTGCCGAAGATCACCATCCCAAAATTTGATGGGGATTATTCAACGTGGAGACAGTTTGCCGATCTGTTCGGAGAAATGGTGCACAAGCAGCCATTAAGCAATTGTCAAAAGATGTGGTATTTGAAAACCAATCTGACCGGAGAAGCCGAAAGATTGGTCCGACATTTTACCACATCAAACGACCAGTATGATGCGGCATGGCAGATGCTGCAGAATCGCTTCGAGAACCACCGACTACTGGTTGGTTCACTTATTAATAAACTTTTGTCCCAGCCATCACAGTCAACGACTGGGTCGAATTGCGCGCACATAAAGGCCCTGCATGACACTACGCAGGAATGTCTTCTAGGTTTGAAGAACCTCAACGTCAACACCAGCAGTTGGGATGCTCTCTTAGGGAACATATTGTTGCAAAAATTGGACCGCAACACCCATTCCCTGTTCGAGCAAGGCCTGGCAAAACCAAAAGAGAT
Organism: Microdon myrmicae; assembly: GCA_963931805.1. Classification (NCBI taxonomy): domain Eukaryota; kingdom Metazoa; phylum Arthropoda; class Insecta; order Diptera; family Syrphidae; genus Microdon; species Microdon myrmicae. The sequence goes on along the minus strand of OZ007498.1, from coordinate 69,636,373 downwards.
CCCATCCATCAAGGAGCTGTTGGCATTTCTGGAACTGCGTTTCCAATCCCTGGAAGCAATCGGGTCCAAGGAGCATAAAAAGGATGAATACAAATCCCGAACAACTTTGACGTCTTCAGTATCCCAGGCCACATTCAAGAAGGAACAACAGTGTGCTGCCTGTGGAAAGGCACATGCCCTCTATCAATGTCAGCAATTCCAACAACTGACAACGGAAAAGAAGATGGACATCGTGCGCAAGGCAAGGTTATGTCGTAATTGTCTCCAGCAGGGACATTTTGCAGGCAGATGTGTAAAAACTAGATGCAAGGAGTGCAATCAAAAGCACAACACGTTGCTGCATCCTCCAAACAATACACATCGAGCTCCGACCTCGGAGTCGAGTCCCCAACCTCAGCTCAAGGACCAAGCACAATCGGTGTCTTTGGGAGCATCGACAGTGAGCTCATCCGTCAAGAAACTAACACTCCTCGGTACAGCTCGGGTAAAGCTGTCAAGCAGCAATGGCCGAACAATCGAATGCCGCGCCATTTTGGACTCAGGGTCACAAGTCAACCTCATCAGTGAACGAGTCATCAAGAGACTAGCATTAGTCACAAAATCGACGAATTTGACGATACACGGCATCGGGGACGTACCCCAAAGATCCCAGCCACACGTGAATATGGAGCTCACTGCCACCACAACGAAGTTCTCCACTCGACTCGAAGCGTATGTCATCAGCACAATCAGTTCGCCACAGCCAAGTCAGGAAATCGACATTTCGGCTTGGAAACTCCCAAGGAATGTGCAGCTAGCAGATCCGAACTTCCAACACCCAGGCAAGATCGATGTCCTGCTGGGAGCCGAGCACTTCTTCTCATTGTTATCCGTTGGTCAAATTAAACTAGGACCAACACTTCCGGTGCTCCAGAATACCCGCCTCGGTTGGATTGTCGCCGGACCAACCCATCAACATCCAGTGGCAGCAGCAACTTGTGGGGTGTGTACTACCGACGACGAGGAAGGCATCAAAAGGGCCATCCAACAATTTTGGGAACTGGATAATCCGGCGGACGGTCAGGAACGACGACTCTCACTTAAAGAACAACAATGTGAGACATTATTTCGCCAGCATCGCATCAGAGATTCCGTGGGCCGATTTACTGTTGGGCTACCATTTGCCAGCGACCCACAAACGCTAGGAGATTCCAAGGAACTAGCACGCAATCGGTTCCTGTCCCTAGAACGACGTTTGGAAAGGAACTCTGAGATCTATGACCAATATAGGACCTTTATGAAGGAATACCTCGAGTTGGGACATATGGAACCAGTAGATGCGATGAAGATTCCGTCGCCGCATTATTACATTCCCCATCATCACGTGTTGAAGCCAGACAGCACCACTACACGATTACGAGTGGTATTTGATGCATCGGCAAAGACAACCACTAATACGTCGTTGAACGACATTTTGCATCCCGGACCAGCTTTACAGGAGGACTTGTTTGCCGTGCTGCTCCGATTTAGACTCCCACGATACGTGTTCACAGCAGACATCGAGAAGATGTATCGGCAGATCAGCATCAGGCCCGCTGATAAGCAATACCAATTGATTTGGTGGCGAGCTAATCGCGAGCAACCATTGAAATGTTACCAGCTCAATACGGTAACTTATGGCACGACTTCAGCACCATACCTGGCCATCAAGTGCCTACGTCAGTTAGGTGAGGAGGCCTCACCACAGTTCCCACATGCAGCAGAAGCTATCAAAAACAACTTCTACGTGGACGACGTCATGACTGGCTCCAACAGCCTGATCACAACAGGTGTGATGCAAAAGGAATTGACGGCGCTATTGAGCCAAGGAGGCTTTAAGTTGCGAAAGTGGTGTGCGAATCATCCAAAACTCCTGGAACATATTCCAACCACAGACCAGGAAGTCGAACTGGACTTTAGCAACAATGAAGATACCACCATCAAAACATTAGGGTTAATATGGCTCCCAAAAGTAGACGAATTTGGAGTCCGAGTTAACCTGCCACCCAGAATACGTTCATCAAAATGCACCGTAGCCTCCGACATTGCTCGAATATTCGACCCACTAGGACTGATTGCGCCAGTAACAGTCATCGCCAAGAGATTCCTCCAAGAGTTGTGGGGATTACAACAAGATTGGGATGCAGCACTCCCAATGGAATTCCAAACCAGGTGGCTTCAATTCCGCGAGAATCTTAAGACGATCGAGAGTCTAAAGGTTCGACGACATGTGTGCGGTGGAGCAATTACCAAGGATCCTCAATTACATGTGTTTGCAGACGCTAGCGAGAAGGCGTACGGGATCGGATGGACTAATTCACGTTCATCTATTATGCTCAAAAACGAGGTTGGCCCCACCTCCACCTAAGCGAGTGACCATTCCTCGCCTGGAACTCTGTGCGGCAGAGTTGGCGGCCACCCTGTGTGGAAAGGTGCAACGGCACCTGCGACAAGACAACATTCCGACCTATCTGTGGACAGACTCAGAGATCGTATTAGCATGGATCCATTCAACAGCGGCTGAGTTCCAAACATTCGTAGCCAATCGGATAGCTACCATACACCAACATAGTGTACCTGCACAATGGCGGCATGTAAGATCAAAGGACAACCCAGCCGATCCGCTATCAAGGGGGGTGGATCCGGATAAACTAAGTGCATGTGCTATCTGGTTCCACGGCCCATTCTTCCTACAAGGGGACGAGAAACATTGGCCACCCGCATATATCAGGAAGAAGGACTGCGACGTGGAGCGCAAACGTACGGCCACAGTCGCTTTGTCAATTGAAGCAGAGGATCAGACGATCGACCGCATCAACCATAGGAACTCGTTCCAGCGACTTCAACGTATAGTGGCATACATGTTGCGTTTTGGAACCCCGACCCACCGACGAAGCCGTGTCTTCGGGTCTTTACAACCAACGGAACTTGCCAACGCTCGGGTTAAGATCCTGCGCGCAATACAGAGGAAGGAATTGGAAGGGGAAATGAAACACATCCACCAGCACGGCGAGCCAGCTCGATCGAGTCCCCTCAGTGCCATGAACCCATTCCTCGACTCTGACGGATTGCTGAGAGTAGGCGGGCGACTTGGATCATCTAACATATCCTATGATTCCAAGCACCCCATTATTCTACCGCATACGCACGCCATCACAACAATCATCATACGAGAATTGCACGTGGAACATAGGCATATCGGCCCACAAGGCTTACTCGCAGTGACGCGGCAAAATTATTGGCCAACCAAGGGAAAGAACCTCACACGCACCATCGTCCAGCACTGTGTATTTTGCGCAAAAACCCGCCCAAAATTATTGACACAGATCATGGGGAACCTACCCGTCACTCGAGTACAACCCGCTCGTCCTTTTTGTGGACCGTTCCAGACCCACTTTCACATCAGGGGTAAGCGACCCCAAAAGAGCTACATAGCTCTGTTCTGCTGCTTTGCGACAAAGGCGGTCCACCTGGAGTTGGTAACGGACCTTTCAGCAGAAGGGTTCATCGGCGCTCTCAAGCGCTTTTCATCTAGACGTGGAAACTGCTCTCACCTATATTGTGACAACGCTACTAATTTTGTAGGAGCGCGTAATCAACTGAGAGAGGTCGGAGAGTTGTTAGCGTCAGAAGGAGCTATCAACAAAGTGACCTCATCTCTCAGCACCAGGGGAACACAATTTCATCTGATACCGGCCCGAGCCCCGCATTTTGGAGGACTGTGGGAGGCGGCGGTCAAATCAGCAAAACACTTGATGCTATCATCACTGCATGCAGCATCCCTCACATACGAGGAGTTGCAAACCATCATCACGGAAGTCGAACAGGGAAACTGCTTGAGCGAGTAATTGCCACCCGCCTGGAACAATTCACTGAGGGAACATCGGTGCTCTCTGAATGGCAGTATGGGTTCTGTAACTGGTTTGAGGGAGGGAGGCTGTGGGGGGGAAGTATTGTGGGGAAGTATTGTGTGCAGGCGTACTGCACCGGGTTCCCTTCCTCCTCGATCATAATTAATGTTCCGCCACGGGAAAACAAGTCAAAAACAAAACTCCACGGCGACACCGGACACAAGGACGAATACGAATTGAAACACTGTTTTTTATTTATTGCAAATTTATTCACTTTTGTTTAAAAAGATATGTACATCTCATTTATAGCTCCTAATAATTATGTGAAAGGCAATTATAAAAATTCGTTCATTGTTTCATTTTTTTTCTATTTATTTACTGTTATTTTGTTTTGTTTTTAATTAATTTGGTTTAAAATTTGCACACGCACGAACACGACTTCGAATTTATCGCGAGTCTGCAGCGCTACAGACCGCGGAAGTCCGCACGACTATTGTCGTCGGCAGCTGGAAAAGGACTCCTCGAGGATAGAACTCTGACTTGAATTCTATCTTCAATTAAGGGTGAGATATGGAGGGGAAAGAGAAAATTTTCTCTTAAGGGTGTGGCCACTAAGAAAATGCGATGTTTTTGGTGCAGTGGTGTGTGTGCGCGATCGAACATATTCAATGTTGTTGCACGTGTTCGAAAGCAGTGGAACAACGAGAAAGGCAGTCGGCGAGAACAAAGGAAAAGGCGACCAAATGGTTCGCTCCGTAATGAGGGTCATGTTTATGCAACGTCGCTATGACGGAAGTTGATATTGTAGCGAGCTTAGGGTTCGCTGGATTAATTATTTTTAGTAAATAAATAAGAGCCGTTAAATCGATTTTGAATTAATATAACACTTTATTAGTCCGTAATACAACCGTTACTTATACCGTACACTTAACGATTTCTTTACTTATCGCTTCCGTACTTATCGCGTCTTACTGCTTACTTCTCACTCGAGACTTTCGCTTGCTTCACTGTCTTACTTATAACTCCTTACTACCACACTTATCGCTTGCTTGACGTTCTACTTCTTACTCATCACTATGCTCTGTGTGCGGCGTATTATACTGTTTCAGCGTTTCGTTTCCGTCCGTTCCATTGCATTGAATGTTCTACTGTTCCTAGTCTCCAGTTTTCCATTACTTTATAGAATATTCTAGTACTCTGTTTCGGACTCTCTAGAATATTCTAGTACTGATTGTCATATGCGTCACAATATTTATGGTGCATATGCACATTAAGGATCAATTTTAGGAATTTCAAATAATGCTTGAAAGCATTACATGTCCTTGGAAAAGGAAATGTTTTCTGGGGCAAATGCAAATGCATTGGCGGGAAACAATGGGAGTTATGGAATTCCTAAAAAGGTCATGAAGAATTCTTACAGAAAATTGTAGGCGAAGAGATGCATGAAGGTAAGGTTTCTTAACAGGGAATTTAAGATCATGGGTTTGATCTCTTAAATGCGTGCAGCGTTTTTGTGTGCCTAATGCGATTGCATTGGTGAAATTATATGGGAAGATGGGTGTTATGGAGGTTTTTAAGGAAAGCGTACCGTGGGGTTTGGCGGGACGGCCACAAGGCTATCTTTCCGGCCGTTCAATTCAAGTGGTTCTTGGTGGTGTCAAATCTGCCTCCCATCAAATTAGTGCAGGTGTTTTCCAAGGTTCTGTACTCTCACCCACTCTCTTCCTACCCATAACCCAATTCACTCGTTTGCTGATGATAGCGCATTGAGTTTCTCATATTCATATGAGCACTCCCGACAAAACTCCTCGAATGTCATTACCAATCAGCAAGTTATGCTTAATACACTGAATTCCGACCACAACAAGATATATCAATGGGGACTATCTAACCGAGTAGGGTTCAATGCCTTAAAAACCCAGTACTGTCTCCTGTCGTCAAAGGTGAAACCCAAAGTAAATATACTGTCGATGAATAGCACTTGCATCGACGAAGCCAAGGAACTATTAATCCTAGGCACTCCAATTAATTCAACTCTTAATTGGAATGACCACATATTTGAAGCTGCGAAAAGTGCAGCCAAATGTATGGCGTTCCTTAAGAAATGCAAAAGATACTTCACTCCAGCCAAGCTGGCCACTATTTACAAGGCGTATATTCGTCCCAAAATGGAGTTCAACTCCCATATTTGGTCAGGCGCATCCAAAACTACACTACACTACACGCGCACGACAGAATGCAAAAACGAGCAGTGAAATTTATTGGGACTCTGCTTTAAGTGGTTTAATTCCTTCATTAAAACATACTCGCAACGTATCATGCCTATCTCTTTTCTATAGGTATTATCTCGGTCGTTGCTCAACTGAACTTGCTGAATGTATTCCCCCCCTTCAGACATTTTCCCGCGATACCCATCAATCTGTAAATGCGCATCAGTTCACCTTGAAAGTCAACTCCAGGCGTACAAATGAACATAGAGAGTCATTCTTTAGCCGAACCACTAGAAGGTGGAATGCTTTACCTGATCATGTGTTTCCTCGTCGTTGTAATGTCCTGGCATTTAAGGCCGATGTACATCGATACCTCCTTTCCTTATCCACTTCCTCTTCTTCCGCTCGGACTGTGCTCTGACATTTAAGGGTACGAGTACTCCAAACTCCCCTTTTGTATGCACGTTAGTGTAAAAAAAAGGTACATCGTTCTCTCGAAGCAGACATTAGTGTTAGATTATGTATACAAATGTTACATTACTGAATGGACCATGTGCAAACTGTGATATGAGTAAGATTTTGAGGATGTAGGTTCACGTGAGGTGCGTTGTTGTGACGGTTAAGCTATAATATTTCTTATTTACTCCTGTCAGATTGTGGAAAGGTAGAGAACCAGTAAGAGTTTTTAATGCCTTTGCTCTTTTGTATTAGAATCCACTTAATAATATGCAGTAAGTAATAAAATGCAGTAGCAAATAAAATTGTATTTAGATACTAGTGCACACTATAAAGGCGCTTTTTAATATACATTTTTTTTTCGTTTGTTTAAATAAAAAAAGGGACCGGAGTTCGGAGGTCCCTACTAAGAGAAGCGTCAAATTCTGCAGCAACAACAAGGGAAATCGCTGTATCAGGAGGGATTTCTAAAGTGGAGAAAAAACTAAGGACTTGCCAGCGTGGCTTAGCTAAAACGGAACATCTTTAAAAAAAGGGTTTGAAAAGAAAACCCCTTCTACTACAATGTCATCGAGATGCGCGTTTGACCTTTGCCAGAAATCATTTAAGATGGAAGGAGCGTTGAAGAACTGTCATCTTCACTGAGAAAAAACAGTTTTGCATTGAAGGACCTGACGGATTTCTTCATTATTTTCACGACTTGGGGAAGGACGAGCTGTTTTTAAGACGGCGACAAGGTGGGGTGGAGTGATTGTTACGGCAGGAATATTGTGGGGGTACGATGTCATTGTGCCAGCGTACGGCACGGGCTTCTACTCCGTCCCCACGATAAAGTTCGCAGACGAAACACTGCACGTCGCCGAGGGAAGATAGAAAACCAGAACAAACAATCACCACTAGAGAAATCAAGAAAAAACACTAGTTTTGTTTTTGTAATTTTATTTCTTAACTTTTATTGAATGTATTAAGGTTCTTTTCTATTCACAACAAATCTTACTACATTTAATTAGATTACAGAAAACGGATTTTTATTACACTGACGATGAAACGGATGCAACAAAAAAAAAGTAAGACAGTACTCTACTTGAATGGCATTATAGTCGGTACACAAGAAAAATTACTTTTAAGTGCAAATATTGTATTTAATTAATACGACTCGATACGCGTTGGGGTCCCCACAGGGCTATGGGGAGCGTGAGAAAAACCGACCGGCGCGGTCGGTGGATGGAATGAGACTCAGCGATGTGAATTCGCTAGCAAGGGAAATTCGCCAGTGGCGCATGTTCTCTTGATTAAGCGGTGCGTTTCCTATTACAAGAGAAACGTGAAGTCTCTCTTTGGGGGTAGGTAACCGGATCTCGTAGAGAAGATCATGGTGCTATGCATGTATGTGTGAACATTGGTTATTTTCATGGGACAAGGCCATGAGAACGAAGCTGAAAAATCAAAAGGGAATAATGGGCATCAATGAGATGTGAGTTCGGCTAAGTAAACAAGCTGTATCTCATTGGGTGCTAATTGATTTCTGTTTGCTCATGCCGCGAGATCATGAGAAACGGATCCAGAAAATATTGAAAGAGATAAAGGAATTTATGAGCTGAGAGTTCAGCTAAATAAACAAGTTGCAACTCATTAGATGGTAGATGCATTTGGGATACAACAAACAATTTGGATTGTTTATCGCATCGCCAGATGATTCTATTGTTTGCACTGGTGCATGCTGACGAATTTGGTTGTAACGTCTATTGCGCTAATTGTATGCAGCTGCGTCCATAAGCTGCTAGGAGTTGCTTTGGCGTTGGGTGAAAAGGTCGCCAGCCAATGTGTATGTAGGGAAATTTATTGTATACATGGTGAGGCTGGGAATAGGCGACGCAATGATCATTATCCCTGGTTATGATGGTTACATCTGGCGCAAGACTAATGACCTTGCCCGGAAAAAAACAAATCATTATGGAAAATTTAACAAGCCTCAGGACTTGCTAAATAAGGCCAAGATCGGTGCCCGGTTGTAGTGCCGATTATGATGATGGTTACATGGTTTGTTCCATAAGGAATTCTTTGTTGGGAAAATTTTGCCTATGCGTTGATGCATGGAAAAATGCCCTTGTTGGTGAAATTCTTTTTAGGAATTTAGGTAATGCGTTGTATGCATTAATGTCCTTGGAAAAGGAAATGTTTTCGGGTGCCAATGCGCTTGCATCGGCGGGAAACAATGGAAGTTGGGTTGTAATAATGGGGGGTTCTTCGGGCAAGCTTAAAAGAACCTCCACAATATCATACCAAGATCAGTATCCGCTTCGTAAACGGCAGAATGAATAGTGACGACTGGCTTAAGGGGACATTCCGGTTTGCCGGGTCAAAAAATAGGTTATTTTCATGATTTTTTTTAAGAGAAAGTATTAAAGATATAACAACAACTTTTTTTTAAACATTTTATTCATCTTTCGACTACGTTTGTAAATTTTGTCGAGTCACCCCGAAACGCCCCCCCCCCCCCCCCCCCCCGCCCTCCTGGTGTTCAAACCCGTTCTGCTCGTGTAAGGGTTATTTTCGTCCCTGGTGAAAAAATATGAAAAATGCAAAAGGTTTATTGAACTTAAATACATTTAGCCCAATGTGAGTGAAAGAAATTTTAAAATTGATAAAAAACAACAAAATGGCGGACTATTGAAAACAATTGATATTTCGGCCCTTTTTTATAACTAAAAAAAAAAAAAATAAAGAAAAAAGTAATTCGCTCACAATTTGCGTGTGCCTGTTAAAAATATGTGTGCGAACTTTCATAAGAATCGCAAGCACCGTTTTCATATTATCGGTTACACCGCACTCAAAAAAGTCGTTACGAGAAAAACGCATTCAAAGTTTGGAGATAAATTAGACAAAAGATAAAAGTGATTTTTACCGCTTATGAGCATGTTGTTCAGTCGCACAAGATTGCGACATATTCAAAGAAGTTGCAGTTGGCCCAAGCCAACAGCGAAGCAAATTAATGCCCATAAATGGATAGTCTGCATCTTTCTAAATACACGGTAGTTGCCACCTGTGATACGAATTTGTATCCGCGGGAGACCCGACCCTTTAATGACCTATAACTTTGGAACCGCCTAAGATTTCGTTTCCAAATTTTAACATATTATTTTTGAAGGATAAAACTATCGATTAAACAAAAAAAATGATTTTTTGAACCGAACAAACCGGAATGTCCCGTTCAGAGCTTGGCTGAAGAGATCGTGCATTATAACCAAGAATTGATGAAAATTTCATTCTGCACAGGATGAAGGTCCGGAAGGTAAAAGAGTACTTCGAATATAGGAACGTTTCTGTTCTTGACTGGCCAGCATTGGTAGCGGACATCTCTCAATAGCTGTATACCAAGGCGGATGACAATTGAATAACATGAGAGACCTTAAAAATGTCATTAAAACTGGATGAGATAAATTCCCACGAAAATTGATTAAAAATGTTTTAAATCTCTTCCATCAATAATGTTAGAGGTTGTATGTAAAGAGGGGGGAAGTACTTATTACTAAAAAAAAATTAAACTATTGTAATAAAACTCCACATTTTGTTATTATTTCAACAACAACAAAAATCCCAATATCCGCTCAACCAATAATTAGGGACAAATTGAAAATCCCAGGAAAATTACAACAAAAAATAAGTTACGGTTAATAAACTTTTTTTTATTTAATTCTCCAAGGAAAAGCGAACCTATAGCACTGAGTCAGCGCCCTGAGATACCTTTTTTTTCGACCCCGTTCATCAGCCAAGATCCGAAAGATGCTCAAGAATTTCTCCCAAGCATTTCACGAAGCCTATAGCTCTTTTTAGAAATTGGTAATGGTTGCCTAGCAGCAATATTTGCTGTACACATGGAACAAAATAATCTAGAAACACCGAAAACGGAATGGGGGTCTCAACCAATTGTCAGGGGGTGTATTAACAACCTTGTAACTAAGCAAAGTATCATTTACGCACTTTTTGGGTGAAAAGAACAGAGCGTCTTGGATTTTTTTTTACGCAATACAAAACTTATAAACGGAAGGGAAACCAGTACGTAAATCTGACATAGGCCGGGAGGGACGTGGTGGCGGTGTGGTTGGTTATTTTTTACGTCATTGGTAAACATTTTAATTTTCTTTGGTTATTGGGCTCTAAAACTCTGCACACAATTTTTGCTCATAGGCAATAATGTTTATTATATTTACTTTTCGTCGTCGAAGTTTACTGGGAAAATGAACATTTATTAACATAAATGAACAATTGGGGCGCAAGACTGAGACAGACGAAAAAGTAAATAAAATAATGTTCAGCAAATTGAAAAAAGTCGGCGCAAGGCTAATAACCTTGCCCATAAAAATAAATTATTATGGAAAATCTAACAAGTCTCGAGACTTGATAAATAAGGCCAAGACCGGATCCCGGTTGTAGTGCCGATGATGATGATGATGAAATTGAAAAAAAGAAAATATAATAATTGTGTTTATCATTAACAATTAATATTTTATAACGTTTTATGACGAGCACTAGTTTGTCCATAGAGTAAGACATTTATACCTGCAGTGGATGCAATCTCCAAATCCCCACTGTGGCAGATATCAGTCGGATAAAACTGCTATGATTAGACTTTAACATGATGTTTGCCTACACAAGCGAGAGTGTAACTTTTATATCTTTCGAAGGTTGCTATCTTATCTCTACGTTTTACAATATATGCTACAGTGAACAAATTGCAATGGGCTTCCATTTTTTAAACACACGTGCGCTGTGAATACCAAAGTTAATATTTATTCGGGAGGTAGGTGGGAACACTTTTGGGAGATCATATATTCGTTTTCTTAGCTTAGAGTGTATTTTGTGTTTGAAGAAAAATGATGGTGATCTTTTAAAATGGATACATCCGTGGTACACAGAATTTGTCAAATTTTATTCAAAATATGAAATTTCTAATTCTAGGAAATTGGCAATTTAATATAAGAAATTGATGTTGACAATCGAAAACGATAAAGAATATATATGGAAAGGATTTAATTGGCTGTCTTCATTATATTTCTTTGAATTAACGTTTTTTGTTTATTAATTTGTTCAGCTACAGCTCTTGGTTCTACTCCATAACAGTATCACACTTGTAATTCAAGACGCCTTAAAAACGTATAAGAAAAAAACATGTCAACAACGCACGTGTATTCCTCGTGCTCTCTTTATCATACCTCATGGGCGGATGAAATATAGCTACTGGTAATTTTTGCTTGTATCGATATTAGGCTTAAAATATATTTTAATAATTCTAATGCGCCGATAAGTGTTTGCTGGGACGATTTACAATTTATTACAGCAGAACGAAATGATTTTTCATTCATTCTGCTGTAATAAGTCTTTCTAGACAATCGAGTGCGGAATTCAACGTTGATCTTTACCTTTGATTTCCTATAAGATGTTTTATGTGTGATAGCAGTTACTAGAATCGCTGACCTTTCGTCCAACCAGAAACCAAACTTTCCGCGGCTAACAACAAAAATGACTAATGCCCATGACAGTGGCACAAACGAACAAGAGTTCTATCGTCTAACACGCATCTGTACTCTGTACTCAGTACTCAGCACTCAGTACTGAGCTCGATTAGCAATGCAAATTATATCTTCACAGTATTCGGTACTGGCCGAAAGGAGTACTAAAACTATTTCCCGCCTCCCCAAAGGGGTCAGACCAAAGGTACACCACAATAACTTCGCGGCGTTGTATGGTGAGACGTAGCAGTGTACGCTAAAACGCGCCAGTCTACAATTTTATATTTAAATGCAGTCGTAAAATTTCTTTTAACTTGCTTACACAGAACATTTCATATTTTCTTCTTCTTGCTTTCTGTTGTTGTTTTCCTTTAGATACACCAATGGAAAATTCCATTCACCGAACGTAACTAAACGTACAGCGAAGCAATTGTATATCAAACAGCCGAGGCCGTGTTTGCAAGTTTGTTCGAATCTATTGTAAGGGTTGGTAAGAACGGAATAGAGAAATAGGGACAAAAAATGGTACAGATGGCAATAACAAAAAAACAAAACATCCTTTATATCCTGGCAACCAGGTAAATGTGATCGAAATCAGGTAAAACAAGGTGAACAAAAATGTGACTGACATCTGAGGGATACTTTTTTTTATTATGTAACTGTGGATCCTGGTGGATATTAAGTTTTCGATCTAGTATTCAGGGTCGTACTATTGGTACGCCAGGAGAAGACTAATATATACAGATATTACAGAATATAAGAGAAAGCAGCAAAATAACACCATACAAAAAAATGTTACAAAAAAGCTATCTGACAAAGATACAAAATGTTACTCACTGTGTATTCAGTTCCCGCCAGAGGCGTTCTTGAGTTGCTCGTGTGAAAACTCATGGTTGTTGAGATTCGAGTCGAGTCGGAATGATCGATGGATTTTTAACCAACTGCAAAAATTCCCTTATACTGCTCTACCACGAACTTAGATACTATTAATGGGGACACTGGTTTTTAAATAACGCTCAAAAATACTTTTGTTTTTATTTATACTTTTACTTAATACTCAAATAGAGAATAAGACAAAAAATAAAATGAGAAAACTCGCGATCACGAATAACAAAAACGATAATAACAAATATTAATGGCTTTAGAATATTGTGGAACGATCTAGAATGATTACAAATGAATTCGATTTAAGTACAATTTTTATTATTATTTTTATTTTTGAATTAAACGACAATTTCGTATCTCCAGAGTAACGTTCAACACCCGAACAGTTTGGAGTTCAAAGCATGAATGCCAACCTTGTCGATTGGTTTGGAGAAAAATATCTCAACGGTTGCGTTTGTTACATAGGACAGCCATTGGTTGGGTTGCTAAATCAGATACTTAATACGAAAGTGCTGCCGTCTGTTTGTTAATGGCTGAGTAATCAGTTCCAGCAAGTAGTTAAAATTCCCAATTCAACGGAGATGCCAACAAGAAATACAACAAAATCCGTCAGTGGTGTTCTTACTCACCAACTAGATCAATCATCGATTGATAATTTCATTTGATATTAAACTTTCCTAACTGTTTTATTTTTGTTTTTTACTTTTGTATCTATAAGATTGATTTCCAGGGCGACAGGAGGAGAAATTGAGAATTGAACTTGATTGTGTTTGTGTGCCTATACACATTGTTTAGATGCAATGCTTAGATGTATGTGCCTATATACATTGGTGCGCATGTGTGTACAAAAACAAAAAAACTATCCACGCTGCACTCGTATGTCGCACCGCTTTGTGTGCGTTGCCCATTTATAATTTTTCCACCGTTTTTTTTTTCCTTTTTTATTTCTTTGTGATATTATTTTATTTTATTTTTTTAGTTTGGTTTTCGGTATCGTTTGCTCGCTATGATTTCAAAGCCAAGCGCGTTTGCACTTTGATATTGTAATCGCAAGGGAACATTGAATGTGCTTAGTTTGGCGCCTTGCGATGAATGACGGTGTGAAAGGGTTTTGTTGAGACTCATGCATCCGATACACATTACATTCGCCGTTTACAAAAGGTCAGCACGTGTGAAGCGGTGCAGTCAGCTGACCAGTGTTTACAACACTGTCAACATTGTAACAGGCGCATCGAAACATGTCGCTCATGAACTTGATGGGCCACATTCACCCACATCGCGCAAAGTAAGAAAAAATAAGAACACCAAAGTATCTAAAAATGACTCAATAAATTTTTTTGCGCTCGTGATCACCCGTCGTTCACGTGCGTATTCAACTGAGTACGTTATGTGCTATTATAAAGAAGGTTTTGCAGTGTTACGGTTGATAAATCTCCTGCGATCATTCCATAAATTTATTCAAGAAGCCTACAAATTCACTTCCACTGAGACTTGGCATACCCGTGTTGACTAAGAATTAGGCGTCTGCAAACTGGATTATTATTATATGACTGCTTTATTATACTTTTATTATTTTATTAAAATGTTATTCTTTCATTATTTTACTATATTATTATATCAATACGTTACTATATTATTGTATCATATTATAGTAACTTGACAGCTTTGAAAAATTGATTCCTTACCTTATAACCTATTAGAAAAACCAAACACGGCTTTGTAAAAATCGAACCGTTTTTGAATTATTTGGGTTTGTTCAAAATTTCAGAATTGCATTGGTCAGTCCCAGTCGTCGCTGTGGCTGTGGAAGCGTAGGAAAATCACTCATAGAGGCAAACGAAATCGGTTTTTGGCAAGCTTGATGATTAGACATTTGAGTTGATGCAGCGAAATGAGTTCTTGGATGGATCTTGGATCTTCCAGCTTTGAAAAATTGATTCCTTACCTTATAACCTATTAGAAGAACCCAACACGGCTTTGTAAAAATCGAACCGTTTTTGAATTATTTGGGTTTGTTTAAAATTTCAGAATATCCACATCTTGCCGTCGAAAATTTGATGGCTTGTCCACATTAAGACATTTATGGTCATATTTTTTCTTTTTTTGCTAAACATTTTTGAATAACCGCTGCATCGAACGGAAAATAGCTATTTTGACTTTAGTTTATATTTTTTGTGAAAAAAACATTTTTTTGCTCAACTTTGACTTTAGCAAATTGTCATTGGGCAACTTTAAGCTATTGTGATGGAAAAAAAAATTGTGGACTGGGATGCCAAATTTATTTAAAACCATTTGGCATTATGAAATTTTTTTTTTTAATTTTTTTTTTTTTTATTATTACACTTCTCTCGGGAGAGGCGAAGCTATAGCTCCGAGTAGGCGCCTCGATATGCCACCAAATAACTATTGCAGTTCTTTTTGAACAGTTGCAGCTTGTAACGCTCCGGGAACACTCGTGTGGGAAGGGAGTTCCACAACCTCCCCGCTCTGTAACGGAAAGAGTTCTGGTGCGGGGATGTTCGCGTCGTCGGGAGATGAACCGCAAATTGGTGCGATCTGTTGGATTGTCTTGTCGAGCGCATATAAACCGAATTCCGCGGAACAATACCACGAATCTCCGAAGAGCAGTCCCCATGATAATATCTGTAACAGACAGACAGAGGTCGGCTACGCGCCTTCGATGTGATAGCGACTGTAGTCCCGACGCCATTGCCGTGAACCCGATCAGGCGAATCGCTCGCCTCTGTATGCTCTCAAGTATGTTAAGGACCAGAGCTCCAAACATGAGAGCAATATTCGAGCACGGGTCTAATCTGTGACAGGAGAAGAAGTGGGGAGAAGTAAAATATGTTTTGGCACTAAAAAGATAACTCCGTTTTCCAGACGCGGACCTGGCGATGTTTGACACGTGTTATGCCACGATACATTCCCACAGACCGTGACGACATCCAACAGGAAAGTCTACCCACCGACTTTCCTAGCCTTCGCAGCCTGTTCGTTAAGTTCCATAAAAATCTCGATATGCTCCCTAATAAGGTGCTAAAAATACTCTCGGCATTTCGCCAATATATCGACAACAAAATGACCTATCCCAATAACCTAATCAGTTGCCCCCTCGTCCCCCCTATTATCTCAATACCCCCAATACACCCCCCCCCCCCTCAACCGTCTACTATCAGAATGTTAGAGGTTTCCGCTCCAAAACACATTCGACTCTGGAAAAGGCGCATTCCCTCCCCTTCGACGTATACGCTCTGACTGAGACCAACCCTATCCCTAGTATTAATAGTCTTGAACTACCCCCCCCCCCCCCCACAAGGGACCCACACAAGTCCTCAGTTGCCCCTAGTCCATACGCCCTCTCCACCATTGATAATTACCACCCTCCTCTGCTCTTATCCATATATCTTGATCATGAAACCCAGCCTTCTCTACCTCATGACAGCTTTTCCTACAACTTCCGCAAAGCTAACTTCCGCCTTCAAAATGAGCATCTTACCAAAACAGCGTTTCACTTTGATCATTTGGGGGTAGAAGAAGCTACTGCCATTTTCTATAAGGAGATCTACTATGCCGTCGCCTTATATGTCCCCTATTCTCACAGGTCATCCGTTTCATCTCCGCCACGGTTCAACCGCACATTCCGCACTCTTAGGAACAAGAGAAATAACTTGTGGAACATTTTCCTCAAAACGCATTCCTTCCAAAACGACTCCAACTATCTCGGTTCCTTTTATACATTTTCCGAGCTCCACAACTCCCTCCACACCAACTACCTCACAAAAACACAATCTAATTTGATCAATGACCCCAAATCTTTTTTCCACTTCATAAATTACTAACTTAAATCCAACGCCCATCCTAACTCCCTTTCTTATGGCGCGACTACTTCAACCGACCGCCTAACTATTGCCAATCTATTCGCTTCGTTCTTCAATAAATCCGTCACAGACATCTTCTTCGAACCCAATCTGTCAAAGACTTACCCGAATTCTCCCTCGGCCCGTTCACCCCTCAAATTATTCAGCGTCAAGTAGTTGAGGAGAAATTAAACTCCCGATATCAAACATATTCAATCTATCCCTTTCACAAGGGATCCTCCCTAGTATTTGGAAATCCTCCTATGTCACCCCCATACATAAAAAGGGACCTAAAAACGATTTAAGCAACTACCGTCCCATCGCCAAACTGTCTCATATCTCCAAACTGTTCGAAGGAATTCTTTACAATGCGTTATCCTTCCGTTGTAAATCCATTATCTCATCCAACCAGCATGGTTTCCTTTCGGGTAGGTCGACCACAACGAATCTGATCGAGTTCTCATCCCATACTCTCTAAGGCATGGCAACGAAGTCGATGTAATCACCACCGATTTCAGCAAGGTCTTTGACAAAATCTCCCATAATCTCATCCTTTTTAAGCTGTCCTCCCTATGTTTCGAACCTCAATTGATCAAATGGTTATCTTTCTATCTGAAAGATCGATCCCACTGTGCCAAATACAGATCTCCCTGTCCAATCCTTTTCTTCCCACGCCAGGGCTTCCGCAAGGCAGCCATCTAGGTCTCCTCCTATTTATCCTTACCATCAATGATGTTGACTCCATTATTAAATACTCATCCATCTCCCTCTATGCGGACGACGCCAAACTCTACAAAACGATAATCTCTCCTCTCGACTCCTCACTTCTCCGAACGGACCTCGACAGCTTCTCAACTTGGTGCCGAAATAACTGCCTTGAACTCAACGTTGTCAAATGTCACCCCATCACCTTCTCCCGCAAACTCCTACCCTACCTCCTTCGATTTCAACTTTACCTCTACTGCTCTCAAACTTCATCTCCTCTTTCCCCCCCTGACCACGCCCACTCCCCGTCTACACTCTTACATCCTGTACTAAGCGAAATAAATGAATGAGTAATAATTGATGGATAAACCCAGTAACCAACTCGCCAAACATACCCCCCCCCCCCCCCCCCTATTTTTTTTCTTTTTAACCATAGTTTATATTCTTATATATAGTTTTAAGATAGTTGTTAAGTTGATCGCCTGTACTAAGCTAAATATATGAGGGTTCTGCCCTAAACTAAACTAAACTAGCAATTTCAAACTTTCCCCTGAGTCGAGGGCCTGGCCATTTATCATCAGCTGTAGAACCGATGATACACTTTGCTTTGTGAATGTTTTATATCGTGTCTTCATTACATTGAAGTCGACGAGATTGGCTTTTCTGCACTGTAGAACCTTATCTAGATTCCGATTCAGAGAGTCGATCTGTCTACATGTCAACTGATGCGACGCAGATGCACCAATCGGCCGACCACTCGATAAGGAGGAAACAAGCGTACTATCATCCACAAAACTGAACACACTGTTATCCGTTGTCTCCAACAAATCATTTATGTGAAGCAAAAACAAGGTCGGGGCAAAAATAGAACCTTGGCCCCCCCGAATTAACAGGACACAGATCCGAACACTCGTCGTCCACAACAACCCGGATCGATCGATTTTCAAGGAAGCTCTTCGTCCAGTCGGAAAGCTGTTGGGTAAGTCCATATGAACGAAGTTTGCTCAGTAATGTCCCATACCAGACACGGTCAAAAGCCTTGGAGATATCCAATGCAACCGCCCTTGACTCACCATGCCGCTCAATCGCAGATGTCCATATATCGGTTATAAGTGTCAAAAGGTCTCCCGTGGACCGCCTGCTTCGGAATCCGTATTGACGATCATTCAGAAGTCCGTTGCACTCCAAATACTTAACTAACTCTGTATTGATAACTTAGATAACAACTTAGATAAAATAGACAGTAATGCTATCGGACGATAATTTTGTGGGAGACACTTTTTTTCCGTCCTTGGAATTGGCTGATCTCGAGTGATTTTCCAGAAGGCGGGAAAGGTCCTCCATGCATAAGATAAGCGGGAGGGTCTGCCAAGAACCGGCGATATTTCTGGAGCACAGTTCTTAAGGACTGTTGCTGGTATTCCGTCCGGGCCGGTTGCCTTCCTACAATCCAGTTCACGTAGAATGCGTTAAGTAGTGCGCCGACGAAATTTTACATCCCGCATGGAAGACGGTACCGGCACGATCACAGGTGGCTCCAAAAGGCCGGGATCGAGGTTTGAATTCGCGGAAAATAAATTCGCGAACACATCAGTTTTATCCTTTGAATTTGTGAATAACGCCCCATTGTCTGTCACCAACGGGGGGAAAGAGAAGGATGCGGAGTTACCGCTGACAGCTTTTGCTATTAACCAGAAGGAGCGTGAACCAGTCGGGCACCGAAGGAGTTTGTCGATCACCCTGTCGTTGTGAGCTTTCTTCGCGGTATCAATGGCCTGGTTGCACGCGTTTCTGATTTTAACAAAATTCGTTCTGTTAACATCGGTGGGATTGGAGCGCCATTGTTTAAAAGCTCTATTTTTTGCCACTGTAATCTGCTCGCATTTTTTATTAAACCAAGATTTATCAGATGAACTTCGTTTAATGGAATGTGGAATATAGATCTCCATCTCCAGGAGAATAATCTCTTATACCAACTCAGCGCAAACGTTAACATCGGAGTCTCCGAAGCACACCTCCGACCATGGAAAGGATGCGAAGAAATCTCGCAAATCGTCCAAGTTAGCAGCCCCATGGCGTAGCTGCCTAGGCCGATTATTCGCTGGATATGCAAGTGCTTGGGCGACAGATACCAAGCAGTGATCTGAGTTTCCTAGTGGCACAGAAACCTCTACGGTATAAATACTCGGTTCGAGTGTCAAAAACAGATCCAGGATGTTCCCATAATCGCCTTGGGCATCCGGTACTCGCGTTGGTTCCTCCACGATTTGAGTCAAGTTGTGGCTTACCGCAAACATCTCCGCCAGCCTCCCAGCCTCGTCGGTTCTGTTAGAATGTACCAACCAGCCGGAATTGTTCACATTAAAATCGCCCAGGACAACAATTTCAGAAGGTTGGTGGTTGATCTGTATCCTGTCGACGGTATGTGAAAGATGTTCGAAAAATGTCGCCGGTCGATCGTCATTCGGGGAGTGGTAAAGACAACAAAGAAATCTAACAGAGTTCCTCAGCAGGACCCTCAACCATATTATGTCCATATTATTGGGTTCCAACGCCTCCATCTTCTGGCAAGCCAGATTGGACCGCGCGAAGACACAGACTCCGCCCTTAAAACGGAATCTCGAATGTAAGTCGTATCCTGAGCAACAAAGATATGTCGAATCAGTTGACGAATCGACCCGGGTCTCAGTTAGGGCAAGGATATCAGGTTTCCTTGTTTGCAAATATTGGTGGACGGCATTTACATTCGTATTGATGACACCGATGCCACTGATGTTACAAGATGCCGTTATTAGTCGAGCGTAGGCAGAGCCTTGAGACCGAACCCGGTTATGCGATGACGAACCTCTCAAAGATCGGTTATTTATCATAATATCTGCATGATCCTCCCCCTGACATAGTCCCCCACGGAGATCCGAACGGGAGACCAGTTTACCTCCGGAATTCTTTATATCAGAAGGTGCCATCATGACTTATCTCCGTGTCAGTCCGGGCCATCAGCCACATATCCGAAACACCGTCGAAGATTTCTCTCGACCATATCGCGGTATATACAGCGTGACGGGATGGTATCTCACCTTGGGACCGACTACCAGCTAAACCAAACTTTTTCTCGAACCGGTCTATCAGCCAAGCTCCGAAAGATGGTCAGGGATATCTCCCGACCATTTCGCGGAGCCTAAACCTTGATGGGGTGATGTTTCACCGGGCGACAGGGCGTTGGGACCCCAGTTACCACTCGGCATTTAGTCGCCTCTTACGACAAGCCGGCCTAGCTGTGAGTATATTCTGACGCCCTACTCACAGGGTTGGATGATCAGAGCAAAAAATGATATTATTGTTTTATTTAAGGGGCATTCTGGTTCTACTGTTACACGCAAAACCCGCCACCTCTTAATACTTACCTCTTTGGAGCCAGCCTCCACCGTTAACCAGGTTACAAACGGAACCATCCACTTACAGGATGAAGTGCTCTGCAAGCCCTACCATTACCCCCATACATTTTGCATCTCATATACCTTCAGAACATATCCCCAAATCAACATTGAATCCAATATCAAACAAATTGATTTTTTGGTTTTAATTTTTTTTTTTGTTTTAACTTTTAAGTTGTAGCCAGCGATGGGCAATACTTCAAATGATTTATTTGGACAATTTTTTCACAATGAAGTTGCATTTTCATAAAAAAGGCGAGAACTTAGTTGCGCACCTAGTAATTATAAAACTATAATAAAATAAAGATACAATAAAAAATCATTGTAAACATCTTGATTAAAATTTTGTACAGCTATAGTTAAAATATATCAACATATATATCAAGAAACAAAATTATGGTAAACACATTGAACAAAAAATTATATAACTAAAAATAGTTAAATGTTTTGTAATTGTGTACCAAAAAGACTATTATAAAAACTATTATCATCATCATCATCGGCACTACAACCTGGATCCGAACCCTTGCTTTCATTGTAAATCCTGGGACTTTTCGGCCTATGTAGCGACTTGCATCATAAGTTTCCATTTTACTATTATATATTTGTTTTAACTTTTTTTATGGAAAAAAAAGCAATTGTACTGTATTTGGAAACCAACTAAAAGTCAAATTACAACTGAATTTCGCAATAAATTCATTTATTGTCCTTAGTATATTTTTTACAGAGGGCTGATCTCGCATTAAGCCTGTTCAAGCACCCACTTGCATCGGCAGAAATTGAGCAGTACATTTATTTTACTATAAGGTGATCGAGTATTATTCAGCATTCATGTTTTTCGCAAAGAGGAGGTTCTTATTAAGAAGATTTAAAACAATCGATTTTTTTAGAATAAGTCCCTAAAACCGTATTCGCGAGAAAAATTTTATAAACAAAATACAGCATAACGAGGTCAAGTGAGGTCATCTATTTTTCACTTCGAGGCCTCTTCTTCAACAGACTCTCAAATGACAATCGATCTGAAAATTTATATACAAGCTAATGAGACACAGTACTATAGAACCTAATATAGTAATTTGACCCGCTGGTGCC
The DNA here is from genome assembly GCA_963931805.1 of Microdon myrmicae. Classification (NCBI taxonomy): domain Eukaryota; kingdom Metazoa; phylum Arthropoda; class Insecta; order Diptera; family Syrphidae; genus Microdon; species Microdon myrmicae. The sequence continues at coordinate 69,614,352 of OZ007498.1, read as the reverse complement.
ATCTGTTGGTCAGGCCGGAAACGTTTCATTCCACCCTCGTATAGCATTTTGAAACTTTTTACGCGTTTTTCTCGAAACCATATTTTTCACATTGTTGTCCACGACATCTCAAAAACTACTCGATGAATCGGTTTTTTATTATTTTAAACTAAATTACATTTATTGGAGTCTGAACTGAAATGTATATGTCTTTTTCATACATTTTTTTTCTATTCAACGTTAAAAAGCAATGAAAATTGGAAAATCGGTACCTAAAGTCTGGATGTAAGCCATTTTGTCAATTTTTTTTGTGCGCTCTCCTTCCACGCTTGACTAGCCGATCCCGTCTCCTCAAGGTCAAACCTAACATTGTCCTCCCATATCCGTTGCGGCCGTCCTGCCGGTCTGTTTCCCGTTGATCTACCGTCAAGAATTCTACGCACGGTCCTATAGCGTTTGAAATAATAGTGAAGAAGAACGTGTGATTCGAACTGATGCTATGACAGTGTAGCGATCCTAAATCGCTACTCCTATCTAAATCCCCAATAGCATCAAAAATCCTATCCACAACCCCATACCGAAAAACCCAAATTTCATATCAAATCAATGAGCGATAAATTAAACAAAAGTTAATTATCGCACATTGATTCAAATTCCACATAACACATCCAAATCCCATATTGAGTCACATGTACAACGAATTTAACCAAAAGTTAATTCATCATACATTGACTCAATTCCTAAAAATCCTAACATCATGAAATGCTAAATTCAAAACACATTTCATGATTCCCTTCCCAGAATCTATCCAACAAAACCCTTTAAACAATTCCCGGAACAAAATTCCAATCGAAGCACGCCAAGCGTTGCGTACGCTTCTTGGAAATTCGACACTAAAATAGTTGACAAAAGTCAACTCGAAAAATTATAAAAGGGGGGTGTTTTTCAATTTGGCTATCAGTAGCATTCCAGAGGCCGAACCGCTGGCCGAATGTAAATCAGTACCATTACAGAGGCCGAACCGCTGGCCGTATGTCCGGATTTTAACACCAATAAAACTAGCATGTTTTTAATTTAACAAAACCCTTTCGGTCTTTTATTTTTTTACCGTCAACGCTCCGGGCTCTGCTCCCGCCGTTCGGGAAAGCACGGCTCGGAGTATAACAACAGTTAGAATCACCAAAAATTTAACCTAAGCGTAACACATCAGGCTACTGGCCGATTTTAGAATTTGATTTTTAAACTCGACAATACTCCACTGATGTGAATTGTTATGTTATCACTATGGTATACGGCTCTGATGTATTTTCTTATTCGATTTTCGTTCGGTGTTCTTCACTATTTTGCTTGTGAATTGTGTGTGCATCTGTTAGAGACGCCACAGTCCTATCGTATATCTTAATCTTCGCGACTTGATTACTCTCACTATTGTAGGTTTGCGGTATAGCTCTTCCAATTCGTGGTTGTGGAGTTTCCTCCATGGTCCTACCCCCTCGTCATATTTACCCCCAAAGATACTCCTTAAAACTTTATTCTCGAATACGCGGAATTTGTTTTCTTTCCGTTTTGTGAGAGGTCATGTTTCGCATCCGTACAGAGCAATCGGCATGGTTATGGTTCTATAGACATGGAGCTTTATATTACGTGATAGTAGTTTGGATTTCAGCAGTTTACTGGCTGCATGCCAACTAGCGTTACCGGAGTCTAGTCTTTTGTTAATTTCCTTCGACATTTCGTTAGTGGACGTTGGTATTGTTCCCAGATATTTAATTTATTTAACTTTTTCAAATACCTTGCCTCTGATGTTTATATGCGTTCCCTGAGGTCCACCTGCTCGTACCGTAATCACGTGTTTTGTTTTGTCTTCATCTATTTCTAGGCCCACCTTATATAGTTTATGAAAATTCTTCGATTATTGGGTTTTGATAATTTTTGCAGGTGCTAGAGTGGCCAACAGTAGGGTACCATTTTTGAGACGGTCACATTATAAGGCGTGTCAACAATTATTGTCACTACATTTTTTATTAAAACAATTTTATTTTGTACTTTACAACATATTAAACAAATGACAAAAAGTTTAAGTTCTTTATTTATTCCCTTCTGTGGAAAAAAAACGAGAAAATGACATTTTCTTGAGGATCTCAGATTAGAACCTCCCCTTAAGGACTTCATTTGTAGTGTCTGAAAGATTACAGTGAATAGAGTATACTGAAATGCTATATCGAATAGAGAGAGCAAATGAACGTGTTCATGCAGACATCTAATAAATATGTTAAGTACAAAAGGTCGTTCTTCAGTCGAACTACTCAAAAGGGATACTGTTAATCTAGTCATTTGTTTCTTATCAGCATTCACAATTAATGTAGATCGACGCCTCTTTTCTCCCTCTCTCTTTTTCCGTTCACACTTTTTTTTATCAAACAATCCTCTTTTCGTGATCATGTAAAAAATCGATTTCAACTCAATCAATTTCTTTGGTTATTGTGGATAATTTGCATATTATGTTCAAGATAAACGCATCGATGCCCCCCTTGTTGTGCAATCCTATATTTCCATACCACACCACGGAAAGGATGGACCAAGCCTTACCGAGAAAACCTAGTTAACTCATCAATTAGGGTTGTGGAGTGGATCTTTGAGAATGAATGCTTGTAAAATAGCTAATCTGAAAGATAGTTGTGTGCAGGGGACCACAAATGTAGAATGTTCTTTTTGAATATATCCCAATGAAATTTGTGAAACTGGAGGACACCATAGAACAACAAACAGCAAGAACAAGAACATAAGTATAGAAGGGTATTAGACACCTAAAATATTCGAAGTGGGTACTTCTTATGTACACCCTACAAATGACCCAAATGGCAAAGAGTCCTTAGTGGCATTAAGCGATTTGGTGCCCAATTAAAACCTAAAAATCTATAAACGTGTGACGAACTTGAGCAACCATACATTAAGAGGCAAAGACACCGATTGCCCCTTTTTATAGTTTTTTTTTTTTTGTTTGTTTCGCTTTCCTCTTTCAGTATTTTAATTTCTTCGACTTTGTTCTGCGAACTCGTTTTTTTCAAAACCTGAATGTTAAATCCCTAATCATTTGATGCACAATTTACAGAAGGAGATGATAGTGATGTGTGCACGGATTGGTATTGTTGTAACCCTAGCGGTGGTGATGTATTTCAATTGATAGGGTTATTAGCGACCAAGCTTGCAAGCTTAAGAGAGGCCAAAGGTTTTGGTTGTTATTTTCAACTGAGGAGTTGGTTTATAAGTTCTTTGGAAAGATAAAAACACGTTTCGTTTGTATTGCCTATTGAGTTCGATTTTCTGGATCTGACTTTAGATTCAACGCGCTTAGAAATAAAATGTTGCTAACTGACATAAGTTTGATAATTTTGTTGTATGGATTTTATTAAAATTAATACAAAGCAAAATTCAGTACAAGAGTCTTTGCACTGTTTCTGGTATCGAATTCATTCATACTGGCCAGAAAGTAATATGGTATTTGAACATCAGTGTTGTTCATTTCAAGAGCATTTTAAATCTCAGTAGACAGGACTCAACTCAATGGAAATGGAAAATGGATATTTTATTGCACTCAAATTTAAGGGGTTACACATATTTAAATAGTTGGAAATGATATTGTTTGGAATAAAATAATGAAAACGGAGTTTTGGGAATTTATTATACATACAATGAGGCGGGTCAAAACTTTTTTTAAAATTTTTTCTTCAGAAATGGCGCTTTAAAGCAGCATGTCTTTTTTGGAGAAGGGATGCCACTGAATGAATAACATTTTTTCTTCTGCATCTAAAACAAAAAACAATTATTTTTTATGATCTACTTTAATTTACCAGGGAAGTACACATATTTAAAAAAAAACATTTTTCGCAATTGAATGAATTTGAGGTTTTTTTTTTTTTAACAACAAAATGACTTTTAATTGCTTATAAACACATAATCCCTTATCAATATTTTGTAAACGGGTGCTCTTCTTTTTAAAATCTATCTAAGAAGCTATATTTCAAATTCCAAGTCGATTGGATGAAAATTGCAAGAGGTATCTGGTTTCGAGATAATTGCATTTGAAGTTTGGAAATTGATTAAATTAATAAAGAATTTGAAATAGCAGTTTATTGTTTCTGGTAAGTATGCAGCTGTAGATTGAACACCCTGTACTACGCCATCTACACTTATTATAAATATATTAACAATTTTCAAAGTGCTGACTGAGTTAAACATCTTTAAAATACACACGACAAGCGTTGAAAGATCTTTCGGATCATCTGAGATTCATTGAGAAGTTTAGCTCTTAGGGTCATTAAAAAAATTTGTTGGACTACAGTTGCTGGATATCATCGTTCAAGTGAAGAAAAAAGTTTCCAATATTACAGATATAATATATAACCCCTTATGTTATAATGTGAATCAAGAGCAATACGGATGTCAACAATAAAAATACACCATATTGTTGTGCAAATTTTTCTTTTTAAACTGGACATAGACTTCGGCTATTAATATTCAGTTCTAGAAGTAAGTTGTTAAATTGCAAATCCCTAATCGGACAACAACTTGCATTAATTATGACCACTATCCGATGCTGCATTTGCTCTTCATCTCTTTGGTATCCGAAGTAGGTGCACCACCCTCTCATTTGCAATTCGCCTTCTACTGATTCGTGTAATCAAGGTCGTCGTCGAACGTACTTTACTAATTACATATTTAATGAGATACCCCTCATTAGGCCAGTCTGCCGAGTCCCACAGATGAAAACGGACTCAAGAGAGCAGTCTCTAAATGTGTAATTTTATGTCCTATTTACGTTTAAATTGTTTCTGTTTACATTAGTAATTTACATATTGTCGTGTTAAGACTTCTTGTTCGTTTTCATTAAACGCATGCCCAAGTTATTCTAGCTTGATAATAGTATACGACAGTATTAATTTCGCGAATGAGATTTTTCATGCCTTCTTTTTCGGTTCGCATAATAGAATGTTATATTTAGATTGATTACCTAAGGCATTGTTACCTGCTTGCTTTAAGTGCGATTGGATTGAATGAGAGACTGATAAAATGTTTCATTTCGAAAAGTTGTTTGGGGAAATTTCTATCTTTTTTTATCGATCCGGATCGAGCTCTAGGTGTTTTTCGAATCTTAAGAGCATTATGATATAAAAAAAAAAAAAGAAGATTTTGATGAAAATACAATTATCTTGTTAGTACACACGTTCCAGACATATTTTGATAACAGCAATTTTGAATCCTTAGTTTATTTTTAAAAGTATAACATCGTTTTTTTTGTGATTAGTATGTTTTTTACTTCTGTTCACTCATCACTGCTAGCCTGTGGTTTTTTTGTGAAAAATCGCTGCTACCAAATCCACTAGACATATATGTGGCATTTTTAACAGTACATACACAAACTCCAAACACAAAAAAAAATTTGGAACATAAATCATTAGAGGCGTATACAATAGCAATAAACATAATACCCCATGGCTAAAATAATAGGCAAGAATAACATTCCGTCTCGTAACCGCCAAAGCTTTGGTTCGAATCACGTTCTTTTCACCATCGTCGCAAAACGCTATATTATCCTCGTAAGACTTCTTCCTATTATGGAGGTTAATAGAGCCATAAAATGACAGCGTTTTGCCACCATTGATGAGATAAAAACCCAATTATTAAAAGATTCCAGAAATGGTTTAAAGATTAAAAAACAGTCAGGCACATGGGTCTTTTGCAGAGTGTTGGCGACGTATCATTCCAACTCCAAGAAGACAACGCTTCAATATACTCGTAGTTTGCCGATTCTCAGGAAGACTCAACATCAAGTGGAATCCCATGAAGACGTCTTAGCCAACAAAGAATCATTCGATTCCTGGGAAGAAGCTACGAATACATAGAATGCACAGCAGCTCCACAGAACATTGATACCACCATCTATAAGAGGAGCAAATTTTTGAGTCGCCTGACCCCACTGCGGTAAGACTGGACATTGAAAAGACCTTTGATACAACAAGATCTGGTTTTAAAGCTCTTGAGCACTGGTCTCAATAGAATCAGAATGTCAGAGAACTACGGTCCAATACCCATCCGATCTTACAAAATACGTCCCTTTGATATATACGCCTTGATCGCAAGTAACCCCCCCCCCCCCCCCCCCCCCACTGCTTCAACGTTTTTCGTGACGACGATGTTCATCGTTCCTGTCCTGACTCCCCCTGCCAAGCCGTGCTGCTTGCCATCCAAAACGGACTAACATCTTCTTTTATCACCATCTCTTCTTCTACCAACTTCGACTATCATAACTTCGACTGTCATAGCGTCAGTTCGAATCACACGTTCTTCACTATCCATCTCAAACGCTATAATTGGTGACCGTGTGTGAAGTTCTGCTTACTATGGGAAAGTGTATACTGTGTGTACAGATCACGTCGGGGTCACCAATTATAGCGTTTGAAATAATAGTGAAGAAGATCGTGCAATTTGAACTGACGCTATGACAGTTTGAATCACGAAAAAAATTGAACCTAAGCGTTACCCATCAGGCTACTGACCGTGTTTTGAATTTGATTTTTAAACTCGACTATACTCCACTGATGTGAATTGTTATGTTATCGCTAGGTATACGGTTCTGATGTATTTTCTTATACGATTTTCGCTCGGTATCCTTCACTATTTTGCTTGTGAATTGTGTGTATCTGTTAGAGATACCACACCACTCCCTCCGCAGTAACTTCGTTACGATCAGATTCGTATGCGATCGACGGACGAACGAAAGAACGAGAAAACGTCGGAGGCTGGGCTCTATCCGGAAGTCGTGACCGTGTGTGAAGTTCTGCTTACTATGGGAAAGTGTATGCTGTGTTTACAGATCACGTCGGGGTCACCAATTATAGCGTTTGAAATAATAGTGAAGAAGATCGTGCGATTCGAACGAACGCTATGACAGTTTGAATCACGAAAAAAAATGAACCTAAGCGTTACCCATCAGGCTACTGACCGTGTTTTGAATTTGATTTTTAAACTCGACTATACTCCACTGATGTGAATTGTTATGTTATCGCTAGGTATACGGTTCTGATGTATTTTCTTATTCGATTTTAGTTCGGTGTCCTTCACTATTTTGCTTGTGAATTGTGTGTATCTGTTAGAGATACCACGCCACTCTCTCCGCAGTAACTTCGTTACGATCAGATTCGTATGCGAACGACAGACGAACGAGAGAACGAGAAAACGTCGGAGGCTGGGCTCTATCCGGAATTCGTGACCGTGTGTGAAGTTCTGCTTACTATGGGAAAGTGTATACTGTGTGTACAGATCACGTCGGGGTCACCAATTATAGCGTTTGAAATAATAGTGAAGAAGATCGTGCGATTTGAACTGACGCTATGACAGTTTGAATCACGAAAAAAAATGAACCTAAGCGTTACCCATCAGGCTACTGACCGTGTTTTGAATTTGATTTTTAAACTCGACTATACTCCACTGATGTGAATTGTTATGTTATCGCTAGGTATACGGTTCTGATGTATTTTCTTATTCGATTTTCGTTCGGTGTCCTTCACTATTTTGCTTGTGAATTGTGTGTATCTGTTAGAGATACCACACCACTCCCCCCGCAGTAACTTCGTTACGATCAGATTCGTATGCGAACGACGGACGAACGAGAGAACGAGGAAACGTCGGAGGCTGGGCTCTATCCGGAATTCGTGACCGTGTGTGAAGTTCTGCTTACTATGGGAAAGTGTATGCTGTGTGTACAGATCACGTCGGAGTCACCAATTATAGTGTTTGAAATAATAGTGAAGAAGATCGTGCGATTCGAACTGACGCTATGACAGTTTGAATCACGAAAAAAATTGAACCTAAGCGTTACCCATCAGGCTACTGACCGTGTTTTGAATTTGATTTTTAAACTCGACTATACTCCACTGATGTGAATTGTTATGTTATCGCTAGGTATACGGTTCTGATGTGTTTTCTTATTCGATTTCCGTTCGGTGTCCTTCACTATTTTGCTTGTGAATTGTGTGTATCTGTTAGAGATACCACACCACTCCCTCCGCAGTAACTTCGTTACGATCAGATTCGTATGCGAACGACGGACGAACGAGAGAACGAGGAAACGTCGGAGGCTGGGCTCTATCCGGAATTCGTGACCGTGTGTGAAGTTCTGCTTACTATGGGAAAGTGTATGCTGTGTGTACAGATCACGTCGGGGTCACCAATTATAGCGTTTGAAATAATAGTGAAGAAGATCGTGCGATTCGAACTGACGCTATGGCAGTTTGAATCACGAAAAAAATTGAACCTAAGCGTTACCCATCAGGCTTACTGACCGTGTTTTGAATTTGATTTTTAAACTCGACTATACTCCACTGATGTGAATTGTTATGTTATCGCTAGGTACACGGTTCTGAAGTATTTTCTTATTCGATTTTCGTTCGGTGTCCTTCACTATTTTGCTTGTGAATTGTGTGTATCTGTTAGAGATACCACACCACTCCCCCCGCAGTAACTTCGTTACGATCAGATTCGTATGCGAACGACGGACGAACGAGAGAACAAGGAAACGTCGGAGGCTGGGCTCTATCCGGAATTCGTGACCGTGTGTGAAGTTCTGCTTACTATGGGAAAGTGTATGCTGTGTGTACAGATCACGTCGGGGTCACCAATTATAGCGTTTGAAATAATAGTGAAGAAGATCGTGCGATTCGAACTGACGCTATGACAGTTTGAATCACGAAAAAAATTGAACCTAAGCGTTACCCATCAGGCTACTGACCGTGTTTTGAATTTGATTTTTAAACTCGACTATACTCCACTGATGTGAATTGTTATGTTATCGCTAGGTATACGGTTCTGATGTATTTTCTTATTCGATTTTCGTTCGGTGTCCTTCACTATTTTGCTTGTGAATTGTGTGTATCTGTTAGAGATGCCACAAACTCTTACAGGAATTTCTAAGCGAAGAGATGCAAGAATAGGTAAGAATTCTTTTACTGAAGCTTTTTAAATTATACCTTAGATAACCCTAGATGCGTAAAGCATTTAAGGTGCTAATGCGATGGCATTAGCGAAATTATGTGATTGGGTGGAATTTATGGGGTTTTTTTTAGGTAAGTGAACTGTGGGGTTTGGCGGAACCGCCACAGGCATAACACACATTAATACAGGAATGTCGCAGTAATTCACGCGAAACTCTTGGATCCTTGGAGAACATCAATTCACAAACTGCCCTTAGTGGGTATTAATCCGCTCTTCAAATCCTAATCATATTATAATTAAAAATGCAATGTGTGCGAAGATAATCGAATTGTGGAGTCGTACATTCTAACTGCAATTAACCTCAAGTATAAACAAATGTAATAACTATATAAATTTAAGATATGCTCAAAAAATTACATCCCAACTTATTTTATTACATCCTAATTTCTTTTATCTATATTAACTCAATAAAATTACATTCAGATAGGATTCATTGTTTAGGCTTTTTAAGGCATTTAGGCTTTTTAAGGCATTAGGTTTTTTAAATAAAAATTAAAAGCAAAAATGCAAAACAATTAACCAATATCAGCAACGCATCAAGGAATTCACCACCTCTGAATACAAATTTTATATTTAAAAACCTTGAGCGGGTGGCTTTGATAGAGTAGCGAATCCAATTGGGGTTTTAGTGAAGCAGGGCCCACCTGTTGTAAAAATTCCCTCACGATCTGGTGCCTTTTAACAATTTCCGTCGCTTCTAGATCTAACTAGAATTTGTCTCATATATGGTGGTAAAGACTAGACTCATAAACACCTGTGAATTTTATATTTGACTTTCTGTTACGCAAAGACACTATTTGCCGATCGCGACTGTTAACGACTCTGCGACTTAAGTACTAATATAGTCATTTAGCTTCGCGTTCAATGGAAGTTATTGATTTGCGTTTTCTCTCCTTTAATTTAAGTTTCAATTAGATAAATGAAGGAAAATGGCATTTAAATTCTGCACTTGCGTCGAGAAATTGATCGCCCGACTACACATAATATTCATCGTTAACTCGGTTATTTTGAACCACCACTAGGCACCGCCTGATGATTGGTGTTTCCGCGAATAAAGAACAAGCCTGCCAGCAATTCATTGAAAACACTTTTCATTTATTAGTGTACAGTGATCTTATTTGGATTTGTGTGTAGGGGGCAAAGGTACGTCGTAGGTCTCGAAAGATGTTCACGATATCGATGGAGATCGGTATCAAGTGGCATTCAACTACCAGGTCAGATCCGATTTTATTGAAAATGCAAATTAATTTGTTTTTATTGATTTGTTACTCGTTATTCAATTTCTACGAGTAAGTAGTTATTTGCTTGGGCGAAGGTACAGGTTAAATCGATTCATTAACCTCGATTCTTCATGCCTATATTGTTTTCTCATGGAGTAGAGTTTTAATGACATTTTCTTGCTATAAAAATCGTTTTACTACATTTTCTCCCGATGCAAATATGCAGTTGCTGGTAATTCTGTATTTTATATAATATTATTTTTCAATTAGTTGCGATAACGCCAGGAGCACATTAATAAAAATAGAAATGAAATAAAAACAAAAAAAAAAAATGAAGTTTTTAATTACAGACTGAACAAGGTCAAGGATTGAATATATTACACTACCCTAGTTCTAATTCTCATTTTCATTCACGTTACTCATGTTATAATATATTATAATTAAGGGGTGCCCTCGTAGTCTGTTGAGGTGGGCTGGACATGTGGCAAGAGTGTGCGACGATAGGACCGTGCATAGAATTCTTGACGGTAAACCAACCGGAAAGAGACCGGCAGGACGGCTGCGACGAAGATGGGAGGACAATGTTAGGTTTGAACTTGAGGAAATCGGATCGGATAGTCAAGCGTGGAAGGAGAGTGTTTGGCGTATGTGTTGTTGCCACTTTGATGATGAGTTAGTCTTTCTAATCAAATGCTGATGAAGTACGCAACACGGAAAATACAATGCCCTGGAGCGAATACCGTCACTAATAAAACACGGACGTCGCCTTTCAATTTAATTCATTTTTTTCGCACAAGTCGTTGATATTGTCTTACAATATGACGAATCCTCGATGAGGTGAACGTCACGAAGTATTAATTACAAGTCACTTAGTATAATCTTTAATAGTTTACATAAAACAATGTATGGTCTTAAGGACATACAGCCAATGACAAAACACGCTACAACGTTCTGGTATTTAACGCAGTTAATGTACGTTAACGCGACTCGAGCTCCTCCTCAAAAGTTCTCTATCGACGTGTACTCTCGATGACGATCCAACTTAGACTACTTTTCCTATCAGCAAAATACCCCGATACAGATTGTATCTTTATCTGTGCAGACAACTTTTCTCATTAGATCTGCTAACAGAATTTCCTAATCTCTGTTAGCAGTATGTTATTTAATCCCAGGGGTAATTTGGGTGCCTGAAAGGGATCAACACATACATCATCATCACCATCGGTGGTGGTGATAGCATTTCATCTCAACGGTCTTCTGTTTGCGCAGCACATCTGGCGCGCAGAACGGAGATGATTGTTAGGATGTACAGTCCGTGGGTTCGTTTGCCTTTTGTAAACGCACACCGAAATCCATTAGATCTTTCTAATGGGTGTGAAATACAAAAAAGGAACCGTGGGATCGGAGTAGTTCCCTTGTAGGTTTTAAACCTCATAAATTTTTCGAATTATCACGTTGAGATAATTACGGTTGCCGTTTCTTTTGTTTGCCGATGGATTTGGTGGTCTTTGTGGCAGACCACCCGCACGTGCATCCGTTGGTCGGCTAATTTGCTGGCGATAACAAATCCTTGTAACATCGTGTAGATGTTCAGGATTTTCGATTGTGCAGTGCTAGAGTGCGGCGCATTTCAGTCTTTGAGAATCGGATGCATGAATCTTTTCCTTTGTTTCAGGTATGCTTTATTCGAACTGTTGAGCTTGACATTGAAAGCTTTGGGACGTTCAGTTCCTTACTTTTTCGTGTCGGGTTCAACGTTGGCCAAATGTTTCAGGCCCTAGCGGACTTAGTGGCACGCGTCTGTGGGCGCGTGTAACGTCTTCTGGGTAGGTATGATCCTTGAAGGGTAGGAACCCTACCTGGGTGGAATTGTGCGTTCCTAGAACTCTACAAGTGCACAGGATGGAAAACGATGGCGCAGCCGAGTCGGTGGGGTCATGAACCTCCAGGTTCCTATAGGCCAACCAATAGTAAATAGTCGTAGTCTGTTATATCTGTTCTTTACAATCTGAAAAATCATCAGTTGTTATTAGGCGTTCGGTTAGCGCAACCCTAACAAGTCACCCGGTATCGACAACATGTCGTTGCGAAGGCTTTCTGCCTTATTCTTTATAAAGCTCTCCATTCTGTTCAACCATGCTTACAACATAGGGTACTTTCCCCAAGCTTGGAAGCACGCTATTACTTGTCCAATACCAAAAGTTGGGAAACCAACGTATTACCCCTCAAGCTTTCGCCCTATCTCGCTTCATATACGACAAACTAAATAACTTTATCAGTGCCAGGAACCTAATACCTGATTTCCAATTTGGATTTCAAAGAGCGCACAGCACCACTATGGCTCTCAACATATTTCAAAACCACGTTTAGCGCAAGTATTGGTGATTTGGGGCTATATTTGTTGGCGATTCCAGTAGATAAGTTCAAAAGTACCGCAACTGACTGGTATGTGAGTCAAAATGTGCAAAGATTGGACGAAAATGACCTCACAGGGGCTGCCTGACAATATCGCCATCGAAATTCAGATCACACCTTTTCCGTAACGAACATCACCCCATTTTCATACCATAAACCGTTTAATGACAAAAAAATATTCGAAAGCATTGTTGCTTCTTGTACGCAAAGGAAATCAGAATGCAGATACAACTAAGCGGGCGGAAATTGTTCCTGTACAGCACAATATCGCGGGTATGGTACTTTTCTGGGTCGGACACACACACAGAACTTTGTCGTGAACAAATATTGAATATATGTTCATTAGGGTGTTTCCTTTGTTTGTTTAAGTATTGCACCAACGAAATTCGAAATTAATACAGGGTAGCGCAAAATTAATCATCCAATTTGTTTTTTAATTACTTTTTTACTAAATAAAAAAAAAAAAAATTGTGAGTGATGGAAATCTTTATTTGGACCTTTACAATTTTTTTCTGTTAAGAGGAAAAGATGAGATCCGTCAAGTGGCTGCCGCCAGTGTTGATACACATTTGTATATATATATATTGATAACTGTTCGCATTCCTGTCGAATATTCTCCTTAAGAGCTGCGATTGTCTGAGGCTTTTTGGCATAACTGCACTACTTCAAGTAGCCCCACAGAAAGAAGTATGGGATGGTTAACTCGGACGATCTTGCTGGCCATGCCAAAACCCCAAAACTGGAGATTACGCGACCAGTAAACGCTTCCTTCACACCATCTAGTGTGGCTCGTGCTGTGTGTGTGTGGTTGTGGCGGTTCCGCCAAAACCCACTGTTACTTACCTGAAGAACCCCCATAACTTCGACCCAATCTTATAAGTTCGCTAATGCAATCGGATTAGCACCTTAAATGCTTCACGCATCAAATAGATCAAATTTATTTAACTAAAAGTCCCTGTAAAGAATCCTTACCTTTCATGCATCTCTTCGCATACAAATTCCCTACAAGAATTCTTTCCATTATACAGGAGCATTAAACCAAAACCTATTCGGTACCTTTGGTTGCCAGGCAAATTCCAACCTTCCCACACCTGCACCGCAATCTCCCCGCAGCAAAAACATTTCCTTCCCAAGGATAATTAATGCTTTCAATGCATTACCTGGAAATGCCTGCAAAGAATTTTTCCTACAAGGGCATTCATACATGTATCAATGCATCTCTGCATAAGCGACCAAAAACCGAATTTCCAATTAGTGTAGATATTCACACTATAGTTCGATCCTGGCGTCGCCATAGATGCCATGTATAATTGACACAGATGGTATACACAACCGTCATTGTGTATCCATCTAAATTGCTTTCCGAAGACTTGCAACTATTGATTCAGCTGCAAGCACTTCTCTCGGAAATACTTCTTTATTTGAATATTCAAACAATCACCAACAGCGCGCTTAGCCGCCGGATTGGATTCAATAGCAACAAAAGAATCCGATTCTCCAACAAAACAAAAAAGCAACAAAAGAATCCGATTCTCCCAGTCGGCAGAGAGACGATATACGATCTCTATTGTATAAATTATCGCAATCCTTTTTAGCATCTAACGAGTGGCTGCTATTTAGACAGCTGACCCTAATTACCGAACGATGCCTTAGGTCGTTTCCCCCTTGTTCTTTTCCCCCCCTTGGCTCCTCCTTCCGTTTATCCTTGGCTAAACGCATCGATAAACACGGTGATGTAAACACACACGCACGCCACCGAGTCCCATAAATCGCCTTCCATTGGTCACTGTTCAAAGGAAATTTCATTTCTCTTTCACCACACCACCGAACTCACCCCATTAGCGAGTCGGCTCTGCACGAGCCGTATATCGCTGAGTCCAATTACATCCGCCGACCACCACGGTCGTGACACTCCCGCTCCCCGGTGCGCACGGGGACGCGAAAGTCAACCGCGAGTCGATCGAGTTTAAATTCCTAAGTTCAGACGTGTATCTATATATATATATATATATATATAGGCTTAGTTTTGTGTTATGAATAAAGCGCTTTGTGGGTAACGAGTTCGTTTTAATCGTGAACTAACAATGTAATTAAAGTCAACTTAATGTGCTGTAAGAGACTAATGTGTAAAACTCGTCCAACTCTTCAACCAATAAAAGAACCTTTAATAATAAATGAAAAGTGAGTTTCAATTATTTACTTCTGGGTGTGCCGATCGTTTAATGTGGACAACAAACGTGGCGGCGTTTCGTTCTTTTGTTCGGTGGAACAATTGACGATGGAGGAAGAAGTGAACCAGCGCCGTACGCCGGCGCAACATACTTCTTCCCCACATGGTTGCACCGTCTTATTGAAACCATATGTTCACCAAGCCCCGCTCATCCAATTCCGGCAGTAAGTAGTCGTTTATCATGGCCCTGTATCGTTCGCCAGTTACAGTAACCGTATTGCCGATGGCGTCCTCGAAAAAATACGGCTCAATCACTCCTCCCGTCTGAATGCCGTACCAGACAGTGACTTTGAGTGGATGTAATGCTCTTCGTGCATCACATGCGGATTTTCAGTGCCCCAGAAACAAAGATTTTGCTTATTGACGTTATCGCTTAAGTGGGAATGCGCCCCGTCGCTTCTGATGATTTTTGACACAAAATCGTCGTCTTCGTTGTTGAGATTAAGAATGGCTTGACAGTAATTCACACGTGACTGACGGCCAGCAGGCATTAACTGATGCACTGTTTGCACTTTGTACGGGAACATGTGTAAGTGTTTCACTAAAATTCGCTGTAGTGTCCGTCTGGTGATGGCCAATTGCGTGGTCCGTCGTCTGGTTGATGTTTCTTCGTTCTCAGCGACATCGGCAGCCACAGCCGCGATATTCTCGGCCGAACGACCAGTCCGGTGGCGGCCACGCCCTGCATGGTCTCCTGTGGTTCCAGTCTGTTCGGAATCTTTGCCCAGTTGGCGCGACACGATTAGGAAATCGACATCGAACTTCACGCTGCTCCAACACTAGCGACCGATTATTGGTCAAAAAACTCGACACAATTATTCCACGCTCTTGCAGAGTATAGCACCCCATTGCCTATCTATTTTTATATTGCAGCTGTCTAGTTCACAAATGTCAAATATGTTTGACGTACGACGCCATTTGCTAAAATTACAACATATTCCGACAGGGTGATTAATTTTGCGCCACCTTGTATATTTTGAGACAAGAGTGCATGTATTCTTTCCTTGGCACATTGAGCTGTGTAATATATCAACCCGAAATCAAAATCCTGGGTTATTAAAGTTTGAGTATTCACCTTTGAAATTTACGCCTTTGAAAACGTCAGCTTTGGAAACTTGGATTTTAAAGTCTTCTCTTCTGGAGACTTAAAAGTTTTCGAATTCGGAGTCTTCAACTCTGCAGCCTTCGACTCTCGAGTTTTTGGAGCTTTCGAATTTTAATTCTTTGTGTTGGAAGTCTTTGATTAGGGAATCTTCTCTAGAGGCTCTTTCTCTGAAGCCTTTGAAGTTTCTGGCTTTTGAATCTTCAACTTTAAAAACTTCTGTTTTGGTGTCTTCGGCTTTACAGCCTCCGATTTTATTGTCTTCGGCTTTAGACTATCCGTCCTTAGAGTTTCCGTCTTCAGAGGATTCGACTTTATAGTGTTTTAACTTTAGGGTCTTTGACTTTAGAGTGTTCGACTTTAGAGCCTTCAACTTTTGAGTTTTCGATTTTAGAGTTTTCCATTTTCAATTGTAGTAAATCGAATCTCCTCTTGAGTGATAGAGGCTTTTAACATTGGATTTGATTTCATTGTCTTGAAATTTGAAATCTTTCGCTGTGAAAACTTTGAGTTTGGAAGTTTGTTATCATTAAGTTTTCGAATAAAGAGTCGACTTTATAGTTTTCTTTTCTTGGGTCTTTGAAGCTTTGAAGTATGGAATTTCTTCTGAAGTCCTTGAAGGTTTCGACTATAGAATCCTCAATTTTGGATCTTTGAGTGTGGAAGTTGTGATTATGGATTTTTCGAAATTTACATCCTTCTCAAGTCTTCAGATTTGGATTTTCGACTTTGGTGTCTCCGACTTTAGTTAACCTCCTCCGCAGTGTTTGAGGCTTTCGACTTTGGAAATTTTGATTTTGGAATCTTTGCCTTTGGAGTCTTCGAATTTAGAAACATTTCCTCTGAAGTCTTCGAAGATTTCGACTTTGGAGTCTACTAGTTTGGAACATTTCACTTTAGAATCACTGACTTTGAAACTTGTAATTATGGACTCTTCGACTTTTGAGATTTCTCACTTAGAGTCTTTACGGCTTTCTTTTTTGGAGTCTTCGAATTAGAAATCTTCGATTTCAGGGCCTTCGGCTTTGGAATCTTCGCCTTTAGAGCCTTTGACTTTACACGTTTCGACTTTGGAGTATTTGACTTTAGAGTCTTCTACTCTAGAGTCATCACCGAGAAAGTCTTTAAAGTTTTATGACTTTGAAAATTTTGAAGTTAGAGTCTTATTAAACTTTGGAGTGTTCGGCTTAGAATCATTCCCTCTAGAGTCGTTTGCTCTGAAGTCCTTAGTTTTCTTTGGAGTCTTTGATTTTGGAATATTCGATTTTGGAACCCGTTAGTTTGGAGCCTTCGACTCAAGAGCCATCTCCTCTGGGGTGTTTGAAGGACCCTTCTTTGGAATCTGAACATATGGAACATTTCACTTTGGAGTTTGCGAATATAGAGTGGTGGGTGTTTCTATCAGTACACAAGCAAACGGTGAAGAACAATACGGAAAGAGAATCGAATAAGAAAAGCATCAATGCCGTATACTATAATGCAATAACATCGCAATTCCACATCAGTTGAGTGTACTTGAGAATAATGATCGAATTCATACAACCGGCAGTTAGTCTGATGCTTCAATACCCTTTTCATCGTGTGTTCAAATCACCGTCTTCACTATCCCTGCTTTTAAACTTTCAATCCCGGCGTGATCTGTGTACATACAGCGCACAATCTCTCATAGGTAAACAGGATGTTACTACTATGGTCCCGACCTCTGCACAGAGCACTGGCTCACTCGCCTGCTCCGATGTTCTCTGGTTCGCACGCTCCTCGCTCGTCGTTTGCACACGAAGTTGGTCGTATCATAGTTACTGAGGAGGTAGTAGTGTGACGTTTCTAACAGATACACACACAGTACACAAGCAGTGAAGAACAACACAGAAAGAAAATCGAATTAGCAAAAGCATCCGTAATAACATAACATTTCCACATCAGTTGACTGCACTTGAGTTTAGAAATCGAATTCGTATACGCGGCAGTCGTATGATGTGTTGAGCATTAGTTACATTTTTAGTGATTCTAACCGTCATAGCGTCGGTTCAAATCACAGGTTCTTCACTATCGTCGCAAACTTGTCATCAACCTTACCGTCTTCTTCTCTGTAGTATTTGAAGCTTTCTACTTTGAAATCTTCCATTTCAAAGGTTCGGCTTTGGGGATGTCGTTTTTGAAGCCTTTGATTCACGAACTCTTGATATTAAAGCCTGAGATTCTGAAACCTGATATTGTGGAGTCTTCAATTTTAGAGTCATCGACTTTAGAGTCATCTCCTCTAGCGTCATTTCCTCTGAAATATTTGAAGTTTTCGACTTTAGAGTTTTTAATTTTGGAAACATTTCCTTTGCAGTCTTTGAAATTTTGAACTTTGGAACTCTCGACTTTGGAATGTTCTATTCTGGAGTCTGTCAAGTTGGAGTCTTCGCATCTAGAATCATCTCCTCTGGAGTGTTAGAAGATCCCAGCTTTGCATTCTGTGAATTTGAGCTTATTAGAATCTCTGACTTTGAAGTTTAGGATTATGGACTTTTTAACTTTGGAATCTTCTTCTCTGGAGTGATTGAAGCTTAAGAGTTTGGGCTCTTAGAGTTTGGATTCTTTGACTTTGGAATCTTCGATTTTGGAGTCTTTGATTCAAAAGCCCTTGCTTCTGAAGGCTGAGATTCTGGAGACTGATATTCTGGGGTCTTTGACTTTGCATTCTTTTATTTTATAATCATTTACTCTGGAGTGTTTGAAGCTTTCGACTTTGGGATTTTTGACTTCGGAGTTTTTGAATGTGAAGTTTTAAATTTGGAGTCGTCGACTTTAGATTCTGCGAGTTAAGAGTCTTCGACTTCAGAGTTTTCGACTTCAGAGTCTTCGACTTCAGAGTCTTCGACTTCAGAGTCTTCGACTTCAGAGTCTTCGACTTCAGAGTCTTCGACTTCAGAGTCTTCGACTTCAGAGTCTTGGACTTTAGAGTCTTCAACTTGGGAGTCTTCTTGGGATTTTTGACTTAGGAGTCTTGAATGTAAAGTTTTAAATTTTGGAGTCGTTGACTTCAGATTCTGCGACTTTAGAGTGTTCGACTTCGGAGTCTTCCACTTCAGACTCTTCGACTTCAGAGTCTTCGACTTCAGAGTCTTCGACTTTAGAATCTTCAACTTCAGAGTCTTCTATTTTGAACTCCTCGACTTTGAATTTTATAATTTTTGAGTTTTTGACTTTAGAGTTTTTTCTCAGGAGTCATTGATTTATGAGCCCTTGCTTCTGAAGTCTGAGATTCTGGAGATTTATATTCTGGAGTCTTTAACTTTGCAGTCTCTGATTTTAGAATCATTTCCTCTGGGGTGTTTGAAGCTTTCGACTTAGGGATTTTTGACTTCGGAGTCTTTGAATGTGAAGTTTTAAATTTTGGAATCGTCGACTTTACATTCTGCGACTTCAGAGTCTTCGCCTTCGGAATCTTCGACTTCGGAGTCTTCGACTTTAGGGTTTTCAACTTCGGAGACTTCTATTTTGAATTTCTTGACTTTGTAATCATCGACTTTGGATTCTACAATTTTTGAATTTTCGATTTCAGAGTTTTCGGCTTTCAAGTTTTTTTTCACAAGAGTCTTTGATTTAGGAGCTCTTCTCTCTAAAGTCTGAGAATCTGGACTCTTCGACTTTAGTATCTTCGACTTTGGAGTCTTTGATTCAAAAGCCCTTGCTTCCGAAACCTGAGATTCTGGAGACTGATATTCTGGAGTCTTTGACTTTGCAGTCTTTGATTTTATAATGATTTCTTCTGGAGTGTTTGAAGCTTTCGGCTTTGGAATTTTTGACCTCGGAGTCTTTGAATGTGAAGTTTTCAATTTTGGAGTCGTCGACTTTACATTCTGCGACTTCAGAGTCTTCGACTTCGGAATCCTCGACTGCGGAGTCTTCGACTTTGGGGTTTTCAAGTTCGGAGTCATCGATTTTGAATTTCTTGACTTTGGAATCATCGACTTTGGATTCTACAATTTTTGAGTTTTCGATTTCAGAGTTTTCGACTTACAAATTGTTTTCACAACAGTCTTTGATTTAGGAGCCATTCTTTCTAAAGTCTGAGAATCTGGACGCTTCGACTTTAGTATCTTCGACTTTGGATTCTTCGATTTTACACTCTTTTGGCCACGGAGTCTTCGACTTTGGAGTCTTTGATTCAAAGGCCCTTGCTTCTGATGTCTGGGATTCTGGAGACTGATATTCTGGAATCTTTTATTTTATAATCATTTCCTCTGGAGTGTTTGAAGTTTCGACTTTGTAATTTTTGACTTCGGAGTTTTTGAATGTGAAGTTTTAAATTTGGAGTCTTCGACTTTAGAGCCTAGAACTTCGGGGCCTTCAATTTTGAATTCCTGGACATGGTATTCTATAAGTTTGGAGTTTCCGATGGTAGAGTTTACGACTTTCGAGTTTTCTTCTCTGGACTCTTTGATTAAGGGGGCCGTCTTTCTAAACTCTGAGAATCTGGAATCTTCGACATTGGAATCTTCGACTTCGGAATCTTCGACTTTGGATTCTTCCATTTTAAGGTATTTTGGCATCGGAGTCTTCGACTTTGGAGTCTTTGATTCAAAAGCCTTTGTTTCTGAAGTCTAAGATCTGGAGAATGATATTCTGCAGTCTCTGAGTTTGCAGTCTATGATTTTAGAATCATTTCCTCTGAATTGTTTGACGCTTTCGACTTTGGGATTTTTGACTTCGGAGTCTTTGAATGTGAAGTTTTAACTTTTGGAGTCATCGACTTCAGAGTCTTCGACTTCAGAGTGTTCGACTTCGGTGTCTTCGACTTCAGAGTCTTCAGCTTCAGAGTCTTCTATTTTGAACTCCCCGACTTTGAATTCTATAATTTTAGAGTTTTTGACTTCAGAGTTTTTTCTCAGAAGTCTTTGATTTATGAGCCCTTGCTTCTGAAGTCTGAGATTCTGGAGACTGATATTCTGGAGTGTTTAACTTTGCAGTCTTTGATTTTAGAATCATTTCCTCTGTAGTGTTTGAAGCTTTCGACTTAGGGACTTTGGCTTCGGAGTCTTTCAATGTGAAGTTTTCAATTCTGTAGTCGTCGACTTTAGATTCTGCGTCTTCAGAGTCTTCGACCTCGGAGCCTTCGACTTCAGATTCCTCGATTTTAGTGTCTTAACTTCGGAGTCTTCTATTTTGAACTCCTCGACTTTTGAATCATTGACTTTGAGTTCTATAATTTCGGAGTTTTTGACTTTGGGGTTTTATCTCAGGAGTTTTTGATTTAGGAGCCCTTGCTTCTGAAGTGTGGGATTCTGAAGATTGATATTGTGGAGTCTTTGACTTTGTAGTCTTTGATTTTAGAATCCTCTCCTCTGGGGTGTTTGAAGCTCTCGACATTGGAATTTTGACTTCGCAGTCTTTGAATGTGAAATGTTGAATTTTGGAGTCGTTCACTTTAGAGGCTTCGACTTCGGAGTCTTCCTCTTCGGAGTCTTCGACTTCGGTGTCTTCGACTTTGGAGTCTTCAACTTCAGAGTCTTCTATTTTGAATTCCTCGACTTTGGAATCATTGACTGTGGATTTTATAATTTTAGAGTTTTCAATATAAGAGTTTTCGACTTTCGAGTTTTTTCTAAGGAGTCTTTGATGTAGGAGCCCTGGCTTCGGAAGTAAGATATTCTGGAGTCTGATATTATGGAGTATTTGATTGCGGTGTTTGATTTTAGAATAGCCTCCTCTCGAGTTTTTGAAGCTCTCGATTTTGGAATTTGTGACTTTGGAGTCTTTGAATGTGAAATTTTCAGTTTTGGAGTCATCATGTTTAGAGTCTTCCACTACAGATTCTTCGACTTCAAAGTCTCCGGAGTCTTCTATTTTGAATTTCTGGACCTTGCAATCTTTGACTTTGGATTCTACAATTTTGGGGTTTTCGATTTTAGAGTTTTCGATTTTAGAGTTTTCGATGTTAGAGTTCTCGACGTTCGAGTTTTTTTCTCAGGAATCTTTGATTTAGTAGCCCATTGACTTCGGTTTGTAGTCTTCGTTTCTGGAGCCTTCGAGTCAGGAGCGTTCATTTTTGTCCCCTGACATCCTGGAGTCTTCGATCTTGACAACCTGATTCAAGGGATTGAAATTCAAAAACCTTATGCTCTGCGTTTTCATCTTCTGGAGTTTTCAGTGTCGGAGTCTTCAATTTTAGAGTCTTCCAACCATCTCTGGAGTTTTAGATTTCCCATGTAAAATTATACTAAATATTCAATTTTGATGGATTGTCAATATTTTAAAATGTCTTTTTCGTAATCGGAAGGACTATGTAAAAACGACACGGTCAAATTGTATGGATGTCCGACGTTTTACTAAGCCAGATGTTTTCCCGCGATATGAAACCTGAATCCTTCTGGACAAACAAGTGTAGAAGCTACCTTGCAATATGCCTTCCGCCTTTCTTTCGCCTACACTGAACGTTGATATTTAAAAATAAAATTCAATTGTTCGCGCGAATAAAAACAAAAGCAAAAGCATACACTTCTAGTGGTAACAGGGATCAGTTAGCGATCGTCTTGTAAAGGCCAGAAATAATATTTACACAACAGTTGCTCCTCCAGAATGTATCGGCATTGATATAACTCACTATATTCTTCCCCATATAGAAAAATTTCTTTATTATCCACCAACAGCATTCCAGAAGTGATTGTAATGGTCACGTGGTTTTATTCTAATAGTGAATTTCACATAAATCTAAATACCACTCAACCCAGGGGAGTGACATGCCTGAAATTTTAAATGGAACAGATGGTATATTGATCTTTTGGCGTACGTAAATGTTGTGAACTACGTCTGTTCCAATATATACCAATCAATATCAATCTGATTTTATTGTTTGGCAAGGTCACTTGTCGCAGTATACCTTATCAATGCGTGCGCATGTTCAAGATACATCTGTCTACGCTCCAATGGCTCCATCGAACAAATTGACATAGTTGTTGCAAGAACGCGAACCCCCCAAAAATATATGAACATCATGAACAGTAACGACGTATAGTAAAACGACGCGTGGAGGCCAACACCACAGCGACACACGACCCAACAATATTGGACATTATTCGCATTCGGTTCTATAATCGCCAAATTCGCGCATAAAAAAGAATCATGTGAAATGCTCAATGTGTAAAGAAGCAGTAACAACAAAAAACTCCCCGACGCGTACGCCGTGCTTCACTTTCAAGTTCCTTAAATCAACGACGCAATAGTTCGCACAAGGCACGCCAACTGTGCCCTCGCTCAAGTGAAGTTCACGTTCGGCAAAGATCCTGTGACGCCAATCGCAATAAAAGATGAAAGCTGCAGAAATCGCTTTTACCCCACCCCCCTCCAATATTTGTTTTTTTTTCTCATTCTCTGGTGCTGGGAATCTGTTTTGTCAAATACATTTATTTTTTTTTTCTTATGTTTTTTGCTTATGTTAATTGACTCAGTATGTTTGGATCTTCACTTCTCAATTTTAGGATGTTAAACTGAAAGATTGTCGCGCTAATAATAAATTGATAATTTGGTGTGGCCAAGTGAGAATAGAGCGACAACGATGAAATGCGCATTGTGGCATGGTACATATGAAGTACTAGGAATCATAAAAGTACAACATCAGAGTAACGAATAATTTCGACTAATATCGAAGTAATAAATAAAAAGAGTTAAAAAGTAAAAGAAAAATAAATTAAAAATAAAAGTTAAAAACATTGAATGAATAAATAAATAAACAAAAATAAGTTAATAAAAATAAATAAGTAAATAAAGATGCACTAGTTTTTTGAATATTCGGAGGCAGGTAGTAAACTCTTGAAACGTTTCCATGTAGAAAGGGATCATATTTCATCGAGCCAATAACAATCATACGCAAACATGAGCTTAATGAATGCAAACAGTAACTTCCTGGAAATATTCGAGTTGGAGAAATTTAAGCTCGTGATATCGTTGATATTTCGTTCCAACAAGACTTACAGCCTGTAAAAGCATGACAACGTTGCGAGAACAATTTAGTGAATAGTGAATTTCACACTTCAGGCTTGTGAATTGGCCGCCTAGATCATTTGGTGGCACAATAACGGTTGAAGAATTGGAAGCGTCGTTCATCAAATACCACCGGAAATTCTCGAACCGTAATCGGAGATTGAGACCTTGTGGCAGTTCCGCGAAACCCCACGGTTCGCATTAGCACCTTAATTGCTTCACGCATTAATGAGATCAAATCCTTAATCTAAAAAGTCCCTGGAATAGAAAACTTACCTTCATGCATCCCTTCGCATACAAAGTCCCTGTAAGAATTTCTTTCTACCTTTTCAAGACCCCCAGGCAAATTTCAACTTTCTCACACCTGCACCGTAATCTCCACCCAGCATACCTGAAACATTTCCTTGTATAAGGACATTAATGCTTTCAACGCATTACAGGAAATTTCCTAAAAGGATTCTCAGGCATTTATAATTATATGCATCATATTTGCTTTCCTAGAAGAATTTTTTAAAGAACAAACCTCGTATCCCTGATAGAAAACATATCGGTTACAGTACCATGTAACCATCATAGTCAGCGATAATGATCATTGAGTCAACTATTCCCAGCCTCACCATGTGTACAACAATGTTCCCCACGTACACATTGGCTGGCGACTCTTTTGTCCAACGACAAAGCAATTCCTAGCAGCCTATTGAAACAGCTGCATACAATTAGCGCAATAGCAGCAAAAACCAAATTCTTGAGCACACATCATGTGCAAACAAAAGAATTCTGTTCTACTGCAGGCATTCTGGCGATACGATAAACAATTTAAATTGTTTGACGTATCCCAAATGTATTTCCCATTAATGAGTTGCAGCTTATTTATTTAGCCGACCCTCATTATAGGCCGATGCCTTAGGTCGCTTCTTCCTTTGTTCTCTTTTTTTTCTCGTTTATCTTTTGCTAAACGCAACGATAAACACGGTGATGGGTACGATCACGCACATACCACCATGATCTCTATTACGAGATCTGGTTCTCTATTCCACCAAGAAAGACTTTACGTTTCTCTGGTGGTAGGTAAAACGATACCTGCCACGACACCATAAACTCACCCCATAAGTGATTCATCTCTGCACGAGATGATTATCGCTGAGTCGTTTTCCATCCACTGACCACCACGGACACGCGATCTCCCGCTCACCGGTGCACACGGTGACGCGACTATAGTCGAGTCGTCAAGTTAAATCTCCGAGTGATAAATAAATAATTGTTATGTTTCTGTATAAACGGTAGTTATTTTCGTGAAGAAAGCTAAGACTCAACCTTCTTAGTTCACATTTGATGTTTGTAAGTAGTTTCGTAAAGTGGTGAACGTATGACAACTAGCAGACGTGTTGGCAATCGTGTTAAAGTTAACGAAGGATTTATAAATAAAAATTATTGACAACTAACAATATCCTGTGCGTTTTTGTTTCTGGCGACTACTACCTGTGTGTTTTTTTTGTTTCGTGCCTTGGTGACGATTTCTCGTGAACAATTTGCGGCTGAACGTTCGATGAACTTATCGTGACGCCGCGTCGGTGAGGGCGAAGTAGAACCCTGTGCCGTACGCCGGCACCACTGTTGTACTTCTGGTTTCGGGGAGTGTGTGTCTTAATCCTTAAAAGGACTAAGAGATCTCTTCTAAAAGTTCCCGAAAACCTGTCGCACAACAGGGTTCGTTTGCCGTGCTTCCTTTGAGTCCAAAGGGAAGAGCAACGTCCTTAGTTATGGGTCGAATGTCCTCTTCTTTGGGTCTTCCAGGCCAGGTGAAATGAAAAACCGGGTTTTTTAGTTTTCAGATTTTATTTCTCCCACTGGGGTATCTCCTCCAGGGACAAGATACGAATTTAAACTGCGGCCCGGAGATCACGAAACCATTCCTTTATAAAGGAAAAGGAATCGAAAATTGTATCTCAAAGATACACATTTTCGTGCAACAATCTCGATCTTTTGGATATTTCGAGCGAGATGTTGTGTTTACACAAGATAAGAAATCAATTTCTTGAATTCTTACGAAACCATTACGCAGATGTGTGAATGTATCTGCTTTTGAGTTTTTGTTTGTTCAACTCAATGGAATTTTTAGGATAGAGATAACAATCTCTGAATTTTGGATTTGGGTGATGCTGTGGAGCAAATATAGAACAATAAACGAATATTGGATTCGTTTATTGTGAATTTTAATTTTAATTTTGATTCTGGATTTAATTATGCCGTGGGGGCAAATGTTATGCGATAAACGAATGTTTGATTCGTTTATTGCGAATTTTGGATAATGTTTGGGTTTTTTCAGGTTTTGATAGGATTTTGGATTAGGAATGGGAGAAAAAGATGGTAGGGCTTTTTGGAGCACTACATCCTCCCCTCCTTGAAAAAAAGAAAATTGATCTTTATGAGATTAATTTTCTGGAAAATGGTGTGATTGGGAATAAGGACGATGGTATCGTGATTCCGTTACATGTGCCTGATATTTTCTAACATAGTAGCTTTATGTATACAATATTTATTATAAGTGTGTAATTTTTGTTCTTTGTTTTTTTTTCTTAATATTTATGTATTCATATTTATGGTCGTGTATCCAAGTTTCCACAATGGTTATTTATATAATAAAAATATTTTCTTTTGAAATTTTGTACAAATATAATTTTGTTTTTAAGTTTTGAATTTTCTTAGTATAGGTGTGTTTAACAGTAATTGTTGGTTATCCAAAATAAAGTTTTCTTTTATAAATTATTTTATTTTGGGTTAAGGGTATATTCATTTAGTTTGGTTTTGGTTATACGTACAATAGACATTTGGTTTTAAAATTTCATATAATTTGTTTTTTTTTTTCATGTTGGTTAAACATTGTATTAGAAGGAAACATTTGATTCTAAAAATTTTCGTTTTGATTTAAAGTAAATATTTTCTTATTTTCTGCGTGTAAGGTTAATTGTAGAATGCTTTATAATTACATAAGTATTTGAATTCATTATATTAAATTTAACTTTGGGTGATTTTTTTGTTTTTATTTTTATAAAGTACTATTTGTAAAAAGATACATAGATAAGTAAGGTTTTTATGGTTTATTCTTACAATTTGTATATTACATAGAATTTTCATTGTTTATATACTCGTATAAATTTTCATTATTTACATATATTATTTTTGTTCTTTTTTTTTCATTGTCCTTATTAGTCGGGCGTTTATTTATTTATATAATTTTTCCATGTATTTGGACGTACAATTTTATTCTATAACTTTTCCTTTTTTTTTTGTTATATAAAAATTTTCTTACTTTCTTAGTATTTTCTTAGTTGAAAACTGTTTTGAATTTATATAAATATTAGAAGTTCTTATTTTAATACTGTTTTGTAAGTTTTGTTTTTGTATTTTCGTTTTTTCATATATATATAATGTGTTTTTTCTTATAACCTAAGAGTATTTATTATTATTACAAAATTTTGTTGTTGTTGTTTATTTATTTAAGTTAGTGGTGGTTATTTAAAACATGATATAAACTTATTTTATTAAGTGCGTTAAGTTAAGTGCGTTGTTTTTATCTATATATTTATTTTTTTTGTGTTTTGTTTGTTTTTTTTTTCTTTTTTTTTTTGGTATTAAAAGTGTTGTATACTATTTACAAAATTATTTTATTCGTATACAATTATTTGAATAGAAAATTTTTTTTTTCGCAAATTTTAAATACATTATCGTGGTATTTTGGTACAGTGTTAGTTTATAATTTTTTTTTTTTTTTTGTTTACTATACGTGTATGCATTTATTTATTTCTCTTTTTTCTTTTTTAAGGTTATCTATACATATATACATTTTTTTTCAACTTTTATTTTTCTTTGGAGTTTCTTATTCGTGATTGCCTAGTCCACAAATAGTTTTATATTATTGTTGTGGACTATTCGAGTTCCTTTTCCTATTTTGAGGATTGAATTTTCTTCGGATAGGATCTTTACAATTTCATAGGGGCCTTTCCACAGGGAGGTTAGTTTGTTAGGTCTTGAGTGATTCTTTAATAGAACCTTGTCGCCAACATTAAATTTCTTACGGCCTACTTTTTGGTCGTAGTATGCCTTAGATTTTTGTTTTTTCTCTATCAGTATTCCCTTGGCTGTACGATAACCATGTTGTAATCGCATTTTTAATTCGTTTGCGTAATGGTCGTAGTTATAAGTGCTTTCGGGGTTTTGTCTGAGAGAACTGGGTATTTCGGCTGGGAAACCATATAGTAATTCATGCGGCGTGTAGCCTGTATTACTGTGGGGTGTAGTATTGTACACAAACATTGCGTAAGGTATCCAGGTGTCCCAAGTGAGAGGATCCTGGTTTACATAGTGGCGGAGGTATTCCACCAGAGTTCTATGGCTCCGTTCTAGTGCTCCATTCGTTTGTGGATGGTAGGGTGCTGTATTGAGTTTTCTCATTTTAAGTAAGGAACAAATGTCCTTAAAAAGTGCGCTGAGAAAATTAGCACCTCGGTCAGTTAATAGAGAAGATGGTATGCCGTGCTGGCAGACGATATTTTCAACGAAAATTCTGGCCACGTCCTTGGTTTCGGCGCTGGCCAGTGCGTAAGCTCCTGAAAATTTAGTCAAATCGTCTTGAAACGTTAGTAGGTATTTATTTCCATTATAGCTGACTGGTAATGGTCCTACTATATCTAAAGCAATTCTTTCGAAAGGTTTTGAGCTTGTTGTGGTTATCTTCATAGGAATTCTAGGATTCCTTCCACTTTTGTTTATCTGGCAGGAGGCACATTTTCTAATATACGCTGCAACGTCAGCGGTCATTGTGCGCCA
Source organism: Microdon myrmicae (assembly GCA_963931805.1). Lineage (NCBI taxonomy): Eukaryota > Metazoa > Arthropoda > Insecta > Diptera > Syrphidae > Microdon > Microdon myrmicae. The sequence continues at coordinate 69,585,560 of OZ007498.1, read as the reverse complement.
GTAATATTTTTGTTTCAATCTTTTGATTGTTCGGGTGGCTCCTTGGTGTCCTCCGAAAGGTGAGTTATGGTATTCCGCGAGTAACTTTTGTATTTCGTTAGGATCTGTTAGAAGCTTCTTTTTATTGGAGAAAACGTACAGTGTCACGTTGAGGTGAGTAAAAGTTTCTTTTAGCAAGTTATTGAGTGCTACTTTTGATTCGTTTTCTATGAAGGGGACTAAAATTCCAATGGAATTGAAATTCCGGTCTTCGCAAATCTTCTTCAGATCAATAAGGGAACTCTTAGCGGTTTCCTGGTCGCTTAGGTTTCTGAAAGGCAATGGCAATGTGATGGCGCATAACCCATCTTGCTCATGAAACGTAATTTTACCTACGTCTGGCTTGGTGAAGTTTGGAATTCTTCCTGCCAGGTTTTCTTCCTCAGCAGAGTCTATCAATGGGAGGATTATGATACGTAGTCCAAGTTTTTTCTTGGTATAGATGGACCCTGTTTGTTCTTGCCATACAAGATTGGTAGTATCTTTGTATGATTGTGCAGCCACATCTTCTTCGAGTTTGGCTTTACTTCGTATGGTGACGAGGATATTATTTTTGATGGAATCGACTGGGGTAGTAATTGTTATACGGCTGAGAGCATCAGCATTTGCATTTTGCTTTCCTTTTTTATGGACGATTGTGTACTCATACTCTTCGAGTAGAATTCTCCATCGCATAAGTCTGGATGTAGGATCCTTTCGTCCTATAAGCCACTGTAGAGAACTATGGTCAGTGACTATAGTAAATTTTCGTCCGTAAACGTATGGTCGGAACTGGGCTAGTGCAAAAACGATTGCCAATAATTCCTTTTCGGATGTTGTATATCGAGTTTCTGCGTCGTTTAAAGTTCGGCTAGCGAAAGCAATAGGTTTATCTTGTCCTATTGTACCTTGAGATAGCACTGCTCCTAACGCAACATTGCTAGCATCCGTAGTTATTATAAACTCCCGGTTAAAGTCTGGATAAGCCAGTATTGGTGGGGTAATAACCTTTCTTTTTAAAGCTGTGAATGCCTCATCACAAAAAGCATCCCAATAAAATGGAACATTCTTCCTGAGCAATCTGCTTAAAGGTTTTGCCAGTTCGGCGAAATTTGGGATAAATTTTCTATAGTAGCCTACAAAACCGAGAAAAGATTTTACGTCTTTTTGTTTCTTGGGCGTTGGAAACGTTTTTACCGCTTTAGTTTTTTCTGGATCTGGTTTTATACCTTCCTTTGAAATAACATGCCCTAAGTAGGTGAGCTCCTTCCTTATGAAGTGACACTTTTCTGGTTGTATTTTCAGATTGTGCCTTTGTAATCGCTCGAAAATTCTGGTAAGTCGGGAATTGTGATCGTTCAGATCGTATCCGTAAATTACAATATCATCTACATAGACGAAACATTCTATTCCTTGGAGACCCATGAGTACATTATTCATAAGCCTCTGGAATGTGGCAGGTGCGTTTTTAAGTCCGAAGGGCATTCGATTATATTCGTAATGTCCGAAGGGTGTGCTAAACGCTGTTTTTGCCTTGTCTCTACTGTCCATGCGTATTTGGTGAAAACCATTTGCTAAGTCTAAAGTGCTAAAATATTTAGCTTTTCCTAGCTGGTCCAAGATATCAGTAATATTGGGCAATGGATATGCATCTCCGACTGTTATTTTATTTAAGGCTCTAAAGTCGACAACCACTCTCCACCGTTTTGTCCCATCAGGTCCGGCCTTCTTGGGTACTAGTAAGAGAGGGGAATTCCAAGGACTGAAACTTGGTTGTACCACGCCATCCTGAAGCATTTCATTCACTTGTTTGTGGATTTCTTGCTTCGAACTATCTGGGAGGCGATATGGTCTTATGTAAAGTGGGGGCTTTCCTTCTTCAGTGATGATCTGATGCTCTATGGCGTCAGTGTGTGTGAGATGGTCGCCCTCTAAGTAAAAGAGATCGTTAAATCTGCGGCAGATGTCTAGGATAGATATCCTTTCCTCCTGGTTACAATGACGCAACTCTAGGAGTGATTCTAGCCGTTCAAGCCTATTTTTTAGAAAGTTCTTAGTTTCATCCGCCTGTAACACATTGTAGTCATCCAGATCTTCCCATTCGACTTCTATGTCGTTGGTGCTTACTTCTTGATCGGTGTCTAATGTGTTCATTAATAATACCTTTATTTTGTTGTCCTGTGGTGTTGTCAAACTATTACCCAGATATATCCCTGGCATGATCTCGGATTTTTTAATAATCAATTCTTGACTGGATTTTTCTTTAAAGGGAATCTCCATTATTTGTTGAGATCGTGGATGCAATTTTATGTAGTCGACCGTGGTGTTTTGTTTTATTTTTACTGAGGATATTAGAGTTTCAGGTTCATGTTTTCCTGAACTTAGTTTTTCAGCAGTTTCCTTAACTTTTCCGTTACCACAAACTTTATTTAAATGGGGAGAGGAAGATTCAAGGGTGGTTGGTTTCGTTGTGTTTGTCACAGCATCAGATCCGGCCCGTAGACAAACGGATTCGGATGTTGACTCACGAACGGTGTTATCCAATTTTTCAAGAATGCCTGTATTATCCGTGGAAGACATCTCGTAAGGCGTGACATTCTGAATATTTTCCTTGTCCTCGTTATTGTTTCCTAAAAACTGCTCGAGTTCTACCGTGGTTCTCTTCTTTACAGCGAATTTAAGGAATCCCTTTTCAAAGTTAATGTGGCACTGGTGCTTCGCAAGGAAATCGCTTCCCAGTATGCCATCGTGTTGGAAGTTTACGTTGCTTCCCACTACAAATAGATTATGCTTAAAGGGTATGGAGTGCCTATCAGTTCTGAATTCGAACTCCCCCAATACCTTTCCGCATGTGCTGACCGTTTTCCCAGCAATGGTGGATATAGTCACTGGGTCTGAATTTTCTACAGATTGTTCAATATAAAGATTATCTAATTTGATCAGGCTGATGTCGGCGCCTGTATCGATGAGGAAAGTCGAGTGTTGTTTATCCGATGGATTAAATTTTACACGTATTACTGGCTCCTTAAATTCAGGGCAGAAAAATACGCGCATTTGAAAATTTACATCGGGATGGGGTATATATCGGCGATTGTCTGCACTCGAGAAGGATTGCCGTTGCTCGCTGCCCGAGTGAATTCGTTTCCCTGTTGTGAATTGGATACCCTGTTAATATTTTGATTTTGTCGGGTATTTCGATTTTTAAAGCGGGGCGAGTTTGTTATTGTCCTATTTTGAGATTGATTGGGCTGAGTTCTGAAAGGATTTCTACTCGTTGAAGGTTGGTCCTGGTTTCGCATATGAGCTAACCTGGTTCTGCACTCTGCCTGAGTGTGATTATACTTTCGACAGTATGTGCATTGGAGACGTTCAGCCTCAGTCTTAATGCGTTGGGAGACGAAATTAAGAAAATTAGTGTTGCGATAGCAAGTCGCAGAAGTATGTCCCCTCTTGTTGCATGTTTGACAAACAATTGGTTGGTTATTTCTCCTAAAATTGTTGGTGGAAGTTACCATTGTGTTATCGCTGTTCAATCTTTGAGATTGTTCCAAAGCGTAGCTAATGGCCGCTTTTAGATTTGAAGCCCTATGTGCTTTTACTAAGATTTTGAGGCTGGAATTTCGTATCCCATCCTCAAACGTATTTAAAGCGAGTCTTTGATTTTCAGCCAGAAGATAAGTTCTGACTGCAGGATCAGATGAACTAGCGTATGTGGCGCTGTCCAATTCATGCAGGTGGTGTGTGAGTCTAGTTGAAAATTCTTTCACACCCTCCTTGCTATCCTGTTTTGTTGCCACTAAGTTATTTTGGGCAGCAGACCTAGAGATGAGAGGTTTAAATTCTCCCTCTAATTCTGAAACAAGATCTTCCCAAGTAGAAATAATTTTATGTCTGATAGAATCACGCGCCGGTCCCTGCAATCTGGTTTTGACCACCCTTAGAATAAAGGACTTCTGATTGTCATCTTGTGCTTGTGAGAACAAAATGTCTCCACAAGAGACGAAACCCTCTAATTCGTCAGGATTACCGTTAAATATCGGCACGAGTCCCAGTATGTCGCTTAATCCGAATCCATAGTTCATTCTAGAACTTTGTTCGTGTATTTCCGTACGTAACGTTTCCGACGTTTCGTCCTCGCGATTTTGTATGAGCTCGGGCTCAGGTCTCTGCGAACGCGTACCCGGTTTATTTTTGTCGCTCACGACATATTTGTGAAACAGACCTTCCCAAATGATGGTGAAAAGGGGTAGAGAACCAAGAGATGAGATCTTCATTATTGTTGGGTAAGATGGCCAAGAGAAAAGACAAGACCAACGACAAGAGAAGTGTCTTCAAACTCAGTTAGTTTTGATTCTATTAGAAAGCCTTTGTTCTACTTAAGGTGAGAGAATCCACCCTTCCGCCCTACGGAAAAAGTGTCTAAACCTAAAATGGATTTTCGAAGAGCCACAGATGAGTCAAAGGAAAAGATTCAACCCAAAGAAAATTTTCCAAACAAGACGCTAAGGACAAGGACCAAGAATTTTGATTTGTTCGTTATTGTTTTAGCTTGTCACGTAAGAAAAATCTTCCCAAAAGAAAATGTATGTATATATGTTTATGTGTATAATTAATTAAAATATATATCAAAAAATAAATAATAAAACCAAATTTGTAGTTAATTTTTGTGTGGGGTCTTTTATATTGTCCCTTTTGAAGAATAAAATGTTGATATTTTGGGAAAAAGTTTTTGGAAAAAATGTGTATATGTATATATTCGTGAAGAAAGTTTTGAAAATTGTCAAAAATATGTGTTTTTTTAAAAATGCGTTTAAGAAAGATACGTTTATTAAGAAAAATGTATTTAAAATGTTTGCCTCTACTAGCCGAAAAGTAAGTGCGTACTTGTATATTGTATATGCTTGTGTGAGAGAAAAATTTCTTTTATTAATTATATTTATCACTTTGGGCTTTTTTATGCGTATACTCTTCTTGGAAAAATGAGAACAACTTTGCTTATTATTCTTAGAAAAACAAGTTAAATTTAAATGCACTTGCACAAATTATTAATAAGCTTTATCCCAGTGTAAAAGAACAATTAAAATAAATATTCAATTTATTCTTGGCGTCCCCTTTTAGTTAACAATTCAAACATTTAAAAATTTACTTATTTGGGAGCCAATTTCCAAGACAAAATGACAAAAATGACAAAACTGAATTTAATTTTAGTTCACCTTTTGTTTCAACTAAGTTACCTTTATATCACTTTTCACTTAACAAATAAATAAAAATTTAATACCTGTGTTTTCTGGATCTACTGCAGATTTGTAGGGTGTCCTGTCGTCACTGGATCTAGCTGCTTGGTCCTGGTGTTGTGCTCCTAGTTGTTTGTAGTCACTGTTGTACAAGGAAAAGACTTTTCCTCTTTTCCACTGGATTGTCGACGGGACTCGTGGCCGTCATACACTTAACACTTTGATTTTCTCTACAGCCGGTATCTAAGCCCCAGGCAACGCTTGTAAGTTTTACTTTGTTTAAAAAAAAAGATTTTAAATGTCACTATGCATTCCGGTGTTCTAAGCCCCGGAAATACGCTTTAAAAAATCTCACTTTGCCGGTGTTCAGCAGTCTTCGGTATCCTCCTGAATCGCCTCGTTGCTTTAGCAGTTTTCCTCTTCTGCGGTAGGGGATTGTTGGATAATCCACGAGTCTTCTTCTTCTGTGGTAGATTGTTCAATTCCACTGCTGCCACCAAAATTTTTTGTTGTACTTCTGGTTTCGGGGAGTGTGTGTCTTAATCCTTAAAAGGACTAAGAGATCTCTTCTAAAAGTTCCCGAAAACCTGTCGCACAACAGGGTTCGTTTGCCGTGCTTCCTTTGAGTCCAAAGGGAAGAGCAACGTCCTTAGTTATGGGTCGAATGTCCTCTTCTTTGGGTCTTCCAGGCCAGGTGAAATGAAAAACCGGGTTTTTTAGTTTTCAGATTTTATTTCTCCCACTGGGGTATCTCCTCCAGGGACAAGATACGAATTTAAACTGCGGCCCGGAGATCACGAAACCATTCCTTTATAAAGGAAAAGGAATCGAAAATTGTATCTCAAAGATACACATTTTCGTGCAACAATCTCGATCTTTTGGATATTTCGAGCGAGATGTTGTGTTTACACAAGATAAGAAATCAATTTCTTGAATTCTTACGAAACCATTACGCAGATGTGTGAATGTATCTGCTTTTGAGTTTTTGTTTGTTCAACTCAATGGAATTTTTAGGATAGAGATAACAATCTCTGAATTTTGGATTTGGGTGATGCTGTGGAGCAAATATAGAACAATAAACGAATATTGGATTCGTTTATTGTGAATTTTAATTTTAATTTTGATTCTGGATTTAATTATGCCGTGGGGGCAAATGTTATGCGATAAACGAATGTTTGATTCGTTTATTGCGAATTTTGGATAATGTTTGGGTTTTTTCAGGTTTTGATAGGATTTTGGATTAGGAATGGGAGAAAAAGATGGTAGGGCTTTTTGGAGCACTACACCACGACTTCGTCCCCCACAACCTCTTCATGGGCTATGTTAGCTGCAGTTGCGTCTAACATCTGATGATAACAATCTTTTAAAAAAATATTAGAGGGCTTAGTCCCTGCGTTCAATCGTTCACCAATTGGTCTAGTCTCTGTGGTTTTACAAAATTCGAATTTTTATTTCGTTTTTGATAATCATGACTTAAACTTTAAAATTTCAAAACTAACGTCTTGATTCTAGTTAATTAATGAAGGATGCAGCAATGGTACGCTTACTCCTCCATTTCTTCCTATATACAGGTTCGATTGCCTTCGTACTTTCGCATTTTGTTCCTGTATATTTCGATAGCACTTTGGAAATTTTAACCTCCGCAACACACATATAAGGCACACACCTCTTTATAAACTGAACGAAAACCGAATTCTTATGTTTATTAGTCTGTTGTTTTGACTTCATTTATACACTTTAAAGTTGATACACAATGTTATATAGTATGATTTACATGTGATGCATTTCATCATCATCGGCACTACAACCGAGGTCCGGTCTTAGCCTTACTTAACAAGTCTGACGGTTGTTAAATTTTCCATAATACATTGTTTTTCCGGGCAAGGTTATTAGCCTTGCGCCAATGTGATGGATTTCATCGACTGCAAAATCATATTCCCCAGAAAATTTTACTATGTAATAGAATGAAATGTAAGGAATGTTTATTTTGTATTACTCTGAGCTTGAATTGGCTGCTTTTTCCCGTCAATTTTACTTTAAGTATGCTCGATTCAGAGGTGTTGACAGTTTTTATAAGTTAGTTGTGGTTTTCGCAATATTTGAGACTCAAAACTAGAATTCTTGTTATTGTTGCTCAGATATTTGAGATTTAAATTTAATAGTCTTAGTCAGTAATAATCCAGCATGTGTCCGGGCGGATCCAAAAAACTGTTCCGTATCGTTTCAACGGAAAAATGAACCCTGCGCGATATAAGGAGGTGATGAATATGTCGTAAGTGAGCTCGCACCTTTCCCGTACCTCCTAGGCCAACTTGAAATCACTATCTCATCCCTGCAATTGGAAGTAACCAACGCCCACCCCTCCCCGCGGCGTGAGACTTCTTTATACGACGAATTGAATAACATGGCCCCATCCTCGGCCAACCCTACTTTACCGCACTCACTTTGCACCAACCAACCTCCTTTCACTTCTGCGATGGTCCCCGTCGACCCCCCCCCCCCCCCCCCAATCGTCCATTTTAGCACATCTTGGACCGGCGGAAAATGGCAGACCTGCATTAATAAACTCGGTCATTCCAATAAACCAATTACCTCATATCTGTTATAGGGCGCCCCCAAAACAGCGAACTTGACTTTCGGAATACTTCCATAAAAATTACAGGATTCCCGTAAAAGAATGTCACGTGCTTCCCGTCTCCAAAAACAATTTGCCTCCTTGTGCTCCCGCTGTATCTCTCATTCCAATCATAACTTGTCCATTAGATAGATCTTAGTTTTTAACCCTAAACCGGTAAAGTGGGGTTATTTAGACCCCACACATTTTTAAATCTCCCGCCGAGAGAACGATTGGCTTTTACAACACGGGACCCTGATAATAATTCAATTTCATCATTAAAGGGAAGGGAGACACACTTTTAGCCCCAGTTGTAGTGCTCCAAAAACCCCTACTACCTTTTTCCCTCATTCCTACATCCAAATCCTAGCTATTTTAATCTAAAACCAAAAAACCCATCAAAACCCACAAAAACCCAAACATAATCCAAAATTCGCAATAAACGAATCAAACATTCGTTTATCGCATAACATTTGCCCCCACGGCGAAGTTTAATTCAAAATCCGAATTAAAATTAAAATTCACAATAAACGAATCTAATATTCGTTTATTGTTCAAATTTGCTCCACGGCATCATGAAAATTCAAATTCAGAGATCGTTATCTCTATCTGAAAATTTTCCATTCAGGAAAACAAACAAAAACCAAAAGCAGATACATTCACACATCTGCGTAATAGTTTCGTAAGAATTCATTCTTATCTTGTGTAAATACAACAATTTTCGAAGTGTTTTCCTTTATAAAGGGATAGCAAAACGATCTCGAGGCCACAGTAGATCCTCCTGCCACAAAGCAGTTATTTTCAAATTAAATCAATAAAACTAAATCCAAAATAAATAAAACTTTTTTCATTACTTTGGAAATTTTGTGCTGGCACCCAACGTTTGATGATTCTTATATATATATATATATATATATATATATATATATATATATATATATATATATATATATATATACCAGGACGACTCCAAAGAAATCGGTACAGGAACCAGTACTGAGGTTGCAGGGTATAAGGACACTATCCCCTAGGTTGCGTCCCACGAACAATCAGGACGTTGCTCTTCCCTCTGGGTCAGAGGAAGCACGGCAACGAACCCTTGCTGAAGTGTCTTGTTCCAGGAGCAATCAATAAAGAGATCCAACGTCCTTTTCAGGACAAGAAAACGCGCTTCCTGAAGAACAACCCCCACAACGGCAAAACACAGTTGCTCACGCATGCTTGAGTAGTAAAGATTAAAAGTGCAAGTTTGGTAGTCCCAGTTTACCGGATTACGTTGACAAAATTATGTTTACCGGTTTAGGGTTAAGTTAGTAGTTAAGTTTATATCAATATCGCTTGTATTAAGCTGAATAAATGAGGGTTCTGTCCTCACTAAATTAAAAACTAAATTAAGCCCCCGGCCCGGCCAATGCATACCCATCCTCTCCGTAAATCCAGAGGTAGAATTCTTCTTTAACTACCTCCGTAAATCCAGGCACATCCCCATCCCTCTTTACAAACCAAAACACGACCATGGAATCCTATCCCAAGCCATATTATAATCTCACTCCTCTCCCTAATTCTAACCGCTTTGGCACCTTTCTCTCTAACTACAGTTCCCCACTCCCCCGTAAAATAGTCCCTCTTAATCATACCATAACTGCTCGTCTCATACTACACCCTGACCATATCTCTAGCCCCTTCTCCCTTTTCGACGGAAAAACCGGCGCGATACGTACATCAACCTGCACCGAACACCCCCCCCCCCCCCCGCCCTCCAGAAGCACACCGCTCGTCCACGAAACCCAACTCTAGACCGAATTTCGCACCCCCGTTCCCACATTCACAATTCGTCGCCGCACAACACACCCTTCCATCCGACCAATTATTGATCCCCTATTGCCGTCGAACTGTTAAACTCACACAGCATTCATCTGAAGATCAGTTCAAAAGATCTCTCGGCTTTTCGTCAATATATTCACAAGAAAATGACTTCTTCCAACAGTGACCCCCCCGGCTCTAAGACTCTCAATACTCTCTCTCTAGCCATCTACTATCAGAATGTTAGAGGTCTGCGTCTAAAACCCAATCGATTGTGCAAAATGCACATACCCTTCCCTTCGATATATATGCTTTGACTGAAACCAACATTATCCCCAGTATTAATAATCACGAACTATTCCCTTCCTCCTTTAACGTTTTTCATCATGACGATGTCCAGAGTCTCCTTGCCGTGGTGTGCTGCTCGCCATTCAAAATATCAATCATTTCATGTTCCATTCTTCCCCCAATCTTGACTGTGTCGGAATAAAAATCAGCCATCGCCCAAAGTCTTTATACTTCATTTTCCCTATATATATATATATATATATATATATATATATATATATATATATATATATATATATATTTCATCCATCACAACCGATCGTGTCATACGAACTCGCAATAGCAGCGGTTGATCACCTAACCGAGTTTAGTACTTCTCTAGACGATACTGTTGTTCTTGGCGGTTTTAACTTTCTCCATGCCCAATGGACGTTGTCGGATGATCAATCCTTCTACATCTCAAACCCCACAAGTACCAAAGAATGTCTCTTTATAAACGGTCTAGCCGACTCAAGCCTCTGTCAAATAAATTATGTTCTAACTCATATTGAGAGACAACTAACCTTGTGCTTACGACGGACCCCCTCAATTACCCATAGTCCTTACGCACTCCCAATCATTGACAATTACCACCCTCCGCTTCTCTTATCTCTTTGTCGTGGTTGCTTAGGCAAACCTTTTCCTACAACTTCCACAAGGCCAACATTTGGAATTTAAATGAGCATCTTAGCAAAATCAAATGTCGCTTTGATCATCTAGAGCTATAAGAAGCTACTGCCACACTCTACAAGGAAATCTACCACGCCGTATCCATATATGTCCCTTATTCTCGATGTAGAATATCGGTTTCGTCGCCACCATGGTACAACCGCAAACTTTGCACTCTTCGGAACAAGAGGAATAATCTGTGGAACATTTTCTTAAAAAGGTGTTCCTCCCTAGACTACTTCACCTAATTTGATTGCTCTTATAAATTCGCCGAGCTTTACAACTCCCTCTATTACAACAATCTCACAAAAACACAAAACAACCGGATCAATGGCCCCCAAATCTTTATTCCACTTTATTAATTATAAACGAAAATCTGACGCATATCCCAACTTCCTTTCCTATGACACGATTACTTCAATCGACCCCCAAACTACTGTCAATCTTTTCGCTTTTTTTTTTAAAAAACCCTTGACGGACGACTCTTTTGAGACTAACTCGTCTTACTTCAATAACCGTCTCGAATTCTTTCTTGTCACCTTTATCTTTCAACTTATTCAGCATCACTTAGTTGAAGAAAAATTAAACTTACTTAAAGACGAGTCTAGTCCTTGACCTGATGGACTTCCGGTTATCCTTTTAAAAAAAAGTTCCTCTTCTCTTTCTCTCTCGCACTTACACAAGGTGCCTACCCAAGTATTTGGAAATTCTCTTTTGCCATTCCTACACATCAAAACGGGCCCAAAAACGACGGCTAGTAACTACCGTCCCACCGCCAGAATGTCACGTATTCCAAAACTATTCGAAGACATTCTTTACAATCCGTTATGTTTCCGCTGCAAATCCATCATCTCACCCAACTATCATGGGTTTATAGCGTTTGCGACGATACTGAAGAGCATGTGATTCGAACCGACGCTACCACGGTTAGATTCACTAAAAGATAGAACAAAAGCTCGGCGTGTACGAATTCGATTTCTAAAGTCAAATACATTTGGTTGATGTGAAAATGCTATATTATTGCTATAGTATACGGCTTTAATGGATGTGCTTTTGGTGGTGTTGTTCTTCACTACTGGTCGTGTGTATCTGCTAGAAACGCCACAGTTTCTTCACGGGTAGGTCGACCACCACCAATCTAGTTGAATTCTCGTCCCAGGCCCTCCGTACCTTAGAGAATGCAACGAAGTCGATGTAATCACAACCGATTTCACCAAGACCGCCGGCAAAATCTCCCACAATCTCATCCTCTTTATGCCAACCTTCCTTGGTTTCGAACCCCTACTCATTAAGTGGATTTCTTCCTATTTTAACGATCGATCCTACCGTGTCCGATTTAGATCCACCCTCTCCAATCCTGTTCTTCCCACGTCAGGGGTACCCCAGGCAGTCGTCTTGGACCGCTCCTACTCATTCTTACAATATAGACTCCAGTATCAAGCACTCCTCCATCTCTTTATACGCGGATGATACTACACTCTTCAAGACGATCCGCTCTGCTCTGGGCTTCGCACTTCTCCAAATGGATCTCGACAGTTTTCAACTTGGCTGTACTGACTACAAAGTCGAGCGCACCCGCTAGCCGAGCGGGTTCCCCTACTCTTCATAAGCCAAACAACAGCCACGCACAAGATTATCTAGCTCGCAGCTTGTGTCTAAGCAACGGATTATTATAAAATGTTCAACAAATGAAGGCGTTAAATCCTCGGAAATATTTTCTCGTTTGAAGGCACAGTTTGGTGATGATACACGATCTCAGTATCGCGTGTATACGTGGGCCAGCGAATTTAAAAGTGGACGAAAGGGTATTAAAAACGGAAATCAGGACCGACGTCCAAGGACAAGTCGTACAGATGGCCACATCCGTGCCGTTCGAGAGCTTATTGAAAGTGTTCGCCGCTTAACTATTGGAGAAATCTCATCAGAACTGGGTATCAGCTATGGAAGTGCTCAACCCATTATCACTGATGATCTTAGCTTCAAAAAAATTACTGCTCGATGGGTTCCGAGGTTATTAACCATAAATCAAAGCAGGTCAGGTCGGAGATCAGTGGAAGACTTCTGGATCGATTTCGACAAGAAGACGAGGATTTTTTGAAGCGTACATGTGATGAGACGTGGGTACATTATTATGCTCCCGAGACGAAAATGCCAAGTAAGGAGTGGCGAAGGAAGGATGAAGGCTGCCAGAACTCATCTCTCAGCCGGAAAAGTTCTTGCAACAATTTTTTTCAACTCAAAGCGAATTTTGAAATACTGAAATTCAAAATTTTGAAAAATTGATTATTGATTGATTTTCTTCACGAACAAGGAGCAGTGAATGCATATCGAAACAAAAGACGAGGTATGCCCATTCGACATGCCACCCTTTTTCATAACAACGCCAGGCCTCACACCGCCTCCTTGATAAGGGATTCATTTCAAGAAATTGGATGGGAAACACCCCCCTTATAGACCAGACTTGTCTTCCTGTGACTATTTTTTGTTCGCACCCTTGAAGGAATCACTTGGAGGGAAAAAATCGAAAGTAATGAAGAAGTCGAGGAGCACCTATGCAGTTGACTAACAACTCGCCCTAAATCTTTCTCCGAACAAGAGATATTAAAGCTTCCAAATCGGTGGCAAAAGTGTATAGATCACACAGTAGACTATATTGAAAAATGTTGTTAGTATAGTTAGTGTGTAACATTATTCAATAAATGTACAATATAAAAAGAAATTACCGTTTATATTTGAATCACCTTCGTACTAACCGAAGTAAAATGAGGGTCTTGCTTCTTCATTCCTCCCTCAACACAGAATCCATATATTCCCACCCTCGTAGACAACACCTCCGTTTGTTTGTTGAAAAGTTCTCCCCAGATGTTCTTCTTCTCTCAGAAACTTGGCTTAAATCAAACTCTCGAGTATACATTCCTAATTACACATTTGTGTCCAACCCGCGAACCACTGGCCCTCATGGTGGTACTGGAATTCGAATACACAAGAAATTCCAATTTACTGAAATCAGGTTCACTAACATAACTAATGTCGAATACATGGCAGTTAAACTCTTCTGCAGAAGTAATAAACTACTGGTTTTGTCGTCTATATACATTCATCCTTCTCGTGAACCGAACTTCCCTAGTGCAGACATTTCTCAAATAATCCAGCAGTCTCTGCCGGCACCTTTCATCATCGGGGGAGACTGGAATGCTCGACATATATCATTTAATGACATCAAGTGCAACAAATATGGCTACCAACTCCTAGATCTCCTCCCACTTCATCCATATGTATACGCAGACCGTCCATTGCAACCTAGTCGAATTTGTAGTACAACCAAATCAACAATCGATTTCTTCCTGAAATCCACAGATATCTATTCATCTAATCCCCCTACAGTGTCCTTTACAATCCCATCCGATCATGGGTCTGTCCACTCCACGGTTCAAATCCCTTCGCTCGAACCACTCTACACAGTGAATCCTATCCCAAATTTTTCCAAAACAAACTGGAAAAAAGTCAATAACGATATTGCTGCCAGTTTTTCAAATTATTCTTTACTGGAATCTTCAAACCTATTCCCTACTGAAATTGACCAGGCAGCTGTAAAAATAGAGCAAATACTGGGAAATGCTCTCTTCAGCCATACCCCTACGACCGTCCCTTTTAACCACTTAGGTAAACCATTACCCAACCTCCTCACAAAATTATTGCGTATAAAAAAACAACTCCAACGTAAATTGCATATTAGCTATTCACCCTTTATTAAACAACAGATACAGCTTTTGACCACCCTGATAAATGGACAACTTAAAAATTTCACCGATCAGACCTACACGTCTACTCTAAACAGTATCAAACCAAACCGTGACCTATTTAAAAATATAAATCGACTAACTGGTCGTAAATTCAAGCCTCGAATAGACTATCTCATCCAACCAACTAACAGTAACATCGCCCAATCGGACACTGATATAGCAAACTGTCTCGCTGAACACTTCTGTAAAACTCATAAACAAAACGATTCCCTCCCAGTCACTAATTTCCACGATACCGTGAATGAATTCATCTCAGGGACACTGGAGCCATCCTTCCCACCATTCATTACTGAATTCAACGAAACCAATAAAGCGTCACATCCCATGGGAACCGACACATTCCAAAGCTTTACAGAATTATCTGAATTGATTACTTCGCGTAACAATAAAAAATCGACTGGCTTGGATAGAATCCCTAACCTTCTATTTAAAAGACTTCACCCGGAGAACTTACTCCCCATTCTCGCTCTTCTCAACCACATAATAAACGCTTCACATTTCCCAAAATTTTGGAAAACATCGGTGATAGTCCCTATTAGTAAATCCGGTTCTTCCAACAACCCGGCTAACTTCCGTCCCATATCACAGCTAAATTCGCTTAGTAAGGTTTTGCAATGTAAGATATACAAAAATCTTCTCTCATTTGCTAGAGACAACTCCCTTATCCCGAATTCTCAATTTGGCTTTCGTCCACAACACTCAACTTGTCATGCTCTGCTAAAACTGACACATCATGTGACAATGAATCTCCAAAACCAATTTCCAACAATATTCGTCTCTCTCGACATAGCAAAAGCATTCGATTGCGTTTGGATTGCAGGACTGCTATACAAGCTACATTCAATGTTCGGATTAAACACCCACACCATAAAACTTCTCGCTTCCTACCTTTTTGATAGAAAGTTCATGGTGAAAATAAATTCAACTCTTTCGACACCATACAGTATAACCGCGAGTGTTCCTCAAGGTTCCATTCTCGGACCATTATTATACCTCCTTTATACTTCAGACACCCCGCAGCCAATGTCACCTAATACAGTAATGCTGAACTATGCCGATGACACTTTAATTTATTCAAGCAACAAGTTTGTCAAGGAGGCAAGAAACTGTATAAACAGCTATCTCCCGAATCTCTCAGCATATTTTACCAAGTGGAAAATCCGACTCAACCCAGCCAAAACTCAACTCATAGTGTTTAAAGGCAGAAATGCGAATTGTACTAACAACACCATATGCTGCCATAACAAAATCAGAATCAAGTTAAATAACAATATAATTAAACCCTCCAAAACCTTAAAGTACCTGGGAATAACCTTCACCAACAATCTGTCCTTCTCCGCCCACACCAAAAACTCGATTCGCAAAGCCGCAATTCAACTTAATCTCTGCAGAAAAGTGATGTACAAGCCGAATGGTCTCTCTCCCAAAGTTAAATCACTTATCTACAAACAAATAATCAGACCCAATCTCACATATGCATGCCCGATATGGTACCATATCATCATCATCATGGGCACTACAACCGGAGCCGGTCTTGGCCTTATTTCGCAAGTCCTGAGGCTTGTTAAATTTTCCATAATGATTTGTTTTTTCCGGGCAAGGTCATTAGTCTTGCGCCAGAGGCTCCCCGACGAGGAGTCGAACCCCGGTGTCGCGCGTGACAGGTGGGTATACTAACCAATATACTATCGAGGAGCTATATCATATCACACCCGCCCAAATGGAGAAGCTACGCATCTTCGAAAGGAAATGCTTCAGAGTTATCACTGGCCTCAACCGACATCCCAACTCCCACAAATATTACAACAGTAGTTCGCTCTACTATGCCGCTAATATTGAACGTATAGATCGACGCTTCCTCGAGCTGTCCATCAAATTTATCGAAAATCTTCCCAATAATCCCAACCCGATAATAAATGCGCTCACATCGACTCCGTCAGATAACCGAACTGCCTACCCGAACTGTCTCCACATCAGAATGTTCTTCACATCTGGCAGGTTGGTTAATAACTCTAATGAGTTTGTATACCACAATACAGAGCTTTCACCTCACCAATTTAAATATAGTAATATTCAACCCCTCTCCAATATTTTGCGTTTCAACGAACAAACGGAAAGTAGTTCCCCCAACCCACATCCCTGACTGACAATGTCCTCACTAACCCATTGATCACTATGCTTCCCCCTTTCACATCACACTAACTTATTTCAATAATATTTAGGTAACTAGACTAAGTTAAGATAAGTTAAGTTAAGTTAAGTAAATTAGCATAGGTTAAGTAAATAACTATATCCTGGTTTTCTGACCTTTTCCAGGAAGCTCTACCCACTAAAATCTTAATCCATAACCAATATATAACTTTTATCATATTGTTTGAAAAATGTACTAGTAAGTATATGTAAACAATTATAGCTAAAGTATCATAAGTTATCTGTATTGCTTATTGTAAAAATTATTGATGGTCAATAAATACAGAAATGTAAAAAAAAAAAGCTTCTTCATTCATACAACTTGTTTCACAATACGACATTCTTATTTGAAGACGGCGTCCGTATTTTTACACGGTCTAATACTATTACTACTGACTTACTAAATGTAAAAAGTATCGAAAACAGTTTAGATATCATTTAACTGCAAATCATTTTACAAGGCTGCCTCAAATTTATTTGTTGCATCTCCCGAAATCATGACTGGCATGTGTAAGTCTAGCGTGCTTTTAAGCACAGGTAGCTTTTTTGTTAAGACAGACTATATGAACTTTGTGGTAAAAGTTTGTACGGTTTGAAAAAACATAGAAAAGCGCATTTACAATCATTGCATATCCGCAGGGTGGGCACGGGAGCTTCGGGAGCTTTCGGCCGCATATCACTTAAGCGGATACTGAAACCTTTCCATCGAATTATAGATGCTAAGAAACCTGATTCAGCTGAAGTTATCGTAAACCTTTCACATGTGTTTCTTCTCAGTTATAATTTGGCAGATTGTTTATAATCATTACGTTAATATTATGAGCCGTTAATCGCGAAAAAGCTACATTATGCAATCAAATTGATAATTGGTGATAAAGTTAGCATATAAAGATGCTGCTGTAAAATGTATGTATTGTTACTGAAATATACCTAATACTAATGTACTTAGTGGTAAGATATAATAATATTGTATGAACATGTTATTAAAATGAGTAGATCGTTATAATACAATACTTCACCTTTGGGTACAATGAGTTGAACCCGGTAAGATGTGCAACCAACAATATTTCCTGTTCCGAAACCTAATTAAGCTATTGACAGAAGCAAAGTAAGAGGAGGTAATAAATAAGAATAATACTTTTAAAAATTTATTCAATTCCAGTGATTTAAATTTAGCAGACTTAGGGACAGAAAATTTTATTCAGTGGCGATAAGGGGGAGAATAATCATATTGCGGCGTGTGCTTATTACAACCACGTAAAGAGGATTTTATGATACCTAAATGTTTAGGCCCGCTTGGTAGAAACCTTGACGTGGTACGGGGACTTAAACTACAATGAATCACTCAGGCTATGCTGACGGAAGTATACGCTTCTATGCCAATGTTGGTTAGCAGCTGCTTGTTTACATCAGTACGTGGAATTTGGAGACACTGAATCTCGTTTTGATTATTTCTCCTGAATATTTTATTTATTTGTGGGAACATATTCGGGTTATTAGTTTTTATAGCCCGAATTCTGTTGTTCCAATACAAATTTGTTGCTAATCTATAATTAGCTTTAAGTAATTGTTGGAGGTTTTTTAATCGGGATTTCAGTGATATTATCTCCTGGTCTTGTCTGCCTGTAAACTGTCTGTGTAATTGTTTTAGTTTCGATAGCAGTCTGCTCTTTTTCTTGTGGAGTGCGTTTATTGATGTGTTTCTGTACATGTTTATGTGATCTGTAACTGTTGTTTTGGGAATTGTGTTTTTGTTCGTTTTACGGTTTCGTCCAGTTGTTGGATGTATTTGTCGATTTCGTCATTTGTCAGGTTTCTGTTTACTGGCAGAATAAAGTCGTTCTTAAGGCCAAGACCGGTCCCCAGTTGTAGTGCCGATGATGATGATGATAACCATTTAATACATTTATCTACTGGGGTAGACAGCAGTCATGTGTGGTATTACTTAATGTGAAATCCCTTAACTTGTTTAATGCTGAATGAGTCAATCTACCAAACAAAATTACTATTGCCAATAACACCATTAAGTCACCTCCGACACATATCTGAGAGTAAATTCAATGGTGGCATTACTTTCGGTAAATCCTATTCCAAAAAAATGCCCCACGCGAAACTCGGTGATATCCATGGATTAACAAATAACAGACCAATTGAAAAGTCCCCGGCCTTCCATAGTAAAACAAAATTCGTTTTTTTTATTCAACATAATTCCCTTCGAGGGTGATACACTGATTATAGCGACCCTCCAATTTTTCAATACCTTTTTTGTAGTACGATTTGTCCTTTGCTTCAAAATAGGCCTCAGTTTCGGCGATCACCTCTTCATTCGACGAAAATTTCCTCCCGGTAAGCATTCTTTTGAGATCTGAGAACAGGAAATAGTCGCTGGGGACCAGATCTGGAGAGTACGGTGGATGCGGAAGCGATTCGAAGCCCAATTCATGGATTTTTGCCATCGTTTTCACTGACTTGTGACACGGTGCATTCTCTTGGTGAAGCAGCACTTTCTTTTTCTTCAAATGCGGTCGTTTTTCGGCGATTTCGTCCTTCAAACGGCCCAATAACGCTGTGTAATAGTCGCTGTTGATGGTCCTTCCTTTTTCAAGATAGTCAATGAAAATTATTCCGCGCGCATCCCAAAATACAGACGCCATAACCTTGCCAGCCGACTGTTGCGTTTTTCCACGCTTTGGGGCGGGTTCATCGTGTGCAGTCCACTCGGATAACTGTCGATTGGACTTCGGAGTGAAATGATGGAGCCATGTTTCATCCATTGTCACATATCGATGCAAAAACTCGGGTTTATTACGCTTGATCATCTCCAAACACTGCTCCGAATCATCAACTCGTCGTTGTTTTTGGTCAAAAGTGAGCTCGCGCGGCACCCACTTTGCACAGAGCTTTCTCATACCCAAATATTCGTGAATGATATGATGTACACGTTCAGTTGATATCTTTAGAGTGCCTGCTATTTCATTCAATTTCAATTTACGGTCATTCAAAACCATTTTGTGGATTTTTCTAATGTTTTCGTCGGTAACAACCTCTTTTGAGCGTCCACTGCGTTCACCGTCTTCGGTGCTCATTTCACCACGTCTAAACTTAGCATACCAATCCTTGATGGTTGATTTTCCTGGGGCGGCGTCTGGAAACTCGTCATCAAGCCAAGTTTTTGCTTCAACTGTATTTTTTCCCTTCAAAAAGCAATATTTTATCAACACGCGAAATTCCTTTTTATCCTTAGCTCCTCAATAGTATACTGGTTAGTATACCCGCCTGTCACGCGGGAGACCGGGGTTCGATTCCCCGTCGGGGAGCCTCTGGCGCAAGACTAATGACCTTGCCCGGAAAAAACAAATCATTATGGAAAATTTAACAAGCCTCAGGACTTGCTAAATAAGGCCAAGACCGGTTCCAGGTTGTAGTGCCGATGTTGATGATGACGTTACATGACAACAATACTATTAATATATACGAAAATAGACGATAAATTACAACAACTATCAGCCATATTGCTTGCAATCTGAAGCGATGCTTCACAAGTACTTGTATACTGCCTTCAACTCAAGTAGGCTTGTTGTGTTTTGGCGAGGAACACGTTTTTTAAGAAGTGGTTTTAGTTTTTTTATTTAGTGAACCTATAAAATAAAATAAGTGAAATCTTCAGTAATTATATTTTCTTGGATGTGTTAAAGTCCGGATTCTTAGCAGAAAGGATGATGCCACTATTCCAGGACATGTGTCACTGAGCGGGATTGACGCGCGTGGGTTTATATTTCGTTTCGCCCCCTTTGTATCTCTTGTCATCAAACATGAACTGTAATGTAAAACCATCGTAGGTGAATGGCGCCTGTGTCGTCGAAGCCAAGGAACTATCAATTCTTGGCACTCGAATTAATTCGACTCTAATTGGAATGAATAACGCCCGTAAAATAAGTTCCAGTAATAACAATGAATCTCCAATTATCCACAAAGTTTTGTTTAACGTCCTCCATACACTTGAGTAGAGTGAAAAGTAACACACATGTGTTTTCAGAACGCGAATGAAATGATAATAATTAATAATAACATAATGAAGCGTTATTCTTTCGCTGCAAGGGTTCTATCTCACCTAGAAAACACCGGGTTCTTGGTGGTAGATCTACCACCACTAATTTCGTTGAATTGACTTCCCACACACTCCTAGCCCTTGATATTGGAAACGTAGTCAATGTTATTACAACCGATTTCAGTAAACCCTTTGAAACATTTTTGTAAAAAAGCTTATTCTTTTTAAATTATTCTCCCTGGGTTCGAACCCAAATTGACTTAGTGGATTTCTTTATATCCGAGTAGCCGGCTATACAGAGCATGCTTCAGATTCCCTCATTCAAATCATTTTCTCGCCTACTCGGGTGTCCCTCCGGGCAAACACTTAGGTCCCCTACTCTTTATATTGACCATAAACGACATTGATATGATTATCAACCATTATTGTATCTTTTTGTATGCCGACGATACTAAATTTTTTAAAACAATATGTTTTTCACTTGAATCTTTCCTTCTTCAAGTTGACCTCGACAGCTTTTAGATTTGATACCAGAAGAGTTGCTTGAAACTTAACGTCAGCAAATGCCAAACAATTACGTTTTCACGGAGACGCCGTTTATCTCTGCCCACCCCTTACACCATCTTAATCAAATCAACATCTTTTATATTTCTTGTTTTCTTTTTCTTCATTTCTTAGATTAAGTGTAGATAAGTCAGTACATACGTTTTTGTAATTATCTTTGTAATAATTGGATGCTTGTATTAAATGAACTATGTTATTATTCTTAATACTTTAGCAAATATTTTGGGATTGAAACGCGCCGCCGCTGGACTGGTTCCGAAAGAGCTTAATGTGCCATCGTAAACAGGCTTCTGAACCTATGGTGTTGTATCGGTTCCGCCAAACCCTACGGTCTACTTACCTGAAAAACCCCCATAAGTACTACCCTACTCCCTTAAGTTTGCTAATGCAACAGTATTAGTACCTGTAAATGCTGCACGCATTTAAGAGATCAAATCTATGATCTTTAAGTCCCTGTAAAGAAAACTTACCTTCATGCATTCTCATCGCATACCACTGCTCCTTAAGATTTCTTTATTAGCTTACCAGGAATTTCCAATCAATTTCGGCATCTACGTCGCCAGTCAAATTTCCTTAGATGAATTCCTGTAAACAAAATAATTCGGATTGCATTCAATGTAACCGTCATGACAGGGACCATAAATATTGCGCCGTCTATTTTCCCACCCGCGTCATGTACCTTTTCATACACATTGCCCAGCAAGCTTTTTTGTTTGTCTTATCAATAAACAACCCAAGCAGCTGCATATAATTAGCGCAATAGACGCTGAAATCAAATTCTCCAGCATTTCCTAATGCAAATATGAACCCGGTTTCTACTGCAGCCAGAGATGCCATAAACATCCAATTTGCTTTTAGCACCTTTTTTCTCCCAACGCCGATAATAGCGACGAGGCATCGCGTAAACAATGACCCGCATTACCAACGGCGCATTTGGTCATTTTCTTCCTTTTGTCTTTGCCGCCTGCCTGTTTCGTTGTTCCACTGCACGTGTGAATAGCATCGATCTGAACGATCACCACACATACTACCATGACCTTTATCACAAGATCTGGTTTCCTATACCACCAAGAGAGACTTTACGTGTCTCTGGTGTTAGGTAAAAACGATATCCTTATCGGAGAGGATATCGGTGGAGTCGTTTAACAACCTTCAAGGCGGTCGGGTCACCGCCATCCACCGTACCGGCGTCGGTACGGTGTGGTTTCTAAGAGTCGTGTCGAAGTGCTTAATCCATATTAAAATTAATTAAAACTAAGTCCGCACCGTGCGTGCTTTAATTACCGATAAAATAAAAGTTATAAATTACAGACGACAAGCCGCAAGTGTTTTCATTTGGTTTTACCTCTGGTGGACGGTATGCTGAGACGATGTACTTGTTTTGTTGCTTTTGGTGGACAGTGCATTTGGCATTCTTTCCCGCGGAACCTCAGTGACATTTTGCTGCATCATACTTTTCGTTTCTGGGCGTCTATTGTTGTCAGTGTGTTTGGTGATCGTGATTGTTATTTTCGACGGACTTCCTAACAATCGTGAAATTGTATCGGTGGAACAACTATGATGAAGGAAGAAGGGAATCTCGTGCCCTTGTTAGGTGTTACTTCTTCCCCACAGTGTCTCGAGAAGCTGACTTTATGAATCGCATCACGATTGACGAAACATCTACGAATATGATACTTTAACGAGGCAACAATCGAATGGTGTTTGGAAAACAATCTAAATCGAAAAAGTCGCATCAAAGCTGCCTGAAAGAGAATGTATTGTGTTTTTGCTGTTTTCACTGATTGGCGTGGTGTAGAAAGCTCCGAATTCCTTTCCGGGGGACAAGTAGTGAATAAGGAGTCTTATTTGAATGTTTTGGGCTCTCTCCAAAGCTTTCGATCAAACCATTACCAAGCCATCATCTTCCAAGTCATCGTCGTAACTCAGGGAGTGGCACAATTGGTATTATATGCGGATGACCAAACAGCTAATGGCGTGCTCGCGCACGCGGCAAGAAGAGCAACTGATAAACAATTAAGTATGCGCCA
Organism: Microdon myrmicae; assembly: GCA_963931805.1. NCBI lineage: Eukaryota > Metazoa > Arthropoda > Insecta > Diptera > Syrphidae > Microdon > Microdon myrmicae. The sequence continues at coordinate 69,562,260 of OZ007498.1, read as the reverse complement.
ACAAGTATCATCATCATCTTCATCATCATCGGCACTACAACTGGGACCCGGTCTTGGCCTTATTTAGCAAGTCTGTGGGGGTTCTTTTAAGCTTACGCAAAGAACCCCCCATAATTGCAGCCCAACTCCCATTGTTTTTCGCCAATGCAATCGCATTGGCACCTGGAAACATTTCCTTTTCCAAGGACATTAATGCATACAACGCATTACCTAAATCCCTAAAAATAATTTCATCAACAAGAGCATTTTTCCTTGCATCAACGCATCGGCATAATTTTCCCAACAACGAATTCTTAACATTCATAATTCAATGCATCAAACTTACTTTCCTAGAAGAATTCTTTATGGACAAATATCATATCCCTGAAAGAAAACATATCCGGCTACAGTACCATGACTAAATAAATTTCCTTACATACACACTGGCTGGCGACCTTTTCACCCAACTGCAAAGCAACTCCTAGCAGCTTATTGATGCAGCTGCATACAATTAGCGCAATAGACCCTAAAACCAATTTCTTTAGCACGCATCATGTGCAAACAAAAGAACTGTTCTTCAGCAGGCATTCTGGCGATACGACAAACAATTCAAATTGTTTCAAGTTTCCCAAATGCATCTAGCATCTAATGAGATACAGTTTGTTTGCTTAGCTGAACTCTCATCTCATTGATGCACATTATTCCCTTTCTGTATCTCCAGATTTGTTCTCATGGCTTTGTCCCATGAAAGAACCAATGTGCACACATACATGTGTATCTCTATGATTTCCTCTATGAGATCTGGTTACCTACCCCCAAAGAGAGACTTTACGTTTCTCTTGGGATAGAAAATGCATCGATAAACACGGTGATGTGTACGACCATACACGCACACCACTGCATGCCGGAGATCGCCTTCCATTGGTCACTGGTCAAAGGAAATTTCATTTCCTTTTCACCACACCACCAAACTCACCCCAAACGAGGGTTGAATCATTGAGTCGTACTTCAACACCCCACCGAGCCGGTCGGTTAACCTCCCGCTCTCCGTAGCGCTGCGGAGACGCGTACGTATAAACCGGAGTTGTGATTTTGGTGTAAATAGAGTCAGATGCAGTAAACAGCAAATACATTATATTATTTTCGAGTGATCGGCCGATTGGTGCATCAACGTAGCACCAGCTGAGATGTAGACAGATTGACTCTCCGAATCAGGATCTGGATAAAGTCCTGCAGTGGGGAAAGGCCAATCTTGTCGACTTCAACGCAACGAAGACCCAGTATACAACATTCACAAAGAAAAGTGGATCATCGGTTCCACAGCTGATGATGAGTGGCCGGGCCCTCGAGGCTGGGGAAAGTTTGAAATTGCTCGGCGTCACGATCTGTGGGAATGTATCATGGCATAAACACGTATCGGGTATCGCCAGATCAGCCTCAGGAAAACTGAGCTATCTTTTTAGAGCCAAGAAATATTTTACTCCGGCCCAACTTCTTCTCCTATATAAATCCCAAATTAGACCCGCGCTCGAATATTGCTCTCGTGTTTGGAGCTCGGCTCCTAAACATACCCTCGACCTACTTGAGAGCGTAAAGAGACGAGCGATCCGCCTGATCGGGGACTCGGCGCTGACGTCGGGACTACAGTCGCTATCACATCGAAGGCGCGTAGCCGACCTCTGTCTGTTTTACAGATATTATCACGAGTGCTGTTCTTCGGAGATTCTTGGCATTGTTCCACGCAATTCGATTTATATGCGCTCCACAAGACAATCCGACGGATCGCACCCGTTTGTGGTTCATCTCCCGACGGCGCGAACATCCCTGTATCAGAACTCGTTCCGTTACAGAGCGGGGAAGCTGTGGAACTGCCTTCCCACGCGAGTGTTCCCGGAGCGTTACAACCTGCAACTGTTCAGAAGGAACTGCAACAGTTATTTGATGGCATCTCGGGGCGCCCACTCGACGCTATATGTTCACCTCTCCCGAGAGAAGTCTAATAAAAAAAAAAGAAAAAAAAAAAAAAGGAATTTTTCTTGTGCCGCTAGTGTAATTAAAATCCGTTTTTTTGTGATCTAAATTAAATACCTAAACTTATTGGAGAATAAAAAAGAACCTTTATATTAAAACATTAAACAGTGCGTTTTATTGTCGTACATCTTCGGTGGACAACTTTCTTCTTTCGAACAGTTTTCTTTTGGTGTCCGGAGAACACTAATTTATGATAGAGGGAGAAGAGAATCAGCGCCGTACGCTGGTGCAGACCGCTTCTTCCCCACAAGTCTCTCCACCGGTATCCGGTCCTTATCTGAGACTTGTTAAATTGTCCATAATAATTTGTTTTTCCAGGCAAGGTTATTAGCCTTGCCCCAACCTTTCTCAGGATATCGCTGAATGCATTGGTACACTACTTGACGGTTGCCAAAGTAGCTATCCAGGGGTGTCACGTGGAGACTGCATGTCAACTTGGATTGAATAGGGACAAGGATCGTCCTGGCCTTCGCCGAGTTGAACGCAGAGACTTTGCCCTGTACGTTCGTTACCACCCCCCTGCCCACAAGTATAGGAGGTGAAAACACCATACTAAGATACTGCGTGAGCATACTTGAAAAAGACAAAACTAATTTCGAAAAAAAATACTGGTGGCTCGACTGGGCTGAGACTGGGTGATAAACGTTGGGGAGCGGGTCCTGCTGTATGGGACTCGTTCGGCCGACGGCAGTCAAAGGACCGGGGACCGGCGGAGCGGAGGACGGATCCATGGGTCCATATTCGTAATTAGTATTAGGTAAACTTAAGCTAGGGTTTAGTATTAGGTAAACTTAATTTAGTCTTAGTTAGATTTAAGTTCTACTAGGTTCAAACAGTTTATTTATAAATAAAAAATATATATACGACATTTGAGTAGGGATTTTTGTTACTTCTTCTTCAAATAATATTTTAAAAAAACATCATACAGTATAAACGATTTGTAAGGATAAGAAGAAAAAAACAGATAAGTATTGCGTCCCACTAGGGCCTTATACAGCCAACCAACAACAACAAGCAATTATAGTTTTATGTTTATTTAGACTAAGAAACAAAAAAAAAAGTAACAGTATTCAAGTAAAGTAAACGTTTAAAAAAAATGCATGCGTACGAGTCAGAACCCATCAGCCACCTCCGTCCTCTGATTTTCATATTGTTGCACCTCGCTATAAACCCCATAACGAATTATGGCACACGATGCAATCATCCTCAGCTCACAGTTGATTAACACTCATATCACACACGTTGTGACGCTCATATACTCGTATACACATTAATTGCCCATCTATGACGCATACTCGCTTCCCAAAGCTACACGCTTATCGCGTATCGTTAATCTGTATTCAAATCGCACTCGAAATTAAATTTAAATTTTCCATAATGACTTGTATTTTCCGGGCAAGGTCATTAGTCTTCCGTCGGAGGCTCCCCGACGGGGAATCGAACCCCGGTCTCCCGTGTGACAGGCGGGTATACTAACCACTATACTATCGAGGAGTCCCAATCATAACTATTAACATGCAATATCGTATGACCCGTTCTCGCTACCCAAGGCTACACGCTAAATGCATTCTTTTTGCTTCATGCTCATAAAACAACATCTGCACCTGGCATTGTCACACGGTCTCATATTACGAATGCACTTTTGCTTCATATTTGACAACAGGTGTCACACAAGTCATATGACACTACCAGCACCTTCAAAAGCAATTAACAACCACTTAACCGAGCTCCGTTCAAAGTGCTGAGATCTGGGAAAAACCAGACATAGCAGCGAAATGCAGGTCGATCGAACAATACGAATGGCTCGTATATGGGCCAATTAAGTAATTGCATGGGCCAACGCCGCTGTAACATAATTGGAGCAACTAAGTGACAATAAAAATTGAGAATTGCGGATGACTCGTGCCAGGCAATTGGGTTATACGTTCAAGGTCCAAGCTGAATGAAACGCATCGTTTGCATTTCTGCGCTCATAATTTGGGTATATAAAGAGTGGTTGCAAACAAACCAATCAGAGAACTAATCGATCAAGCAAAAGGTTGCAGCCCTGCAATGGAACAGCTGAAAAGTTAATATATGAAAATGTTGTCAAGAAAGAAAAGTAATCGTATAGTGAAGAACTGGCCTCTAAAAAGAAGGACTTACTGTGTTACAATTTAACAACTGTAAAATTAATATATATACATTTTGTCAAGACAAAGAAGTAATCGTATAGTGAAGTAATTGTGCGATTTGTTTGAGTTTGTTAAAATAAAAGATTTGTTTAAGTTTATTAAAATAATTCAACGAGAACGAGGACTGACTTCTTGTTCGTGAGGATGGTCATGCCGGGTGCATGGTCTAAGGTCAGTTAAAGAAGGCAGTGCCTACCAACGAACTGAACCTGTATTTAAGTCAACTGCCGAGAAGATAAGCCCATTCATCGGCATCCCAGCCTCCAGCTACTGGAAGGAAATTGGCACTCTCCACGATACCACAGCGATCACCACAGGGAGCACCCAGGGAGGTTTCCCCGGCCGAACCTAATCAGCCCCTTTTGGTCGGGCCCACCGGAGAAATTTGAGTACCAAAACATTGTAGAGATACAAATATACGAATTGGCAATGAAAATATGAGAATTGGCGAATAATACATAAGATTTGGCAATAATATATATAAGAATTGAAGGGAAAACCTAACAGGGCCTTTTGCTTTGATCAGATTAGTGAGGAGTAAATTGGCAACCAGAATGTGTAAATATGCAACTAGTGTGTAAATTAGCAACTATTGTGTAAGCAACACACAAGTGGTTGGGACAAATAAAGCGCCCGAATGGTAATAAAAAGTTTTTTTATTTGATCCGGAGAAGAAGACAACACGAAGCCGAAGCTAGGAAGGAAGCCCTGGTAAAACTCAAAGAAGGTAAATATCCTAACTCCACAGAAAACGTAGAATTCATTAGTTTCGATGATATTGTTCATCCATTAATAACTCCATTCAAATTCTGGAACAATCAGATATACCCACTTACATAAATGGGCCAAAGATATCTAAAAAGATATCATCATTCGGATATAAAGCAACCTATACAACTTTTGGGTTTGGTGCCAAAAGAATTTTTTAAGTTAAATATGTCTTTTCTTTACTCCCACAAACCCTTTTCTACCATCCTTAGAACATTTAGAATAATTTAGAAACATCCAATTCTTTTAGTTCCCATATATAATGACCTACGCGTCGCCGCTGTCAGGTAGCTGAACTTAGAGTTGTTCCACGGGAAAATAATATCCAAGACAATTCGAATGCTTGGTTTCATAATATGAAGGTCAAACGTATCCTTCGTTCCCTGACCACGCAAATCAAACATGGTCGCAATACCACGTTGTGTACATGCGTCCTATCGAATCTATCCAACGTAGGTTTTTACGATTTAGGTTTACGATCCTTCCTATCCCACATACACACTTTAGATTCTCATCGTTAGGTTCGGAATCGATTATAAAATAGACGTAAGATTAAAAATAAAATTATTGTTGGCGATGCATCACGAATTCCCAGGAAAGGCAAGGCGAGCGCCAGCACACCATTTCCAGGGAAGCAACGATCAGCGGCCCGCCGATTCCAGGAAGCCACTAAGAAAAACAGCCTCCAGGAAACGAACGAAGGAGGGGACAGCTACGGGCCTATATTAGGCGGGCACATCGGTGAAGCAGCAGGAGGCAACAAATCGACTCAACCGTTACTTGGACAAACTGTATCAGTATTACAGTCGATGGAAAATCCGATTTAATCCATCCAAAGCAGTAGCCATAATTCTGAGTAGTAAACACTCCCAACCTGCTTCTCGATATTCACAGAATATTCGAATAAAAATGGGAGATACTACGATTAGACCACAGGACAAGATGAAATATCTCGGGGTCACTTATACCCCAAAAATGAATTTCATCAAACATATGACCCACATTCTCCAAAGGGGCCTCGGTCGGTCTAAGCAACTGCACAACATCTTGAAGTGGAGGAACAAAGTTGACACCAAAGTTAAGCGTCTCTGCTATAAGCAGCTAATCCGATCTGGAATATCGTACGGCTTTCCCATATGGTCCTGCATATCTTCAGCTCAAATGGAAAGACTTCGGGTTTTCGAAAGGAAACTCCTCAGAAGATGCACCAATCATTCTAGAAGGCCTGACGGTCGTCATTACCCCAACTCTCACCTATACGAAGGCGCCTCCATTATCCCTATCGACGAGTACTTGCTTCAATTAGCATATAAGTATCTCGAAAACACTCAGAACAGCGAGAACCTACTTGTACGGGACTCTTGCGTTCTTGACCCTTCTCTCCCTCGATCTCTTCGGATCAAACCCCCACAATTTCTTCTTCAGTACAAAACTGAAGAAAGCACCCTTCCCAACAACATTCCCCTCTATAATAGAGGATTCCTGGACCCATCCCATAGGGTCTACTATTAACAAACCAAACACACGAACGCACAGTACAAGACGGCACAAACACAAACATACACACCGACCAAAGAGCAGATTATCAGACGCCAAAGACGTGATCTGCGTTTACTACCGCACCCAAGACCCACCGGTCTTGTATGATTTCTTTCCCACCATCCCTCTATAAAAGAAGTTAGAGAACACTTGGACTAACACTGTCCACACTATCCTTGGATAGCCCCCCCCCCCCCTCCCCTTTTTTTTTTCTTCTCTTTTCAGATGCCGCGAGACCAAGCCCAACATCCTCACGAATGTGGGTGATTCTGGTTATCGCAAGATGACCAGAAGTCAGAGACAAGATGAAGGACACATATGTCCTGTCTCGCTAAATTCGGCCTCCTCGCCACAATTTTTTTTTGAAGCAGCAGGAGTCGTCGATGGAACTCCTACCCAATCGGTCTTGATTAAGACCAGCTCCAGAGAGATCAGGAATTAACAAATAATAAAGAATAATCATATGACATAATAAATATTCGATTAAGGAAAATAAGCAAATTTGTTGTACCGCGTTTTTGATATTCTCTTTCCTTTTACTTTGACGTTAGTCGATTAGGGATTTGTACTGGGCAAGACTCTAACGCCCGTTTATCCAGAGAAGAGTCCGGCTCTGGAGGTACAATCCCTCGAATTAGAAGAAATCATTGTTGGCCGGCCAGTGCCGGAAAATACAGTCCGCTAAGGCGAAACAATTATTGTAATAAAATGGTGGTAATAGGTTATGATTTGCGCTAAACTCAAGTAAATAAACAATACAAATAGGTGTTAGAAAGTCTCTCCCGTTTAGATTACGGAAAAGAGTGTCGAGTGAATCGAAACAGAATTGATTCATAAAATTGATTGACAAAGCTTCATAGTAACTGTAAAGCCAGTATTTTTAAATCGACAACGGTCGCCCGGTTTTCACATGCTACAAATCGGTGCGTTCCTCTAAATCTTAATAGATAAGTCACAACTTCACATTTTATCATCCAGTTTCAAGTTGAACTGGCCAATAATGCCTGTGTTAAGAGTCGTAATTGATAAATGTGTACTTGGTGGTGCGATGAAGATAAGCAAACTAACCAGACAGATACACAATATATTATCGTAAAGATCAATTTGACGTGAATGCCAACATACTTCATATTGCTTAATCCAAAAACGTTTTTTTAATAAATGGGACGTCTTTCAATTTATTCTGGAGGACTGCTTTCGCCGTAGATAAGTAATCAGGTAGATATTCCATTACGAAAAACACTTTTTACGTATGAAAGGGCCTTAATAGCTGGTGAGACGGTAAATGATTTTTGTTTTATCAAACAGATACCCAGCATGTGAAGGATGCTCTCTTAATTACGTCTGAATTGAATCCTCAAAAATGCGAAGCTCTGGAGAGTCTAAAAAGGTTAAAATTTTCTTTATTTTTCTCCAATAACGAAAAAACTATGGCTGATGCATTAACAGATGTGATTCTGCTTGGTTTAAGGTCCAGTAGACTAAAGAGTGTCAACTTCAAGATCAATATATGTTTCGACTTCTAGTGCAGCTAAATTGTGAAACTTCCGATGGTAAAACTGAACAAGACAGGGCTCGTTATTACTACACTAGGCGTATTAAATGCATACAATTGTTGCACAACCAGAAAGTGGGGTCAAAAAGCTCCACGGTGTTACTTCACAGACAGTAAAATTTTCTGGTTATTTTCGAAGAATATCAAAAACTCTACATTCTCTTCCATTCCTTCGCTTAAAGTCGATAATAGCCCAGTCATCAATTTTATACAAAAAACGAATCGTATTGCCGCATATTTCGGAGCCAACTCAACATTGTCTTATTCCCTGCCGATCCGGGAGGAAACACACGAACACACAACACAACTAACCAATCCATGAGTACCATACACCAGAGAAATTAACCTAGTAAGCCACATCTTAAGTAGTAAGAAAATATATCCTTTGCACACGGGGCCGTCGTCTCATGTGTTAATGTTTTGGTTCTAAGCTTTTCGTAGCGAATTACGTTCTATTTCGTCGCAAAGCTCTAGAATACCACATACACTCCGGCTCAACTTGAGCGTAAATAGCAGACCATTAGTTAGATTCACTTTAGAACTTCCACTGTTGCCCCGTCCCTCAAAGAGGATTAATAAATCTGTTGGATAACATTCCCGCTAATTTTTTTAAGGAGGTGATTTGCTTCCCTCGTTAAGCCTCTGTACAAGCTTTTCAGTCATATTTAACTGCCAAATTTCCAAATATATGGAACACAGCTAATATTAAACTCTCAAAAGGGGAGGAAAATCGTTCCCTTTTCCTTTTAGACCTCAGCACTGACTTCCATACTATTGACGGTTATGTCATTATTGATCAATTTTCGAAATATCTGGGGTCAAATGACATCCTTAACCACCGCCAATATGGAATTCCTAGTGTAGTGTACCCATTAAAACAGAAACGCATATCCCATAATATACACCGGTTCCTAAATCAAAATCCAGGATCATGAAACAAAATACCGGACGGCACACACCAAAGCACTGACATCATGAGAAGTCAGACAAAAAGTATAATAGGACAATACTCAATTGCCCAGGTGTTCCGATAGATGTGTGTTATGTATGGCAAACGATATCTCGGTGCATGATACTCACAAAAAGTATTACATAACAATACTCTTTGCCCAGGTGTTTCGATAGATGTGTGTCATGGTGCATATTACTCACTTATTAACGTGTCATCTGAGAAGTGACTCATTGTGGATTTACCATGCAATGTGTAATGAGTGTTTGAAATTAGGAACTTATTTTCAGCTCATGGTTGGATGGTGGATTAATGATGGCATGTGACCTATTTGGTAACGATATGCATCAGAAATAATGATGGGAGAAATAAATTTAAGAACCAATTTTTGAAAGAATAAAGCAGATACAAGTTGATTACAATCAAACTTGCATCTCAATATTTTTTTCTTTTTGGCAGATATTTATGACGATCGTGCCCTGCTCTACGAATATATTCCCACTTTCTGGCAGAAACCTATGGCATTCGTGCCCTGCCATATAGTCAAGCGGAGGTCTCTCCTTTAGGACCTTCTACCCCTGATAGCACTGTTTGAACGAATTGGAACATTGCATATCGCACATTCGAAAAATACGCTTCACCTTTTACGTCCGATTTTTGCATCATCCTGCTTGGCAACGCACGAATCCTTACAAAGCATCCTATCTTACATGGCGATCTCGCCATAATAAACCAACAGCTTCCCACGCGACAGCAGACTTAATGACGTATCTTACTTAAAAGTGGGGCAAATACATCCACAACTTCGGTAACAGCAAGTTTGTCGGACTTGATATCTTAAAGATTTTCGACAGAATTTGCAATATCGCCCTGTTATCAAAATTACATTCCTGTGCAGCTGACGACATGCTGATTCAATGAATAAGAGACTACCTACCTGAAGAAGTTACGTTGATTTTCTTGCATTGATTTCAATATTCTCGATCAACCTTTTCGAACCAAGGTATTAATCAGCAGGATATGTTAAACTCATTGAATTCCGATTTTAACCAGATATGGTACACACTAGAATTAGCTACCTCAACACATTTATCTACTGATGTTGAGTCTCAGCATGTTTAGAATCATTTCAGATGAACTCGTTTGGCTAATATATTGCTAAATTGGTAAATCCAACCTGCTGCCATTAATATGATAAACTCCAGACATACATTTAAGTGTAAACTCTTTGGTGGCTCCACTTTCGGTAAATCATGAGCCAGCAAAAATGTCCTACATTCAAACCGGAGCCACCCATGACGCAACAAACCGAGTGAAATTCACCCCATCCAACCGGGCCACAATTTACAAGGTGTACATTTATCCTAGGATGACATTCATATATACAAAGTATGAACTAAAAGTATTTTCGCACCGTTGTCCGTTAAGATATAATTACCCAAAAAGCCTATTAATTCATGAAATATATCTAACCAGTCTCGAAGACAATTTGTGTTGGTTTTTCCTAGGGTTCACACACCCGCTCTCGTTTTTATATATGACCTCTTGTTCATTACCCACAAATCAATTCACTCCTCTGGTGTTGATAACACGTTGAAGAATTCATAGTCAAGTATACTCGGCTAATCTTTTCAATTTATCAGCAAGGTGTGCTGAATTCATTGAATTTCGAGATCAACAAGATATGCCAATGAGGATTATCAAACCAAGTGTTACACGGTAGAAGTACCCATCCCAACACATTTATCTACTGCGGTCGACACCCATCGTGTTTGAAATTACTTAACGTGAACTCCCTTGTATTGAGTAATGCTAAATTAGCCAATTCTCCAAACAACCTGCTATCAATATAACTACAAAATCTTAAGGCCCATATGATAGTAACATCTGAGAGTAAATCTAACTGGCACCGCGTACATTAACTCATGTTTCAGCAAAAATGTCGTGTATGGAACCCGGTGCCTCCCATATATCAACAATCCGAGTAGAATTTAGTTCTTTTAAAACCGTCTGGCCTTCAAAAACGAATCCCAACGTAAATATGCTATCGATGAACGGCGCTTGCATCCTCGAAGCCAAGGAACTATCAATTCCTGGTACTAGAATTAATTCGACTTTTAAGTGAAACGACCACATATTTGAAAATGTGAGAAGGGTGCCCGAAGGCAAGAAATATTTCACTCTATCCAACCCAACCACAACCACAAACATTCATGGAATGTATAATGGAATTCAACTCCTACATTTTTGGTCAGATGTATGAAAAACTGCCGTACACGTGCTCGATAGCTGCTGCGTCATCGCTCCCTCATTGTCTCTTTCCGAATTGTCGCATATCTTTCTGCGTTGACTTCATCATATCATTCTAAGTGTATCCCTCTGAGGCGTTTACATTGTTCGATCTTCGCCCTGCGCTCATCGTCAAACCAAGGTTTGGGCTTAATTGTTTTCTGAAATCCTAATACCTTTTGGGCTGTTTGTTTGATTGTGTCTCTGATCGTTGCCCAAATAGTGCTCACATTATTGGTTTCCTCTTCCTCACTACTCCCATACTCTAAGATGCTAAATCTATTCTTTAGTTCGTCAGGGCTAAAGCCCTTTTGGGCTGGTCTTTTAGTTTATCAATGTCGAACTTTTTGCTCGTCTCCCGTGACTGCCAACGTGGGTTTGTTGCGAGCCGACTCGTAATTTTTCCCATCAATAGAAGATGATCGGAGTCGCAATCTGCTCCTCTATATAATCTTACGTCAAGGATGTTCGAGTGGTGTTTTTTGTTTATGATGAAGTGGTCTATTCGGTCTCGCGTTACGCCGTCAGGTGATATCCATGTGGCTTTATGTATTTGCTTGTGCTTGAACATCGTTCTTTTCACTACCAGATCTTTTGTTTTGGCGCGTTTACATTTATAAGTACATAATTCTACCATAGGCCCTGTATTTTTAGCACCAAGATCCGGTTATTAATAAATCTCACATTTTTTACACAGTGCGTAACCTTATTGCTTATGATGAAGCCGGTTCCGAGGTTATGTGTATCGGTACCTCCACATACAAATGTAAACCCGTTGGTTTCGATTACTTGTTGTGGGAGTCGGACTTTCTGAAGAGAGACGATGTCCATTTTATATTGTTTCGCGTTCTCTACGACCGTCTGTATTGCCCGATTTAGATAACGTTCGAAGATTCCACGTGCCGACGCGTATATCCCGCTTTTCCCGTTTTTCCATACGTCTTCTTTTTGCCGAGTCGCTGTTTTCTTGGTGATGTTTTGCCTTATGGTAGTGTCGGCTCATCACACTTAGACCTACCGGATTTTTCGTGGAAAAATCGTCTTCGATTCTACGTCTTCGTTTTGGCGAGTCGGTGTTTTCTTGACGATTTGTTCCCCTATGCTAGTGTCGGCTCATCACATCTACGCCTACCTGTTTTTTTGCGGGATTGTTTTGTATGTATTGGTGATTCATTTTTGTTCCCACGAGTGTTGAGATCTTCAAAAAGTCCGTCATATCAGACTCCCGTTTTGATATGGTAAGGTCTGTTTACTCCTCTGATTCGACTCGGTGCCAGAGAGGGGCGGTTATAATACAGCCGGTATACCCCTAGCTGCAAACCATCCAATGGGAACGTTGACGCGTAACACTCTGGATTAGGATTGGTAGATCTGTTTGTGTTACTGTGGCGGTTCTACGAAGCGCACAGTCCAATATAGGTTGAGATATCGTCGTTCCACTAAGGAACTACTCACCTATATCCAAATTACACATGCCCACAGACACGTGTCCTCAAAAGTCCTCCTTTCCACCTGAAACAAAAGGTAACATGCATCGAGAGTCAACAACACCACGTATCCACAGATACATGGGCCAGAAGTCCTGAATAAGTTTTCTGCGCCCGCACGGCGTCCGAAGGACATGACTCATAAGCATAGATATTGTGTACCAATCCATTAACTGGATATACACAAATGGTTGACTCAGCTGCGCCGTATGCGGCGGACATCGCATCTCCGGCGATAAGATAATTGCTGGGAACCCAATTCGTCTAAACAAAGACCCTTGAAAAACCAGCAATAAACGAAAATACTGCTTCCATAGGGATATGTCATCATCATCATCGGCACTACAACCGGGAACCAGTCTTGGCCTTATTTAGCAAGTCCTGAGGCTTGTTAAATTTTCCATAATGGCCGACATTGGATCTACGTTATGTAAGCTTCAGTTTGTTTTCTTATCGAATAATAAATAAAAAAAAGATCAACACGGAGTTTTACTTATTTGAACTGAAAGCAGCGACAGGGTATATAGGTGAACCTGTGCCCTTGAGGCACCTTACCACTAAAGACAATATAACGAAAATACCCATAGCAGGAATAGCCGTCCATATATATGACATATGGGGGATTTAAAGAGATCAGAAGCTATATGTTAGATCACCGAGTCAGTTTTCCTTTATCTTGACTTCCGGTGGTTCCACACAGGTCGATAGGTATGGAACGATTCACTAACTTCACCATAATATGGCGTGTATCTGCTTGACGCCACCGTCGTAACAAAGCTATTGGACATTTCTACTATATTATGGATCGACTTCTCGAACGTTCCAACGAACAAAGGTCGTGAAAGCACTGACACAAAAGAAATTTCGAGTTAGTCGCTTAGTTCCCACCGTTCTAGGATGAGGTGGATTCTTAGGATTAGTCATCATCATCATCATCATCATCGGCACTACAACCGGGAAACGGCCTTGGCCTTATTTAGCAAGTCCTGAGGCTTGTTAAATTTTCCGTAATGATTTGTTTTTTCCGGGCAAGGTCATTAGTCTTGCGCCAGAGGCTCCCCTACGGGGAATCGAACCCCCGTCTCCCGCGTGACAGGCGGGTATACTAACCACTATACTATCGAGGAGCCATAGGGATATGTAAACAATGATAATTACATTATCACACGATCGGCTTGAAGAAAACCCACCCCTGATTGTTTACGTAAGCAATACATTAGAGGTGTGAGATTCCGATCACAGAATGATCCACAGCAGGCAGTAATAACCTCCGCGTCTGTATGTGTGAGCGCGATTCTATCTGGTGAAAAGATGCCCGAGTAATTGAAAGTCACCACCAAAAGAAAGTGAAAGGAGGATAAAGGAAACTATGGGGGTGTATGGAATCATCCCCAGAGAAGTTACCTTAGTCTACTTCGAGAACAGTACGGTCAGAGAACCCGACGAGGAGTTTTAGTTAGTTTCATATATATGCAACTAACTTGCCCGTTGCACGATGCTGGTGGATTTTTCTTGTTTGGTGACTATGGAAGATGTTCCTACCGGTGACGTCGCGGGGTAGGTATTTTTGATCTTTCTTTATTTCTTTTTCATGAGGAGGAAAAAGTATTTAGTGTAAACGTGGTCTCAGGGCGTGCAGTGCTCGCGTTTAGGCGTCCGTCCCATACGTTTTTCAACGGTAAATTTTTCTAACGTAATGTTTAAAAACGTTAAAGGTTCGCGTAAGTCAGGGGTGCGTGCAGGGAGTCGATATAAAAAACGTAAAGGATTTATGGAAACTGTAAATGAACTGGAAACGGAGTATGCGACTACATCGGCACAAAAATTGGCTACATCGCCCGACTTCGCTCCAACGGTCACAGTGACGGCAGCATACGTGATGTTACTTTTTTTCAGTTTTTTCCGAACTTTCAAACAATATAAAGTGTAAAAACGATGACGGTTGTAACGGCCGAGTGTATCAATCACATGGGAAAGCGAATCGCTTCGCAATTACGCGGTGGCATAAAAAAAGCAAAAACAAAAAAAACAGACCAATTAGGAGGAGCTAGTCCTGGCAAACTTACGGGATACATGATAACAGAACTGACGACTTATTACGAACTTGCGATTAGACGCCATGCTCACTCTGCTGAAGAAATGGCGAAAGAAATTTGGGCAACATACTACCACAAAATATCAACCGATGAAAATCCGCAACATCAAAACTGTCCAGAGGGCCCGGAGTCATGGTGCAAATGGAAACGCGCGGAAGCTGCGAATGAACTGTCAAAGTTCCACCACGACAAACCTCCCTTGGATCTTAAAGTACGAACAGCTATTTATCCCGTTTACGTAAAACTGACAGCTCCCGATTTGTTAAAAAAATGCGAGGGAGGTTTCACGCAAAATAACAACGAACGTTTTTTTACCGCAGCTTGTATGTTTAATGAGGGGTTTTTACCTGTATTGCTAATAATGCTAGTCATGGGCATCAAAATTGGGTACACTGCGAGAGCGTTTGCGAACAAGAGGGACAGAGATCGGCTGCAAGACGCTGACCGCAGCCCAGTATACAACTCGCACGAAGCACGAACAGTGAGGAAAAAAGCGAAAATGCAACTGGAGGACCAATTCGAAGTCGTGGAAGGAATTGTTTATGGTCCAGGAATAGATGTCTAGCTGTTAGTATAAAAAATCCCGATGATTTCATGAAAAAAAAACAGTTTTATCTTTTGTCTAATTTATCTCCAAACTTTGAATGCGTTTTTCTCGAAACGACTTTTTTGAGTGCGGTCTAAGCGATAATATGAAAACGGTGCATGCGATTCTTATGAAAGTTCGCACACATATTTTTAACAAGCACACGTAAATTGTGAGTGAATTACTTCTTTATTTATTTATTTATTTTATTAGTTATAATAAAAAATAGAGTAAAAAAGGGCCGACATTTTTTTTCAATAGTCCGCCATTTTTTTGTTTTTTATTAATTTTAAAATTTTTTTCACTCACATTAGGCTAAATGTATTTAAGTTCAATAAACTTTTTGCATTTTCTGAATTTTTTCACCGGGGACGAAAATAACCCTTACACGAGCAGAACGGATGGCTAACTTTGAACACCTGGAGGGGGAGTTTCCGGTTCCGGAGTAACTCGACAAAATTTACAAACGTAGTCGAAAGATGAATAAAATGTTATAAAAAAAATAGTTATCTCTTTAATACTTTCTCAAAAAAAAATCATGAAATTAACCTATTTTTCGACCCGACAAACCGGAATGTCCCCTTAAGACAACTCCATGGCTATCCAAAAAAACAGTGGCCATCACTTTTCCAGCCGAAAAAAAGACAGTTTTTTGCTTTTTTTTTAGCCGATTCCCCCTTTGCAGTCTACTGTTTTGACTGTATTTTTATTTCGGGCGCAGAACGTTGTATCCAAGTTTCATTGGCAGTAATTAATCAGCGCCAAAACTCGGATTTATTGGGCCTAAAATGCGCCAACAGAGCGTTGGAAATGTTCATTCGAACACGTTTCTGGTCTAACGTGAGCAACCGCGGCACCCAACGCGCGGATAGCTTTCTCGCCCACTCCCCGTCTAAACTCTTACATTGTGTACTAAGCGAGGTGAATGAATGAGTGATGATTGATGGATAAACCCAGTAACCAACTCGCCAAATATACCCCCCCCCCTCTTGTTTTTCTTTTTAATCATAGTTTATATATATAAGAATAGTTTTAAGATAGTTGTTAAGTTTTATCGCTTGTACTAAGCTGAATATATGAGGGTTCTGCACTCACTAAACTAAACTAATCTAAACTAAACTCATGCCTAAATCCTGATTGAATATGTGACAAACGCGTTCTTTGGACAGCCTCTGCTATCTCTCTCACTTTAATTCGACGGTCATCTAGCACCATTTGGTGAACTTTAGCGATGTTATCGTCAGTTGTTGCAGTTTTTGGACGTCCCGAACGTGCATTGTATCCCAAGTTCTCACGGCCACGTTTAAATTCAGCTGCCCAAAATTTCACTGTGGTAAATAATGGTGTAAAGTTCCCGTACATAAAGTCCAACTCATCTTTGATTTGCGTAGGCGTATTGCCTTTCAAATTGCCGCAAGGTTAATAACCTTGCCCGGAAAAACAAATTATTATGGAAAATTTATCAAATTTTACTTGGAAAATATGGCCAAGGCCGGATCCTGGTTGTGGCTGAAATTTCGGTGAGTAACTGTCAAGAGATGCACAACTATATTCAATAGCTTTTATTGACGAGTGCCGCTATCTTCAAGTTGAGGTCGGAAACTTTTCAGTACACCCACGTAAGTGCGATTGTAATAGATTTAAAGACAACATTTTGCGTAGGCACTTTCTTGTTGTATGCGCTCACTTTCGCAGTTGATTTATAAATGTTCGTAATCTGACGAGAAACTACGAGTAGTACCGTTCAAAGAGAGAACTCTGAAATTTTCTGTTTCGTATAATTATTGCATAAAACTTCATAATTTAAAGGCATGTTACGTCTCCAGCGCCGTGCTTCCTCTTTATCGAGGGAAGAGCGTGGAGGTTTTAATATATGCGTCTGAACTCTGTCCTTTCCTCAAAACTCAAACTCATTGGCTTCGAACTCGAACTTATAACTTTATTTAAAAACGCAAAACTTAAACTTACTACTTCGATTTAAAACTCCTCTTTCAATACTCAATTAAAACTATTCTTTCAATACTCAATTAAAACTAACTAACTCACTCTAAACTCAAACTCAACTCAAAGTCAACTCCAAGTCAACTGACTCTCAACTAACTCAACTAACTCAACTAACTCAACTAACTTTTACAACTCAATTTTCCCTCATCTTATAGAACATTGTGTTCTAATTTACTATAACTTATAATATGAACAAAATTAATTTTATCAAAGTATTCCTTTTACTCTCTGTGACTTTTAAATTTTGAATAAACTTTGAACGAAAATCAAAGAGCCATGTTTCAAATGAAAAAAGGTGCATGTTATGAAAAGGGGCATGTTATTAAATTTGCTGTAACAGGAGTGATATATAATATTGTGTATGTTTATTTATGATATGTATTAAATGAGAATGTTAGATATGTAAGGAGAAAGTTTTAAGGATGTGTTAGATAAGTAATGGGATTCAGTGTTAAAGCTAATAAGGGTAGTATTCTGGAATACTACAGGCACTACCGAATTTTCCTACGATGTATTAATGAAAGCGACAACTAATTCGGTTTGAAAGAACAACCTGGTTAAATAGGGATGGAATAGTCGTGCAGGCATATGACAAAGGGGGGTTTAAGGAGGCCAGAAGCTATATGTTAGATCACCGAGTCCGTTTTCCTTTATCTTGACTTCCGATGGTTCCACCTAGGTCGATAAGTATGGAACGATTCACTGACCTCACTATAATATTGCGTGTAGTTGCTTGACGCCACCGTCCTAACAAAGCCATTGCACACTTCTACTATATTTTTTATCGACTGCCATGCAAGCACTGCCACAAAAGAAAACTCGAATTAGTCGCTTAGTTCCCACCGTACTAGGATGAGGTGGATTCTTAGGATTAGAAATAAGTGAAGAACTTCGAATTAAAAAAAAATCTGGTGGGAATAAAGAGAAAGGAAAAGGTACCAAAGTAAAATTATCAATGCGTATAGCTTTAGAATTTAAAGGCGGCGTAGTAGTAGTAGCCACAGCATGGCAAGTCCAGCACTTCTCCAAGCAATGTCTTTTATACTTAATACTCGGTATCTCATTTTATTCGCTTGACCATGATATTATTTTCATGAATATTGTTTACCTGTAACGATTTTGACTGTATCCATTCAAAGGCGTTATTTAAAACAGCCTCCCATCTCACCTAATCAATTCTGATTCACGTCCCTTGGGCTAAGCAGTATTGGAAAACAGAAGTGAGAATAATAATAAGATTTTCGTATTCTGTTAAAGCTTCAAAAAAGTATGCCTAATAATATATGATTGACTGTAAAATAGAACGAACTCAGTCATCTCTTACCTCATCTTCATTTACTGGACCGAAACAAATACAAGTTCTAATCTTCATAAAATAACGTTGACTTCAGATTCTATTGTACAATGAAAATCTCAGTCAATAACATGAAATATAACTATGAGTATAAATTTATTCTCCGTTCGTTTTTTGACAAGAAACAGCTGATGACGCCTCACAAGATTTTGAATATACGTAAATCCGGATTATACAGGTTCTTGTTTTAATTGCGCCTTGATTTCTGATAACCACTTTAAAGATCCGGGATTCTCAGTAGAATGAGTTCACTTTTAGAAAAATTTTACTACCGTTTACTTACACCTTGGAATCCATGACCCTGTTCTTAATACCACGTAACATTATAATGAGCCCTTCCTCTACACGTCCCTTTCTTAAGCACTTTATTTTTACTTTTCCAGATGGGTATGGTTGATAAGTCAGTTATTTTTCAAAGCCTAGGTTGGCTTTACATGTGGTCCATACGTATGTTATAGCTCTGTGTAGCTTATTTGTTTATCATAAGTCTCTGATATAAATCTCTTCAGGTCTCAATTATGTTCACAAGGCAGTACCTAAGCAACAACTCCTTATCAATACGATTTACCGTTTAATCTCACCAGTCTCCGCATGGCTTTATCCAAGTTATCTTCGAATAGAGAGACCCACGATAAGATGTGATCTAAGTCAACACACTATGGAAATAACCAAAACCTCTTAACAACATCTAAGAGAATCAGATGGCCAGGAGGTTCGGTGCATTCGCAGTTGGTCTTAAAACACTTATCACTCAAAACTAGATGTTTAGCAAGTAGTGTATAACTACTATCACAACTAATGGCCAGCGGTTTAGTGGTTTTATTGAAACTTGTTTAGAAAAAAGGGCCTGTAGTCCAAAAACAACACTGATTCGGGTGCACAATTTAAACTCAAGTATCAAAAACTGTATATGTTGCAAAAAAACTTCCCGCATATAAATTAAAGAGTATTAGAAAAAAAAAATAATTTGCAAAACTTACCGAACCGTCGGTTGGGGGCTCGGCCATTTTCGCGAACTCAGTCAGCTCAATTCGGGTACCAAAAGAAAACTGATTTGGGGCTGTCTCGACGAGTTTGATGTTGGGCGAGCTTTAATTTTTAAAATGTTTAGGCAACACCAGCGCTATTACACACACGACTAACGAGCCATACAATATTGAAGGGGGGGGGGGGGGGGGGGGGGTCCTAGGTAGATGAACTATCAATGGAATCGACAGGTAATTGAGCAACTGTTGTACCTTCGCTGTGTGATTAATAGTGCTGATAGTTTTCAGATTTCCCATTGATGACTATCGCTTATCGAAGATAGTACAAGTATATCACTGGAACGTTTACTATGTATTGATTGGAAACACAATTAATCGCACTCAATTGCGGTGTTCAACAAGAGATAAAAGTGTGCTAATCAGACAAACATAAGTCGCTTCTGATATACTTTATTTGCACGGCGCTTAAATTACTTTATTACTAGTGGGATATAACCGGTAGTTCGATGGGAGTTTGCTCCAGGTGCTTCATCGCATAGACCGTAATCCTAAAGACAGTATCATGGTTCGAAGCACCGCTGCAGGAAATGTCTTAGTATTCGATTTCACAAGAAGATAAACTCCTTTAACTGGATTTTAATTTGAGTCTTTAAAGTGAGATACATTTGAAGGCGAACCACTTCAAGTATGTGCAATATTTTCAGGCGTTATTTGTGGATTTGCACAAGATCGAGAATGACCTTTAAATCAGAAAAATGCACGTGGCAAATGCCAAGACAATGAGAGCTCAGGATTGTCTTCAGTCGGATGAGACACTATTCTTTCGGTCTTTTAGATATTGAAGCCACATTCTGTTGTAAGTGGCCCACCTCTTGATATACGTAATGTGCGACAATATCATGGTATAAGAAGTAGTTTTTTTTTTAAATAACATCCTTTATTGGATTTTTTTAATTGTACTTAATTTAGTTTAATTAAGTGAAACGTGTAAGGGTTTACTGGACCAGTGATCAGCTCCCAACTCGATTTTAGTATGTTAGATTTTAACATGTTAATTCCCTAGGATTCGTCCGTTTTAGCCGTCTCAATTCGTGGGTATGATTATGTAGGCGTCTTTCGTATTTGGCAGCATATTCTTGGATAATTTCATAAATCCATTTCATCTCAAGGTCATCATGAATTTCCTGATTTGTCACAAAACGGTACACATTGATGATAATGCGAAGGAATTTTTTCTGGCTTCGTTGAATTATATGTATATTGGATTGCTTTGTACAGCCCCATAATTGGATTCCATATATCCAGATCGGCTTGATGATAGATTGATAGATCAATCTTTTACAATAGACATTGAGTTGAGAGTGATTCTGGGGGATGGGTGCGAACATACAGGGCAAAGTCTCTGATTGCTTTCAACCCGGCGAAGGCTAGGATGATCCTTCTCCCTGTTCAATCCAAGTTGGCATGCAGTCTCCACGTGACACACCTGGATAGCTACTTTGACACCCGCCAAGTAGTGAACCAATGCATGCAGCGACATCCTGAGAAAGGTTGGCGCAAAGCTAATAACCAGGCTCGTAAAAAAGAATTATTATGGCAAATTTAACAAGCCTCGGATATGGCCCGGATACACGACGACGACCACGGAAACGAAAATGGCTAAATGATTTAAGAATTTTTACATGGAATGCCCGCTCACTATACAGAGCTCGAGCTGCACAGCAGCGAGCCGATGCCCTGTCCGAATATAAGGCTGACATAACAGCATTACAAGAAATAAGATGGACGGGGAGTGGTGTTATTCAAAGAAAAGAGTATGACAATTATTACAGCTGTCAGGCAAAACACCATGTGGTCCGGGTAGGCTTTCTAGTCAGCCAAAAACTGAAGCCTGCCATCATCGGCTTTAATGCAATAAATGAAAGGCTATGCACTCTTCGCGTGCGAGGCAAGTTTAAGAACATAAGCCTCATAAACGTTCACGGACCTACAGAGGAGTACGCTGACGACGAAAAAGAAGAATTCTACGAGAACGTCGAACGGGCCCTCAATGCCTGCCCAAAATATGATGTGAAAATCGTTCTTGGGGATTTGAATGCGAAAATAAGTCGGGAGCCGGTTTTTAGGCACTACACAGGTCCCCATAGTTTGCATGAGAACACTAATGACAATGGACTACGAGTCATCGAATTGGCAGCATCGAAAAACTTGGTCGTTGCGTGTACCAGGTTTCCGCGTAAAGATATCCACAAAGCCACCTGGGTATCACCCGATGGAGCCACTCGCAACCAAATTGACTACGTGTTGATAGATCGCCGCCACTACTCGAGCCTGATGACGGTACGAACGTACCGAGGTGCCAACGTTGACTCGGATCACTATCTTGTTGGTACAGTTTTCTGAGCGCGGATTGCCTTACGGAGACGTATTGCATGCGCAGATCAGGTTCGAATCAACACGGCTGCCTTACGCAAAGCGAATACCGGTAACACCTTTGGTCATCCGTTAAGACTCGCCCTCGAAGAGCTCGACGGAGGGAGAGTAAGTCCTGGGGCCAGAGTGCCGGGCGTAGAAGAGAAACGGACACGCCTTAAGAATACTGTCATTAGTACTGCCAACTCCATCTTAGGCAGTAGTCGTAGAGATCGGAACGACTGCTTTGATGATGAGTGCAAACTAGCGACTGAACGTAAGAATGCTGCGTACTGGGCAATGCAGCAGTCTCATAGGACGCGGGTGTGCGAGGAGAAATACAAAAAGCTCAGAAGATCTGAAAGAAGACTTCACAGACAAAAGAAAAGTGGCTGGGAAAAAAAATCTATTCTGTGAAATAGAGAAAAGTAGAGAGCGAGTTCAGCACCAGGCGCGGAAGTTCTACCAAATAATGCAGTATGACGCGGTACACACCACGCTGCACTTACTGCAAGGATAAAGAGGGAAGCATTCTGGAGCGATGGGAAGTGCACTTCAATGAATTGCTAAATGGTCAGCTCACAGAAGAATTGGAGGCTCCACCAATGCAAGATCAAGACCAAATGCTGCCGTCACCAAGCATTGAGGAAACATTAAAAGCCGTTAGACAGCTCAAATCAAATACAGCCCCTGGAACTGATGGCATACCAGCTTAGCTGATCAAACAAGGGGGGGCAGCGTTACATCACACAATTCATGAGATCGGGGTGCACGTATGGGAGCAAGAGGAGATGGCGGAAGATTGGCGTCGTGGTATAATTTGCCCCATACATAAGAAAGGAGATATCACTGTGTGTAGCAACTATATGGGTATAACATTGATGAGTACCGCCTATAAGATACTCTCCACTATCCTGCAAGATCGGATAGCCTCATACGCTGAAGCCATCATTGGTCAATATCAGTGTGGCTTCATCCCAGGCAAATCAGCAATTGATCAGATATTCACCCTTAGGCAGACGATGGAAAAATGTCAGGAAGTTAAGATTCCATTATCATCATCCTCATCATCATCGGCACTACAACCGGGGACCGGTCTTGGTCTTATTTAGAAAGTCCTGAGGCTTGTTAAATTTTCCATAGTGATTTATTTAAAGATTCCATTATATCATCTGTTTATAGACTTTAAGGCCGCCTACGACAGCATAGCCAGGGTAGAACTATATAATGCCATGAGAGAATTCGGCATTCCAAACAAATTGATACGACTTTGTAGGTTGACCATGACGAACGTAACTAGTCAAGTAAAAATAGCGGGATTGCTGTCCAAACCAACAAACATCTATAATGGACTCCGACAAGTGGACGGTCTGGTCTGCCTCCTCTTCAACCTGGCGTCGGGGAAAGCAATCCGTGACTCTGGCGTTACAACAAGAGGGACTATTGTCACCAAGTCCAGCCAGATACTTACCTACGCAGATGACATCGACATCATCGCTAGAACCGAATCGGGGGTACAGGAATCCTTCACCCAGATCGAGCAGGTAGCACAAAAAACTGGGACTGCACATTAATGAGGGAAAAACTAAATACATGGTGGCAACTTCTGCGAAGAGAAGACCTAACGTTGGTTAAACTATCAGGGTAGTGGATCACGAATTTGAAGTAGTGCAATCCTTTAACTACCTTGGGTCAATACAATCAGACGATAACAATATTATTATTTATTGGCCTGTAGGAACCCGGAAGTTCATGACCTCACCGACTCGGCTTCGCCATCCTTCCCTGTCCTGGGCACTCTCCTTCCACGCTTCCCCATTCGATCCGATCTCCTCAAGGTCAAACCTAACATTGTCCTCCCATCTCCGTCGCGGCCGTCCTACCGGTCTCTTTCCCGTTGGTCTACCGTCAAGAATTCTATGCACGGTCCTATCGTTCCCCATTCGCGCCACGTGTCCGGCCCATCTTAATCTTCGCGACTTGATTACTCTCACTATTGTAGGTTTGCGATATAGTTCTTCCAATTCGTGGTTATGGAGTCTCCTCCATTGTCCTGCCTCCTCGTCATATTTACCTCCAAAGATGCTGAAACGTAGACAGATGTATTGGTTAATCGGGAATCACTCTTATCATTATCATCATCGGCACTACAACTGGGATCCGGTCTTGGCCTTATTTAACAAATCTCTCCACCGGTCCCGATTTCGAGCCGATGTCATCCAGTTTGGCACTCCCAGGCTCTGGGCGTCCTGCTCTACGCCATCCCTCCATCGCAAAGTAGGCTTTGTTGGATTTAATCAGCCGTTCGCGTATTTCTTCTTCCATATTGTTATCGTCTCGAATAAACAAATTCCGTCTATTCGAGACGATAACAATATGGAAGAAGAAATACGCGAACGGCTGATTAAATCCAACAAAGCCTACTATGGTCTATCAAGGCTCTTTAAATCCCGAAATTTATCCAGAACATCCAAACTACTACAGTACAAGACCACGGTCTTACCAGTACTCATGCATGGATCCAAGACCTGGGTGCTCAATAAAAGGCACTCTGAACTCTTAGCCGCCTTCGAGAGGAAGGTCTTAAGAAGAATTGTTGCGGCCGTATGTGAGGGAGGACGATTCCGGAGACACTACAACTATGAGCTGTACGCAATCTTCCTTGAAGCTAATGTTGTAAGAAAAATCAAGCTCGGTAGACTCCGGTGGGCGGGACACCTAACTCGAATGAGCGAAGAGGAGCCTGCCCGGAAGAACCTTTGTGGCAGGATGTATGGAAGGAGACACCGCGGCAGACCTTGTCTGCGATGGAGGGATGGCGTAGAGCAGGACGCCCAGAGCCTGGGAGTGCCAAACTGGATGACATCGGCTCGAAATCGGGACCGGTGGAGAGATTTGTTAAATAAGGCCAAGACCGGATCCCAGTTGTAGTGCCGATGATGATAATGATAAGAGTGATTCCCGATTAACCAATACATCTGTCTACGTTTCAGCTTTATTTGTTCAGCTTTTTATTTCACATGATGTGTCCAATTTAGTCTGCTATCTAGATCTATACCGAGATATTTCGCTGAATCTGCTTTGGGAACTGGAATTCCGTTGAGATATTTAGAAATATTGTTATCTGATCGTCGCAAGTAAATGTTACGTGAATAGATTTCATCTCGTTGAGTTTAATTTTCCAATCAGTGGTCCATTGGCTAATTTCGTTGTGTGCCTCCTGTTGCAATTGTTTTGTAGCCTTTTTGTTGATTTTCGTCAGCTGATATTATAACTGTATCATCTGCAAAGGTGCCTATGAATGTGTTCTTGGTTGTTGGGATGTCTGCTGTGTATAGTAAGTAGAGGAATGGTCCCAGGACACTTCCTTGTGGTACGCTTGCTTCTATTGGATAGAAACTAGAGTGAGCTCCATCGTCTGTTACTTTGAAGGTTCTATCAGACAAGCATGATTCCAGTACATGGCAATAGTTTGCGGGAAACAGTTTATTCATTTTATATACAAGACCTTCATGCCATACTCTATCGAATTCTTGTGAGACATCAAGAAAGACAGCTAGGCAAAATTTCTTTTCTTCGAAAGCTTTTTCTATTGCTGTGTTCATACGGTGAACCTGTTCAATAGTTGAGTGTTTATTTCTAAAGCCAAATTGAAAGTCTGGAATATTGATGAGAGGCTTGAGTCGCTTGAGGAGTATTTTCTCCAACAGTTTTGAAATGGATGGCAATAGCGATATGGGTCTATAAGACGTTACTTCGTCTGCCGGTTTCTCTGGTTTCTTGAGCATTATTATCTGGGCTGTTTTGAATGAATTTGGAATGTATCCTAGTCGAAAGCAAGCATTAAACAGATATGTTAGCATAGTGACAGCTTTTCGAGGTAATTCCTTGTACACGTCAGGTGATATTTCACCTGGGGGTGGTGTGTCAACTCTAACAACAGATACACAATTCACAGGCAAAAATAGTGAAGAACACGAACGAAAAAAATCGAATAAGAAAAATACATCAGAACCGTATACCAAGCGATAAATAATAAAAATAATTCACATCTGTGGAATATAGTCGAGTTTGGAAATCAAATTCTAAACACGGTCAGTAGCCTGGTGTGTAACGCTTAGGTAACATTTTTTTTCGTGATTCGAGCTGTCTTAGCGTCAGTTCGAATCACACGGTCTTCTTCACTATTATTTCAAACGCTATAAGGTGTTGTGCAAATATTTCAACTTTATCGTCACTTCGCGTGAAGTCCCACAGTCCCTGCGTATCTTTTATAGGTGGCACTTGGATAAGGGGACGTTTAAATTTACGTGTTGCCTTCCAGAGAGAGTAATCCGTATCCGCTGACGGACTTAGTTCACTTAGAACTATACAACTCGTCTATACAACTCTGTTTATGGTCTTTAATTAATTTGTTAACTAGATTGCTCACCTTGTTGAATATTTTTTTATCGTTAGGGTGTCTGGATCTGTACCAGGTTCGTCTAGCTTTGCGCCTGTCTTTGATTAGATCTCTAATCTCAATAGGGTATGTGGTTGCTGGTTCTGGTTTATCACTTGGCACCGGAGTTATTGTTGCGGCTGCGTTTTTCAATGTTTCGATAAATTGTTGTACTTGTTGTTCCAATTCTTCACAATCTTGAACTCTTTTCGGAATTCTTCCCAATCTGTATATTTGTTTGTAAGATTTAGTTTTCTGTTCTTTCTGGGAACAGCTGCATTCAGTTTTAGTAGTACTGGAGTGTGGTCAGGCGTTAAATCAACTAAACTAACCGTTTCAATATAATTCGATGACACTCCTTTCGAAATAAAGAAATCGATCAGGTCAGGAGTTTTGTTGCTATCAGTAGGCCAGTATGTTGATGAACAAGACGAATGAAATTCGCACTTTGCTTCTTTGATAGCTGTAAGCAATTCTTTTCCCTTGCCTGGAGTAATCAACGTTGATCCCCAAGCAGTGTGCTTGATATTGAAATCTCCACCAATTATTAACCTTGTTGAAGGTATCCGTGAATTGTTGTTTTGAGATTGTGTATGTTGGTGGGCAATATACAGCGCCTACATTTAAATCCGCTCCATTAAAGTTGATAGTAACAATGGAGGCTTGAATAAATTATTATTATTATTATTATTATTATTTATTGGCCTGTAGGAACCCGGAAGTTCATGTCCTCACCGACTCGGCTTCGCCATCGTTCCCTGTCCTGGGCACTCTCCTTCCACGCTTGACCATTCGATCCGATCTCCTCAAGGTCAAACCTAACATTGTCCTCCCATCTCCGTCGCGACCGTCCTACCGGTCTCTTTCCCGTTGGTCTACCGTCAAGAATTCTATGCACGGTCCTATCGTTCCCCATTCGCGCCACGTGTCCGGCCCATCTTAATCTTCGCGACTTGATTACTCTCACTATTGTAGGTTTGCGATATAGCTCTTCCAATTCGTGGTTATGGAGTTTCCTCCATTGTCCTGCCTCCTCGTCATATATACCTCCAAAGATGCCCCTCAAAACTTTATTCTCGAATACGCGGAATTTGTTTTCTTCCCGTTTTGTGAGAGCCCATGTTTCGCATCCATATAGAACAATCGGCATGATTATGGTTCTATAGACACGGAGCTTTATGTTACGTGATAGCAGTCTGAATTTCAGCAGTTCACTGACTGCGTGCCTTGAACAAAAGTTTCTTTTATTTCTTCTTGTTGGAGGTGATGTATATTTTGTTTTATTATCAGAGCTGTACCTCCACGGGAACGGTCGCTGGGGTGCGTAGTCCAATAGGCCATATAACCCCTGATTTTTATGAAGCTCATATGAGAAAAGTGTGTTTCTGATATCAACGCAATATCTATGTTGTGCTTTCTTATAAATATTTCTAATTCTTCAGAGCTTTGGTTGAGCCCATTTGCGTTCCAAGTGATTATTCTTAGGAGCCGATTACTCATTGTATTTATTTCTTGGATTTCTTGGACTGTAGTTTTTGAAAATTTTCAAGTTTACCAACCCTTTCTGTTAGCTGGTTGATGCTTTTTTTGATGTCGTCCTGGAATACACTGAGCATCGGCTCATTATTGACAGGTTGTTGGCTGCTTTCTCATTTGGTTTATTGTTCATTTGTGTGTTACTAGTACCAGTTGTGGTTATGGTTAGCCCCGCTCGATCTGTATTTTTTGATTGCAGTCTTTGAGTGACTGTAGTTTTCTTTGGGTGCTGTACTTTTAGTTTTTTTTGACACACTGAATATCCCTTGTAACTAGCTGGATGGCCATTCTCGCGGCAAAGCGCACATCTTGCTATGCTGTTGCGTTGTTTCGAGCATTGGGTTGTATGGTGAGGCTCAGCACACTTAACACATCTTGAATTATAGTTGCAGACATTTTTTGTATGACCAAGCTGTTGGCAATTATTACATTGAGGTATCGATCTGACCTTTTTGGGTGGTTTAATCGATATTTTGCACCATAATAATTCTTGGATTTCATAAACTGATTTGTTATTCTCTTTTTGAACTATATCGACATAAATCAATGGAAATGCTTTAAAGATTTTATTCTCCATTATTTGACGTGGTGCTTTTTCTGATGTTTGTTACCTTTACCACTTTATGATTTAGTGAGTATAATTCATTTGCAATCATATCCATGGACATTGAAGCAACACACAACACATTGTTAACTAAACGAACGAAACTAACTGAAAATGACGCCTGTAATGATAATTTTTTATGACTTAACACGATATGTGTGAACATTTCCTGACATAACATACTGAGTTATAGTAATTTAAATGACGTTAATTTTACAATATTGAAAACAATATCCGGCTTTTCTCGGCTGCTCTTCACTCAGCTGATTGCTGATTTGATTCCGGAATGAAGTAGTGAATCCATGTTTCATCCATTGGCACATACAAACACAAAAATTCTTTTAGTTCCGAGTAAACAGTGCCAAGCAACGCTCTGAATTATCGATGAGATGTTCCATTGTGAGCAAACAGTTGTAAAAATAACGTGACTTATATTACTATAGTATTATATGATCCGACGGTATTATATGATCCGACTGTCATGGAATTAAAAGTCATAAAGATTATTCATTACAGGCGCCATATTAGTCTCGGAACTTATTGAACGGTGTAGAATACATCACTCAGGGGCGGCGAACCTATAGAGCTGACTCAGCGCCCCGATATGCGATTAAATAATTGTTGGAGTCTCTGCTTTCAATCCGGCGAAGGCCAGGATGATCCTTGTCCATGTTCAATTCAAGTTGACATGCAGTCTCCACGTGACACCCCTAGATAGCTACTTTGGCGCCTGCCAAGTATTGAACCAATGCATGCAGCGACATCCTGAGAAAGGTTGGCCCAAGGCTAATAACCTTGCCCGGAAAAACGAATTATTATGGACAATTTAACAAGTCTCGGATATGGACCGTATACCGGTGGCGATACTTGCTAAATAAGGCCAAGACCGGATCCCGGTTGTAGTGCCGATGATGATGATGATGGAGTTGTGGGGAGGAAGTATTGTGCCTAACACAGACACCCGGTTCACTTCCATCCCCAACGTCTATTGTTCACGCGGACACTGCTCACAACGCAAGAGGGAAGAAAACGATGGTTGACCTTCGCGACCGAGCGGACACAACACAGAAACAAAAACACTCAGGCGATGCTATTTATGCACAAACATTTTTTATTGTCAATGGTCTTTACTTATAACTTATTATTAATGTTGAATGATTTTAAAAAATTCTGAACACACACGAACTGCGGCACAAACTCGCCAAACAATTGGAAACCGAACCCTTCTTTGCACGACCTGACTTCAGGTATTTTCGCGTCTCCGCAGTGACGGAGAGCGGGGGCGGCAACGGCCATGGCGGCCGGCGGGTGGAAAACGACTCACCGAGGATAGAATTCTGACAAGAATTCCATCCTAGGTTAGGGTTAAGAAAAGGGAAGAGAGAGAAACACTTTTCTCTTAAGGGTGTAGCCGCCACAGAAATGCACTCTTTCAGTGCAATGGTGTGTGTGCATGGTTCTTTCATGGATGAGAACAAACCTAGAACAAAGAAATGGCGTAAAGTGCATTCATGGGATACGATTTCGGTAAAGCAAATAAAACCGAACTTGTCGGATGCTAATGGGATCTTTGTTGGAAATGTGCGTCGCGGCTAAACAAAGAGACGACGATGCAATGTGGAAATGTGCTAATTGGTTTTAGCTAGGTTACTGGGAAATGGTGTTTATGGCATTGCTAGTAAGGGTAGGTATTGAATTCCTATTTGCATTTGTTTATGCTGTAGGATTTAATTGATGCCAGGAGACGCGGAATGTGTATTTGCTTTGGTCCCTTGGATGTAAGTCGCCAGTCAATGTGTATGTAGGGAACATTGTTGTACACATGGCGCGGCTGGGAAAATATACGGCGCAATATTTATGGTCCCTGTCATGACGGTTACATTGTATGCAAACCGAATCATTTTGTTTACAGGAATTTGCCTGGTACCGAAGGTGCTGAATTGGTTTGCAATTCCAGATAAGTAAAGCAAGAAATCTTACGAAAAATTGTATGCGAAGAGATGGATGAAAAGGTAAGTTTTCTTTACAGGGACTTTTTAAGATCATAGATTTGATCCATATGATGTGTGAAGCATTGTCAGGTGTTAATGCTGTTACATTATCGAAGTTAGGAAATTGGCTGAATGTTATGGGGGTTTTACGGTAAGTAGACAGTGGGGTTTGGCGGAACCGCCACAGAGTTCCTCTTGGACAGTTGCAGGTTATATCGCTCCGGAAACACTGGCGAGGGGAAAGAGGTCGTTAGATTTCCCGTTCTCTAATGCAACGAGGTTTGTTGTTGCGAGATGAACCACAAATTGGCGGGATGCGTCGGATTGGCTTGTGGGACATAATTATCAGGTCGGCTGAAAAGTTCGTAGGCTGACACATAGATGGTGTTACTAGAATTAAATCTATATGATTTTTAGTTAGTACTAACCTTCAAACGATACGTATATAAATTTGACAGCTGCCGGACAATTGATTAGTGAGATATAGCATTATGAGTGAAACAACTTTTGTTATTTTAAACAAAATGGATAAAAGAGAATTTCGTGTGATAATGAAGTATCATGAAAAAAAATACTATTGAAGCCAAAGCATTATTCGGACTCTGCACTAGGAAAATCAACCGTTGAGGAGTGGTTTGCTTTATACGGGACGAAGTGAGCACCGAAGACGATATACGCAGTGGATGCCCAAAAGAGGCTGTAAAGGAGGGAAATATAAAAAAAGTTCACAAAATAATTATAAAGGACCGTAAATTGAAGTTGATCGACATAGCTGAGATTCTGACGACATCAAAAGAGCATATTGGACATATCGTGCATGAATATTTCGACATGCGAAAGCTGTGTGCAATGTGGGTGCCGTGAATTAAATAATAAAATTTCTCCGGTGTAGTAAACATTATTTTCATGAGACTATGACTTAGTCTCGTATGATTCTTTATTTTAATTTTTAAACTAGTTTATACATTTAATTTATACTTCACTGTGACACTAGAGGAGTTCTCACATACAATACCTCTCTGGAAGAGTTCTCGTACACAACACACCAGCGATGCAGATTGTATTCTATGTTTTTACTCGCTATGATGGTCATGTATCCCATGGCTGTTGCATTAGTATCTTGGCGTCATAGTCATTCATGGATATATTAACTGATTCTAATGAAAAGGGATTCTTTATTTATGGGTATGCTAAGAGGTTCTTTACTTTTGGGTATGCTAAAGGATTGTAATGAGTATGCTGTGTTTCTTTATTTATAGATACGCTAAGAGGTTCTCTGTTCATGGATATCCGAGTGAGAATGAGCCTGTGGGGGTTTGGAGTTTATACGCCAATACACGGGCACACGGTTCACTCAATCCCTCAACACTAATCTCATCGCGGATTGTTCACTAAAGAAGAAGAGTATCAATCAATTCCCACTGGAGTGGTCAACCTTTAGTAAATGGCTTTTTGGCGAATTCTGGAACTGTCGATTGGGAATGTGCTCCGCCGAACACTATTTCAAATGAAAAGCGAACCTTGAGCAGACACTGGAACCGATAAGACACCGTCCACGAATGAAAACCTGTACAATTGTTTTGTTTCTAATTTTTACTTTATTTTGTATTCACGTAGGTATATGTCAGAGTAAATATTCTCGGAAGTTTCCACTATACAAAGGTTATTCATTTGTGCAATGCACACTACGAGGGTTGCCTCTTATGTTTCGGGATTTGGCAACCCTTGCGTTGCAATCCGGCAATTGACAGCTCTGTCGTAAAGTTGGACATCTTTGAGGTTATACGCACTCAGAACGTTTTGACATACGAGCGCTATTTGTGTTGTTTACAGTAACTTAAAAGATTCATCTCGGCCCAAAAATGGAATTAAATCGTCAACATTTTCGTGCGATTATCTTTTACAACTTTCGGCGTGGATTAACTTAGCAACAGTGCATGGATGAACTTAATTCAATTTTTGGCGATGAAGCTCCATCAAGGACCACTGTTTATCGATGATATGGTGAACTCAATCGTGGTCGTAGTTCATTCCAAGATGAATTTCGTGAAGGTCGTCCAAAATCAGTTGTTGTTCCGAAAACCATTGATGCTGTGCGCGAACTGATATTGGAAGATCGTCATGTGACCTATCGTGAGATTGAGACAACCTTAGGCGTTAGTGGGACCAGCATACATTCAATATTGCATAAACATTTGACTGTCAAAAAAAATTTTTCGCGTTGGATCCCACACAATTTGTCAATCGCCCAAAAAAAAGGCTCGTGTCAATTGGTCGAAAGAAATGCTCAAAAAATACGGTCGCGGTGCTTCGAAACACGTCTATGACATCGTGACAGGTGATGAATCGTGGATTTACGCGTATGAGCCCGAAAGTAAACAGCAGTCGACTGTCTGGGTGTTTCAAGATGAGCCAAATCCAACAAAAGTTGTTCGCGCACGAAGGACTTCCAAGCAAATGGTCGCCTGTTTTTTCGGAAAAACTGGACATGTCGCAACCGTACCACTAGAACAACGCAGAACAGTCAATTCTGAGTGGTAGACAACCATTTGTTTGCCAGTTGTCTTCTAAAAAATCAGGAAAACCAACCGTCGAAGACGGATCACTCGTCACCACGACAATGCGAGCTCTCACACATCGGCTGCGACAACTGCGTTTTTGAGCACCCAAAACATCGATTTGATGGGTCATCCGCCGTATAGTCCTGACTTGGCACCGAGTGACTTCTTTTTATTCCCGTACGTAAAAAACAAACTGAGAGGTCAACGTTGTTCGACACCTGAAGAAGCGGTTGGTGCATTCAGAATGCATGTGTTGGAGATACCTCAATCAGAGTGGCAAAAGTGCTTCGACAATTGGTTCAAACGCATCCAAAAGTGTATAGATCTTCATGGGGAATATTTTGAAAAACAATAAAGTGATTTTCGATGATCAATATTTGTTTTTGTTCTCTAATCCCGAAATATAAAAGGCAACCCTCGTATTCAAAGGGTTATTTTATTTGCTTTCAGTTAACACTATTTACAGAGTTATCAATTTGTTCAGTTTACCACATTTAATTTTTGGCACATATGCCTAATTTAATTTTTGGATAATACTATTGTTTCTGTTTCTGCGACACTTAGCTAAACATTACGTTCTTCGGCACTGGATGTTATCTTAAGCGACACTCAACAAATTCGCGACTTCACTCTTGAAACGGAAGACTCCGGGACTTTCGATCTTTTCACCACCGTACGAAAATTATCACCGCTCCGATTAGATCCTCAATGTCGACTTGTCTGGTACTCTATTGTTCGACTCTTCGGTATAGACTAATTGTATCTATCCTAAAAATATCCTATGCGCATTACTCAGCCCGTATCTGCAAAGGAAAATTTTCCCATCCAATCTGCCAAGAGACTTTCCCATCGTATCTGTTAACAGCATAAAATTTCCCTTTGCATCTCAAAAGGAGAATTTCCCATTGGACATGGAAAGGAGAAATCTTACCTAATAATCATCATTATCACCATTCGTTGCTGGTGGTCGGAATCATGTTTCTTCTTTTGTTTACGGATCGGATGCCGCCGCTTATTCTCCGATCTTTCCGTGGTTTATTTGAACTACACATCTGGCATGCGGCAAAGGATCACCTGCATTTCGGATGTGTACACGGACTATGGGATGTTAGGCTTTGTTTGCCTTTTCCATCATAAACATCTATCAGGGATATTGTTATGCGTTTATGATTGTTCGCCTGCTAATCAACGGCGCAACGAATCGTTTGTTTGCGCAAGTGTGCCTTAGCATTAGGTCATACAAGGAATTTAGGTGCTAATTGCTTTTAGCTACCAGAGAATACATCCCTTGTTCACTTTACTTACCGACAATGGTATTTCTTTGGAAAAATCGCGTTGGTGTTTAGGATGGGAGATTGGTGACCTGTATGCGATGCTTGCTGCATTTGACGCATTGCTTAGACACGATGCTTTAGCTGCCCTTTTGAATTGGGGTAGAATACCATGTATGGATGCGTTGAACCCGATATTGGAAGCTTTTGAACGTTAAGTTCCTTGGTTTTTGATATCAGGTTCAACGTTGTTACAATTTCGTATAACCTTTGTTACAGGTATGATCACCGGCTATTGGGACACGTGTCTGTGGGCAGGTGTAATGAATAAAGGTAAGTATGTTCCTTGGCGGAAAGATCATCTCAACCTATAGTTGGTTTTGCGGTTCGTAGAACCGGCACAGCTGCCTTTGTTTCAAGCGGGCACAGGACTGAAAACGAAACACATAGATTGTTGAATGTCAGGAAATAAAACGCTCAGCTATTATTCTGGATTTTTTTTATCTTTTATTGTTTATCCAGTTTAATGAGTTTTACATACTGTAACAATGTTCACTGTCTTAACGTGACCGTGGTGCACTCGGGAGCGCAGCGTCAATACTTTAACATAAATCAGAAAAACACAGTTAATATTGTGATCACAGAACTATGGCACTGGAGCTGGCTAGGTAGCTTAAGTATATTTCTCTTTTAGATTCGACTGTTTTTACGCATAATTGATGGTCGGTTCACTTATCCACTGAAGCCTGATTAAGTTGGCGAATGAATCTCACAGTTACAGTCAAATTATTCGCAGTGGATTTCACATTGAACTCGTTTCGTTGGATACATTTTAATTGTTTATTTAACTAACGCGCAAATTGCACAATATCCTATTTTACGAACTGTTCGATGATGAGAAATAGTTATAAAAACTAATTATGAAACGACGCGAAAAAGATTAGGTGAAGTTTTGCATCGACGTTAGCTAAGCGACGATTTTCTTCTCAACATTTAATCGCACTCAGGAGTGATGTATTTTGAACTTTCTCTATCGTGATACGCACCCTGCGAAAGATAAAATCTGACTCTCTAAGCGGCGTAACCTGCCGCAGTGATGGTTGGAATCTGCTGCTCGATGCAGAACCACTCCGGTGGGTGAGGTGGATTTCCACTCGTGTGGTGACAAGGGAAATCGATCTTTCTGGTGACGGTGCGGCCAATGAGAAACCGATCCGCGTCTCATTGGAAGGTTCCCCAAAGACATCGTTCAGATTGGAGGGAATGTCTTTACCTTGGAAGGAAAGACAAACGAAACGTGCGTTGGTCGAAAGAAGAGAAAGCAATCATGCAGCTGTTCAAATAAATGAACGTTCATAGAGGCTGAAAGCATTTCTATGGTAAACGATAGAGGGTGTATTGTGTATACAGAAACGCTATCTCAAAGGGCAAGCGCTAAGATGCGCATTTGTTTGTATTAGCGAACGAAACATGGGACGTGACCGTTGCAAGATTGTTTAGAGTAAACATTATGGTCGCGTCCAATTCGATACTTGTTTATCGTTTATGCCACCGGTAAAGGATAATTGGCTGCAGCTGGTGAAAATTTAATGTAAAAGGGAACATTGGATGTTTACGCGATCGGCTACTGCGTATAGCATCTCACCGATCGTGCACACATTGCTGGCATCTCATCGGTGGATCTGTCGAGTGTGTGCTTACATTAAACAACACTCGATTTCCTTTTGGTAGCCAGCAGTGAGCTACGCTGTGTATTGTCGTTGAAACGATCGACCGATGGGTCTGCTGATAGGGCAAGGGTGAACATGTCATGCACGTGTATGGGAAAATACTTCCTTAGCTATGCGCATTGACATGTTCGGGGATTTATGCCGGTTACGTGATATCGTAACCGAATTGAATTTCAGGAACATGATGCGTTGAATGCAAGAATGCCCCCTGGGGCATTATGCCAGGTACGGCCAGTCGGTTCACCTTCGTCCTCCATCATAAAACCTTCGCCACTAAAACACCGAACAAAAATATGACGTCACCGGTGATCAGGAAAACACATTAAAAACACCCAGGCACTGCAGCCAGAATATTAAAACACTGGTGATGTTGTTGAAGTAAATGTTCTTTTTAATGGCGCCGTTTTGTTTAGTTTTATTCTTTACATAAAAACTACTACTTTAGTTAACAATATCGATCGTGATGCCAACCAATATGAACACAAACTTATATAACGTATTTCTTTTTGTACCGTCGATGAAATGTATACTTTAACAAAATCCTTCGGAATCAAATACCCGACAAACTACCGCTCAACTTAATGGATGGTGACTAAAATTTACTACGCCAACGGTTCCGTATATTGTCGCGTCCCCGTGCGCACCGGGGTAGCGGGAGAGGCACGACCAGCATGGTCGGCGGATGTAATAGGACTCAATGATTCAACCCTCGTTTGGGGTGAGTTTGTGGTGTGGTGGTAGATATCCTCTCCACTAAGGATATGTTTTTACTTACCACCAGAGAAATGCGTTGGTGGAATAGAAAACCAGATCTCGTAATGAAGATCATGGTGGTATGTGTGTGATGGTTTAGATCTTGTTGTTTACTCATGCGCGAAGGCAATGGCAAAACAAAGCAGGCAGGCAGCAAGGACAAAGGGATCGAGAAGATCGTTGTCTATGAAGTGCATCGCGGCTAAATAAATAGACGACGATGCATCGAAGAAATGTGGTAAAAGAAAAGATGAGACGAGGGGGTCATAAAAGTCTTAGATGAGTGATGCCCTTGTGTAAATATACGAATAGACATTGGGAAAGGTGCTAATGGTTGCGATACTTTATACAATGAAAATTGTATATCGTATCTTCGGTCGGCGGCCGAAACGAATTTGCTTGCATTTGTATATGCTTGGATAATTCGTTTGGTGGTTAAGCACGAAGTTGTGATGGTTTGTTCGTTGGAAAACAAATCATGGGTGAATCTATTGCAGCTGGGTAAATAGCCGTGTTGCTATTATGCTGGTGATGCTAAAGCAGTTTAGGTATACGATGGGTAGTCGTGTACCGTATCTTGCTGAACGAAATGGGATCGAATTTTTATGCATGTTTACATGCGAAGGAATTCGGTTTCTTCCGCAGGCTATTACGTACGCAGACGATCTCATAATTTACAGAACAGCTCCGAAAATTGAGATCATAAATAGTTTAATACAGCGAGATTTCAACAAAGTGCAGCGCTATTGCGATGACTGGAAACTTAAGATCAACTTCTAGAAATGTGAAGCCATCCTATTTAGAACTCCATTATATAAAGCCACGAACGACACAAGGAAAAACTGGCGAAAGCTAGTTATCGTGGGACCGCATGGAGATAAACTGGAAACCAAGAGTTTAGTTAAATACCTTGGCATCTGGCTAGACCAATATCTGTATTTCAACAGACATGTAGAGGCGGCTTCGGTCAAGCCTAGAAAAACGTTTGCTATGACAAGGAGACTATTTCACAGTAGCCAACTTGACAGTAGGGTAAAAGTCATATGCTACATGACGCTAATCAGGCCAATGTTCATATATGGTTGTCCAGTATGGTTTAACATAGGTCCAAATTTGTTGGAAAAGATTCGGGTGTTCGAAAGGAAGTGTCTCAGAAGTTGTCTCAGATTATATCGGACACCGGAATCGGACTATAAAAAGTATTATTCAAATGAGACTTTATATAATGAAGCGTACATAAATAGGGTGGATAATTTTATGATTAAATTAATCAGAGGACATATTGCGAGAGTAATAAGCTCGTCCAATGACCTAATTTTCGGGGCCTATTATCCAAATACTCTGTACTATGAGAGCGTGCGTCGCAACGGCTTTGTTCCACCAGAGGCGTTCCTTGACCTGGACATGAAAGGGCTTATACAGGATAGATCCGGAATTCCGCTGATCTATCATGTAAGTAGATCATCCGTAGACGGCCGATTGTGCTACGGGGAGTAAGGACCACCGAGCAAGAGCTCCTTCAGTAGGGCTATCTCCCACAGAGACCGGGACGATAGTATTAGACAGCGTCAACAGTTCT
Source organism: Microdon myrmicae (assembly GCA_963931805.1). NCBI lineage: Eukaryota > Metazoa > Arthropoda > Insecta > Diptera > Syrphidae > Microdon > Microdon myrmicae. The sequence goes on along the minus strand of OZ007498.1, from coordinate 69,523,585 downwards.
GGTGGTTGAATGGCATATAAAGACCTGGATACCAAAGTCGGTAAAGAATAACAGTATTATCAGCCAGCTTACATAGACTTAGCTTTTCTAGAATTAAGGTAGTATAAGATTTAAGTTAAGTTAAGTTAAGTTTTTTAAATAAAATTATATATAAAAAAAAAAAAAAAAAAAAAGTAGGTTAAATTTTAAGAAAAAGAAACAAAAAAAAAATCGACACAAAGTTTTCAAAATTTTTCTTTGTCATTTAAATTATTATAAGTACTCCCACAAACAAAATTCTATCGCCGAAAGGCAAATTATACATTCGTTATGTAATGTAATGTAGAGCGTCTGCGTAGGACCAGTAAGTTATAATATAAGATAATTAAGCTAGAATTTAATCATTTTGTGTCTAGCATGTAATTTAGAAACTAAGAAGATAAAAAGAAAATAAAAAAATGTTTTAAAAATGAAAATGAAAAATGAAGGAATTCGGTTTATGACACTAGACGCTAGTATTTGCTTTTATCCCTTGGAAAAAAGGCTGCCGATGCCGTAGAATTGCCAGGGACATGCGGCGTGTACGTGGACAGCGGAATTGCTTGGCATACCAGAGTGCCGGATGGTTTAGGGATTCATGATTAATTAGGAAAGAATTCGTATAGGGAATTTGTGTGCGAAGAGATGCATGAAAGGTAAGGATTCTTTACAGGGACTTTTAGTTAAATAAATTTGATCTATTTGATGCGTGAAGCATTTAAGGTGCTAATGCGATTGCATTAGCGAACTTATAAGATTGGGTCGAAGTTATGGGGGTTCCTCAGTAAGTGGACCGTGGAGTTTGGTGGAACCGCCACGGGGGGGGGGGGGGGGCTGCTAATTAACCGATATTAATTATATAACAGTGAATCACGAATCCTAAAGCACCTCTGTATAAATCACTCAAGAGAAAAACCAAAATAAGGGGGAAGAGACGAACAAGGTTGAACTTAGGATACGAATCGTAAATAAAGTCTTAGACCGCGGTTCCGGGATGCGGTGCAATCATAACAATCTGTGACAACAGAAATATTCACATGAATATAATTCCAAGTATGAAATTCCTGATCGCCATTAGTTAAAATAAATGTTCTTGGGAAGTCATTATTTACGAGCCGGATTTTAAGTTTCGAGGAAAATTACAATTAGAAATGTCTTCATTATTTTACGTTAATATTTAATCGTGAAAAAGTTTTTCCTTAATAAGCGTGGCGTCTTCTTGAAATGGAACAAAAACAACAATGCACCGTGGCACAAGTTATTGACAATGATGGCCGAACCATACGATTTGACCTTCGAATTTTTTCCTCATCCACCGTATTTTCCATATCTGACACCTAGTGATTACTGATTGTTTGCAGAACTAACAAAAAATGCCCCAGAGAAAGAAATTTCCCTCAAATGAAGGGGTGAACCTGAGATCTATTTCGAAAGCAAAGTCAAATCGTTCTACAAAAAGGGCATCGACAGATTCGAGGAGCATTTGGAACGAATGTATTGTACTCGTATCACTCTTGTAGAAGGATACGCTGATGAATAAAGAAAGAATTTCTAAAACAACAAATTGGTTTTCTTAATTAGACCAGAAAATTATTGAATGATGTGTATACGAATATATATATATATATATATATATATATATATATATATATATATATATATATATATATATATATATATATATATATACATTACTTTGTACTATATTTCAAAATCATTTTGAGAGGATAATTCTGAGATATTAAGATACATACTTATATAAAAAAATGCATTTTTTATTATCTTAAAAGTTTAAGATGCTTTGACTTCGAATGCTTATTTTATGATTCATTTCAACTCGACAAAGTTCAATCATTTTTCATATTCCTTTGGATGAGAAGCGTAATAGGTTCAGAAAATTAAATTTCAACAAAATTTACGATGTTTAGTTATTTGTAAACCAGTTTTGATTACATTCTCCACCCGAAAATCATAAGATGACATGAGAGGAATACCGTCTATTATTTTAGATATGTAAATGAGCCACACCAGGTTTTAAAACATCACTTAAGTGCATGTCAATGTCATTGGCGTGACGCAGAGTTTTCGCCTTGATAGCTTACCTTGAAAAGTAACGCTTTACGTATGTAAGTATCGATGCATCATCAGCGGGTACTGCTTGAAAAGAATAGCTAATTGGTGTCGGTTCACATAGTGTGTCGGCATTAAATTGTTTAAGGTTTTTGTTCGCACGTTACACTAGGCATACAAATGAAGTATTTTTTAATGACACGGCCAACGATGAGAAAATACAGTACAAATAAATAGATCAGTGGTGTTATGATGTCGGTATGTTCAAAGGCATTTTTTACTAAAAACTGTAGAAGTACTTTCTAAATACTTTTACGTTCTTGGCGATTACAAATTTTTTGAAATGAAATGAAATGGAGAATTGATAGAATAAAACGATTGTCATTGTCAGGAATTTGTTTATATATATATATATATATATATATATCTGGCGCAAGACCAATGACGTTGCCCGGAAAAAAACAATTCATTATGGAAAATTTAACAAGCCTCAGGACTTGCTAAATAAGGCCAAGACCGGTTTCCGGTTGTAGTGCCGATGATGATGAGATATATATATATATATATATATACATATATACATATATATATATATATATATATATATATATATATATACATATATACATATATATATATATATATATATATATATATATATATATATATATATATATATATATATATATATATATTTTTTTTTTAAGAATTATATATTTATTTAAATTATCGGCATTCACTATTTTAATTTTTTTCCTACCACCCGCCGTGACTACTCGAACAAGAAGAAGGCAAGGAACCGGAATTCCATCTATTATAGTCATATTGTATTAGATCAGTCACAACGGGCTTACATTAATGATGGGCTTACAGTGTAAGGTCTAGCGATAAGCTAAATGTAAATTTTTTTATTTTTTTACTACATCTCGGTCAACCTGACAATTTAGATCGACCTACGATCTTAAATGATTTAGCAACAATTTTCGTGCTTAAACTCAATAATGCAGTGGAATGCGTTTCTAAGAAAACATTCAATTCAGTCAGCTAGCACTAGTCCTCCAAAGGCGGATGTTTTTAGCCTCGACGACACCATTATACGGCAACTGTGTAATTTGACAATTTTCGATGTCCCTACCACATAGGGGCCTTTATATTTCGGAATTAATTTCTTATTGGTGCCACTAGTAGTGTCAATATTTCTGATGACTACGTAATCTCCCTCTTCATACAGAGGCGCGGGACCATGATGCTCTTCAAACTTCCTCGGCTTCAGATATAGCTTTAGACGCTTTTCCCTGTTTTCAGTCATATTCCGATACAGGGGAGTCACCTGTTTTTCTTCAAGGAACTCTGCCAGTTTGTTAGAACCGCGTTGATCAACCCCAAACAAAATCCTACTAGGTGTATTATGGATATACCTGTGCATGGTATTGCTTAAAGCATACTCTACGAGAGATAATTTTTGAACCCAACCACCGTGATCGATTGCATCGCTTACGTTTCCTAACATAGCCGTCAACATCCGGTTCACTCTTTCTACCTGTCTGTTCGCTTGCGACGACTGAACTGTCACCTTAACGTGCGTTACATTCTTATCCAATAAAAATGAACTGAACTCCAGCGAAGTAAAACAAGTGCCTCTGTCCGTAATTACTCTGAAGGGCCTGCTGTAGCACTCGAAGTATCTACAGAGGGCGGCACACACCTCCTTTGTACTCGTCGATATGCGGGTACAGCTTGACAAATTTTGCGAATACAATTCAATAGAATACATTCTAAATCATCTCCCTCAATTACATCACCCCACATATACATTTTTCCCGAAATTGTTTCGGTCAATTCTTTACTTAATTCATATTCCCTCTTTGCGAACAAGCAATCTTAATTTCCCCGAAATTCGTACGTTGTAATAAAACACATATTTAAACCTACAACGGAACATCAACCATCACCACCAACTATATCGAGCCGCATACATTTCCCCGAAATTCCCCATTTCAAAACACGCAAAAACAAATCCCAATCTGCAAGCGCATCCATCCCGAACTTGCAAGAATCCATCTCCCAATCTGCAATGAAAGGCATTTCCCAAAACTCCCAACAGAATACAATTCAATAGAATGCATTCTAAATCATCTCCCTCAATTACATCACCCCACATATAAATTTTTCCGAAATTGTTTCGGTCAATTCTTTACTTAATTCATATTCCCTCCTTGCGATCAAGCAATCTTAATTTCCCCGAAATTCGTACGTTGTAATAAAACGCATATTTAAACCTACAACGGAACATCAACCATCACCACCAACTATATCGAGCCGCATACATTTCCCCGAAATTACTTCGGTTAATATCTTATCTATACGATATTCCTTGCTTGCACCCAAACAATTCCAATTTCCCCCGAAAACCACTTCGGTTCATTTCCTCCTTAATTCATACTTCTGGTCTGCGACCAAGGGGCAGCAAATTTTCCACGAAAAAATCACAACGATCAAGACCCTTGATCATACTTGGCTATGCCAATTGCCCGGTATACACAACCAACGCATCCAACTTAGCTTATACGGCGAGGATTCGCTGGAACTGAATTTCTATGCAAGCATAGCAACTCTTCTTGAAATTCCTCGTAAGTGGCAGTGAGTTTATTTTAGCTATGACCCCACTGCCACGACGCGATAAGCTTTTTTCTTCCAATAATTAGTTAGTCGAGTCGCAACCACTAAAGCGCACACACCGAATCAGTCGAGCTCAAACCGCCACCAGGGGCACACACGGAGTCGAGAAACAACCACCATAGGAGTCGGGAGCGGGCTACAATCACCAGCGCGTTTTAAATTACATGCAAGATTTGAATTATCAGATTTATAGTATAGACGTTCAATAGTTTGTTTCGTGAAGCATTGCCTCTATACCCATGACTAATTAAGAATTTAACTATTGGAACAATATTCTTGACGTTACAAAGTGATTGATCTTGTGCGATACTTGCCACTAACACCATTGCGTTACTAATATATGTGCGGTATAATAACATCCACTACATCGAGTTCAAATCAGTAAAAACAATTTACTACAAATCAAGGCAAGTGTTTTTATTACTCTTCTTGACGGACGAATTGTTTTGAGCAGTGGTGTGACTGAGCGCAGCTCGAAGGGTTATTTAGTAAATCGATAAGGGCAGTACTTGAAATAGTGAAGAGAAAAGTGTTGGGGAGTCAGCGAAACAGTGCCCCTGCAGGTACCACAACCGCTTCCGTACCTCACACAGTAGGTAAAGCGGCTGCTTTGGAGTACTAAATAAATAACGTTCGACAGAATTTTCAGGCGATGAGTACATAATGCCTCGAATACAATTTCTTATAAACTTCTCAATCTGTTCTTCATGTCAGAGAACCAATAGTTCTGTCGGATTTGGTAATAACACTTCATCACACCCAAGTGGCCAATGCGTTCATGGACATGCCTAATTAGATTTGTTTCTCGGTCGGGAGATAAAAGAGGAGTCTACCAGACTCATCCCTTCGGAACACAACACCATCATGGAGGGCGAACGATGTAGAATCCTCCTCACATAGTTTATCCTTTAGAGATGAGATTATCCGGTCACGATTTTGGGCTGCTCTCTCAATTGGAAGTCTATGTCTTCGGAATTTACTGCGGAAACCATAAAACATCTACTTAACGTATCTGCATGACTCATGTTAACTCCATTACGATGTTTGGCCTTATAATTGTAGTTCTCTAATTCTAACGCCCACCTCGCGATTCTTGGATTAACGGGTTTCTTGTTAAGTGTAAGAGTAAGAGAGCTACAATCAGTAACCAAAGTAAAAGGGTTCATTCCAGATGAACGCGAAAACGTCGAAGAGCAGAAACTATTGCCGGGGTCTCGAGTTCGAAGCTGTGGTACCGTGATTCCTGTGGTGTAGTGCTTTTCGAAAAGTAGAGCACGGGGTGAAACTTATTTCCAACCTGCCGCTGCAGGAGGACAACGCCATAACCAAGTGCGCTAGCATCACAATGAAGTTCTGTCTCCCGATCTGGGCTATAAATAGCTAACACCGGAGACGAAACCAAAGAAACCTTTAACCGTTGAAAGGTGGTTACGCATTCAGCGGTGAAATGAAAATGGGCGTCTTTCTTTAAGAGATTATATAAAGGCCTATCTACTCGGGAGAATGAACAAACCAACCGCCTGAAATAAGAACTTAAGCCAAGGAACGAATGCACTTCTTTAGCATTTTTAGGCACCGGGTAGTTAAGTATAGTTTTAAGATGAGAGTCACTCGGTTGGATACCGCATTCAGTTACTTTATACCCAAGGTATTCTATCGTACCATATCCGAAACGGCACTTGGACAACTTAAGCTCTAAACCGTTTTCTGATATACACTGAAGAACGCGTTCTAATAGTTGAAGCTGATCATCAATGTTAGTACTTGCCAGGGCTATGTCGTCCATATTATTATTTATTGGCCTGTATGAACCCGGAAGTTCAATACCTCACCGACTCGACTCCGCCATCACTCCCTGCCCTGTCCACTCTCCTTCCACACTTGACCAATGTGATCTGATCTCCTCAAAGTCAAACCTAACATTGTCCTCCCATCTCCGTCGCGGCCGTCCTATCGGTCCCTTTCCCGTTGGTTTACCGTCAAGAATTCTACGCACGGTCCTATCGTTGCACATTCGCGCCACATGTCTGGCCCATCTTAATCTTTGCGACCTAATTACTCTCACTATTGTAGGTTTGCGGTATAGCTCTTCCAATTCGAGGTTGTGGAGTTTCCTCCATTGTCCTCCTCGTCACATTTACCACCAAAGATACCCCTTAAAACTTTATTCTCAAATACGTGGAATTTGTTTTCTTCCCGTTTTGTGAGAGCCTTTGTTTCGCATCCATATAGAACAATCGGCATGATTATGGTGCTATAGACACGGAGCTATATGTTACGTGATGGCAGTTTGGATTTCAGCAGTTTACTGAGTGCGTGCCAACTAGCGTTACCGGGATGCAGTCTTTTGTTAATTTCCTTCGACATTTCGGTACTGGCCGTCAGTATCGTTCCCAGATATTTAAATTCTTTAACTTTTTCGAATATCTTGCCTCTGGCGTTTATATGTGTTCCTTGAGGTCCACCTGTTCTCGCCGTTGTGGCGGTTTCTTCTAACGCCACGACTTATCTCTTCGCCTTTATTTCGGAAACATCCCAAAAGCTCACAAGAAAACCCTACTACAATTATATTAGCCACATGGTGGAAGGCCGTTCCTTAGTAATCAGAACGGACCACAACCCATTGAGTTACGCTTTCCGGAAGAAGTGCGGAAATGCATCTCCGCGTCAGGAAAGGCAACTCGACCTAATAGGTCAATATACCACCGAGATTAAGCACATCTCGGGAGAATAGAACGTTATCGCGGACGCATTATCTCGCGTCAATACAATTCAGCTACGCGCCGCAATCCCCAACGCCGACCTGGCCTAAGCACAGAGAAAAGACAGCCAGCTCGGAGCTCTGCTTAAAGCGGACACAGCCCTACAGGTGCGAAAATTTCCGCTTGAGCACTCTACAGACGAGACATGGTGTGATATCTCCACGGGAACGATCAGACCGTATATTCCCGCCAAGCTCCGAAGAAGTGTTTACGAAACCTTTCACGGTCCGGCTCACCCCAGTAAGTTCGTATGGCCTCACATGAATAAAGACCTTACGGGTTGGGCTCGCCCTTGCTTCAAATGCCAGCGTTGCAAGATTAGCCGACACAATGAGTTGGAGCCAACGCAGTTCAAGCTTCCTGGGACTAGATTTGCGCACGTCCACATAGATATCGTGGGCTCACTGACACCCTCAAGAGGTTTCTCTAACATCCTAACCATAATAGACCGTTTCACTCGGTGGCCAGAGGCCACGCCACTACGAGTGGTCATCGCCGAGAGCGGCGCCAGAGCGTTTTTCTCGACTAGGGTTACGCGTTTTGGCGTACCCGCCACATCAGACTGAGGCGCACAGTTCGAGGCCACGATTTTCAGGCAGCTTGCGGAGTTATTGGGCTGTCAGAGAGATCGTACGACCGCATACCACCCTTCATCTAACGGGGTGATAGAGCGTTGGCACAGGTCATTGAAAGCCTCCCTAATGTGTCACAACAACACGCAGTGGTCCCCCCCCCCCCCCCCCCCCTCCACTGTCCTCCTGGGATTGAGGACAAGTATTAAGGAGGACCTGGGCGCATCCGCTGCGGAACTGACTTACGGCACAAGCCTTGTGTTGCCCGGCGAACTGTTTGTGGATGGCGAACCTCCATCGGACCAGCTGAAAAGCGTGGGCTACCTTCGCGATTTAATGTGCAAAATCAGGGCAAAACCAGTAGCCAGACACGGTACAAAAAGAGTTTTCGTACACCCCGCGTTGCACAGTTGCACGCACGTTTTTGTTAGGGTGGGTAAGGTGAAGAAACTACTCGACCCCCCTTACGAGGGCCCGTTCAAGATTCTGAGGCGAATCAGCGAGCGGGTGTACGAGTTGGAAATTCGAGGAAAAACAATTACAATCAGTGTGGAGAGATTGAAACCTTATTTGCGGAGGAGAGTTGCCCAAGGGCCACCGCGCACCCCTCGCCTGCAATGAAACAACCGTTGGCGACTACGGCGGGAATACAGAACGAATATGACAGTCCCTTGACGTGAAGCCGCTCTCGAGCGCAGCCGCGGGGCGCAAATTCAGCCAGACCGTTTTAAACGTATCGCGGGCCGCAAGAAATCCACCCCACCTCCCGGCATATTGGAGTACCAATGCCAGGGAGACCCCCACCTCGCCTCCTGGCACATTGGAGTACCAATGCGAACGAGACCTCCACCCCACCTCCTGGCGTACTACGTCACTTGGGGTGGGTGGGGGGGGGGGGGGGGGGGGTATTTTGCCGGTGTCTTCTAATGCCACGACTTATCTCTTCGCCTATATTTCGGAAACATCCCAAAAGCTTACAAAAAACCCTATACTACAAGTATTTTGGCAGGTATAGCTGAGCGGCATTGCTTATCTGGAAAGTGGGTATATCAATTTTCCATTTCTACTCTTACGAGTTTTCCCCACAAGATGCATGCAATGCATCTTCGAAAATTCCCCGGAAGAGATATCTCATTCATATATTACGGCGCCATTATATGGCGCCAACGATATTTATCCCAAGCATGATTTCCACCAAATGCACCATCTTCTTATTTAGGAGATGCGGTCGGTTCCTGAGCAACCAATACAACGTGCAATGTATTTGGTCACACGTATTCCCTGTTCGAATTCGCCGCACACGTGCAGCGGATATTCCTTCTGTCCCTAGCCAGCTTAAACATCTCGGTCGCTTAACCGAGCGACAGAAGACTTGGAAAAACACGTCAGGCGTTACAGGGAATGCGAACCAGGGACAACACCAACGAGGCGCAGCTAAAGATATATGAGCGTCGGAAATGCTGTGTGCATTAGTTTAGGGAATAACCATTCAATGTTCTCCTAATGCCACATAACGTACAATTGCAACCCTTTTGGTTGCGATCTTGTTTTCTGTTGTTTCGACCGTCTGCGAACATGCACAAGTAACCCAAAGTGCTGTGCGCAGTTGAATTAATGTAAACACCATCGTACGATGATTTGTTACAGCTGCAGGAGTTGCTCGCGTCCCAGAGTCGTATCTGTGTGTCCGCGTTTCGTTTGCTGGGGGATGTCCAGCATGGGCGACCGTTGTATCGAAAGTGTGTGCGCATCCTCGTATGGATCGATCGTCGAGGATCGTTGACGGTGTGTCGTGTGGATCGGGGATGCTGGGGAAGTTTTTCGTTCGTGCGATGTTATCGCACAGATGGTTTGGAAGTCAGTCGAAGCCCAATAACCGTCGATGAAGGAGTTATCAATCTATAAGTAATCCGCACTCCTGAAAGATACTTAAAATCGCTCTAGTCATTTTCAGTTTATTTTGAAACATTTTTAAATCGTTTGAGTATGTCAAAATCGGTAATGCCTTCTTAAATCGGTGTTAACCAGTTTCGGCATTTCAATTCACCTAAAGCATAATTAACTATTTTAAATTATTTCAAAGCTTGTACAGATACTTCCGAACAGTGGAGTCCTTTTTTGTGTTAAAGCCCGAAAAGCAATGTTTCCTGTAATGTAGTTGTCGTTAATGTTTATTAAGTTTTAAATAAAGGATTAAATAAATAAAGAAAAACCCTCAAAGTATTTGTGTTAATTGATTAATGGGAAGACTCCTCGGAGACAAAGTGACATAAATACCTACACCGTAATCATGTATTTTGTTTTGTCTTCATTTATTTCTAGGCCCACCACTTCTGCCGCTTGCATGATGATTTCATTGTTTTTATCCACAGTTTCTAGCATCGTTCAAAACGGCGATGTCATCGGCATATGCGAGCACTTGTGTGACCCCGTTCAGGGATGGTCGTCTTATACTTTTCTGATGACATACTCGAGACACGGTGATAGGCCATCCCCTGTTTTAGTCCGTCGCGGAGTTCAAATGGTTCTGAGAGTTGGTTTTCTATTCTAACTCGCCCTTTGTTTTCGTCCATGCAAATTTGAATTAGGGCGGCATATTTTTTCGAGATTCCCAGCTCAACTACAATATGGTAGAGTCTTTGCCTTGCGTCTGAGTCGTAGGATTTTTTGAAGTCAATGAACAATTGGTGAACCGTCTCTCCGTATTCCCACTTCTTTTCCAACAATTGCCTTACTGTAAACATTTGGTTACTCCTTGAGTGGTTCCTACGGAATCCGCACTGGTAGACTCCCAGCATTTCTTCTGCGTATAGTGTGATTCTCGCCAGTATGACATTTGTTAGCTTCTTTTGAAAATAGGGACGACTATTGAGGTTTTCCATACTTCCGGAGTGACTTCCTTATCCCATATTGTTTTGATCAGTTGATGGATCTTTCGAGCGGTTGCTTCCCCCCATGCTTCATAAACTCTGCTGGTGTGCAGTCGACTCTGGGAGTCTTGTTGTTTTTCAATCGATTTATTGCACCTACAACTTCATTGAAAGATGGCTCTGGGATCTGAGCCTCGGCTGTATGTACGTCTGGTGCGTTTATTTGTGGTTGATGGGTGAACACATTGAGCAGGTTTTCAAACTACTGCATCAATCCTGTGACGATATTGTTTGTTTCTGTCACCAGACAACCGTTTGCGTCTCGAATTATTTTGGCTCTCCCTCGGTAGCCATTTCTAATTGAGTTTATGCCGACATACATACCGCTGATGTTCTTTGTTCTGCCATTTTCTAGTATTTTTTCGATCCGAGTCTTCTCCCATTCGCGTTTTTTGCGTTTGAAAAGTTTCATTATCTCCTTCCGAATTGTCGCGTACGTCTCTGCGTTCACTTCATCATATCTTTCTAAGTGGATCACTCTGGAGCGTTTACCTTCTTCGTTCTTCGCCCTGCACTCATCGACAAACCACGGTTTTGATTTAATCGTTTTCTTAAATCGTAATACCTTTTGGACTGTTTGTTTGATTGTGTCTCTGATCGATGTCCATTTCATGTCTACAATAATGGCTTCCTCTACATCACTGCTCCCATTTTCTAGGATGCTAAATCTATAAGTTAGTTCGTCTTGCCCTTTTGCGCAGGTCTTTTAGTTTATCAATCTCGAACTTTTTGCTCGTCTCCCGTAACTGCCCATGTGGGTTTGCTGCGAGCCGATTTCTAATTTTGCCCATCACTAGAAGATGATCGGAGTCGCAATCCGCTCCTCTATATGATCTTACGTCAAAAATGTTCGAATGGTGTTTTTTGTCTATGAGGAAGTGGTCTATTTGGTTACGCGTTCTTGTCGTGTCTTCTAATGCCACGACTTATCTCTTCGCCTATATTTCGGAAACATCCCAAAAGCTTACAAAAAACCCTATACTACAAGTATTTTGGCAGGTATAGCTGAGCGGCATTGCTTATCTGGAAAGTGGGTATATCAATTTTCCATTACTACTCTTACGAGTTTTCCCCACAAGATGCATGCAATGCATCTTCGAAAATTCCCCAGAAGAGATATCTCATTCATATATTACGGCGCCATTATATGGCGCCAACGATATTTATCCCAAGCATGATTTCCACCAAATGCACCATCTTCTTATTTAGGAGATGCGGTCGGTTCCTGAGCAACCAATACAACGTGCAATGTATTTGGTCACACGTATTCCCTGTTCGAATTCGCCGCACACGTGCAGCGGATATTCCTTCTGTCCCTAGCCAGCTTAAACATCTCGGTCGCTTAACCGAGCGACAGAAGACTTGGAAAAACTTGGTGTTTTTTGTCTATGAGGAAGTGGTCTATTTGGTTACGCGTTACGCCGTCGGGGGATATCCATGTGGCTTTAAGAATTTGCTTGTGCTTAAACATCGTGCTTTTCACTAACAGATCCTTTGACGCTGCGAACGCGATAATTCGAATTCCATTATCATTTGAAACGTCGTGTAGGCTTTTTTTTTTACCTATAGTTGGTTGGAATATATATTCCTTTTCGTGTCGAGGTCGCCGAGGAGGATTTTAACATCGAATGATGAGATCTCATCAAATACTTCTTCTAGGGTCTCGTAGAATGTATCCTTCGTCTCGTCGTCGGTAGATTCTGTTGGGGCGGGTACGTTTATAAATATATAATTGTACCATGGGCCCTGTATTTTTAGCACAGACATTCGGTCATTAATAAATTGCACAACTTTTACATGGGGCGTAATCTTATTGCTTATGATGAAGCCAGTTCCGAGGTTATGTGTATCGGTACCTCCACACGCCAATGTAAACCCGTTGGTTTCGATTACTTGATGTGGGAGTCGGACTTCCTGAAGCGCGACGATATTGTTTCGCGTTTTCTACGACCGTCTGTATCGCACCTGGTTTATATAACGTTCGAACATTCCACGCCCCGACGCGTATATCCCGCTTTTTCTGTTTTTCCCTACGTCTTCGTTTTGCCGAGTCGGTGTTTTCTTGATGATTTGTTCTCTTATGGTAGTGTCGGCTCATCACACCTACGCCTACCGGGTTTTTCGTGAGATTGTTTTTTGTATATTGATTATTCATTTTTGTTCCCACGAGTCTTGGGGGTTTCAAATACCCCGCCATATCAGATCCCCTCTTTATTTTTTTTTTATTTTTTGTATACACAAACGCGCGCACAAAACGGGATTTGGAGTACCCTTAAATGTCAGAGGACAGTGCGAGCAGAAGAAGAGGAAGTGGATAAGGAAAGGAGGTATCGATGTACATTGGTCTTGAATGCCTAGACATTACAACGACGAGGAAACACATGATCAGCTAGAGTATTCCACATTCGTGTGGTTCGGCTAAAGAATGTCTTTCTGTATTTATTTTTGGGCCTGAAGTTTACTTTCAACGTGAATTGATACGCATTCTCATATTGACGGGTATCGGAAAATGTCTGAGGAGGCGAAACACATTGTGCAACTTCAGTTGAGCGTCCGTGATAATACCTATAGAAAAGAGATAGGCACGATACGTTGCGCCTATGTTCTAACGACGGAATAGCTCGAATCACAGCTGGGTCCCCAATAAGTTTCACTGCTTATTTTTGCATCCTATCGAGCACGTGTAGTGCAGTTTTTGAGGCGCCTGACCAAATATGGGAGTTGAACTCCATTTTGGGACGAATATATGCCTTTTAAATAGTGGTTAGATGGAGTCAAGTATTTTTTGCATATCTTAAGGAACCCCATAGTGGTTGTTGGTTATTTTATTTATAATGTGTTTGCAATGGTCTCTTACCTTACTGATTCTGGCGTTGAAATTTCGTACCCCTTTAGGGTTGCTTGGGACACGTCCCCCTTGATCTTCCTTGGTCACTTTCTGACGAGGGGGACCACAAAAACACAACGAATTACCTTTACGGGGTTTCAAACCTCTTTTTGTTTATTACACTGTTGTTCATTACACTATACTTATTCCCAAAGTTATATTTTATTAAAAACTTTTTGTTTACTACACTATCGACCAACACACTATACTTATTCTAAAAACAATTTTTTATTGAAACCTAGTGTTGCAATCCGCCAATTGACAGCTCTGCCGTAAAGTTGGACATTTTTGAGGTTATACGCACTCAGAACGTTTTGACATACGAGCGCTATTTGTGTTGTTTACAGTAACTTAAAAGATTTGTGGGGAGGATGTAGTGTGCCTTACACGGACACTAGGTTCACTTCCTCCTCCATCATAAATTGTTCACGCGAACACTGCTCACAACGCAAGGGGGAAGAAAACAATGGTTGACCTTCGCGACCGAGCGGACACAACACAGAAACAAAAACACTCCGGCGATGCTATTTATACTTAAACTTTTGATTACGAATAGTCCTTACTTATACTGGTGTTGGCTGATTTTAATCGATTCTTAGACATTCCACACACGAACTGCGGCACAAACGTTTTAACCCACCGCACCCGCGCAGGCACGGTGGATGACGAGCGACCCGACCGCTCCGAAGATTGAATTACGACTCAACCGATATCCTCTCCGATAAGGATATCGTTCTTACCTAACACCAGAGACACGTAAAGTCTCTCTTGGTGGTATAGGAAACCAGATCTTGTGATAAAGGTCATGGTAGTATGTGTGGTGATCGTGCGGATCGATGCTATTCGCACGTGCAGTGGAACGACGAAACAGGCAGGCGGCAAAGACAATAGGGAAAAAGAAAAGGCGACCAAATGGTTCGCTCTTTAATGAGGGCCATGTTAATGCAACGTCGCTATGACGGACGTTGGAAAAAAAGGTGTTAATGGAATACGATACTTTATACCATGGATACGCATCCCTTGCTTACATTTAGGTATGCCAAGCAATTAGTGGTGGCGACGAAAGAAATGCATCATTGTTTGTCTATTGAATCGCTAGTGTTGCAGCTGTAAAAACAAGCTGACGACATAGTATTTTAACTCAGACAAAGGGTATCGAATGTTTGCTATTTATGGTGCATATGCACATTAAGGATCAATTTTAGGAATTTCAGATAATGCTTGAAAGCATTACATGTCCTTGGAAAACGAAATGTTTTCTGGGGCAAATGCAAATGCATTGGCGGGAAACAATGGGAGTTATGGAATTCCTAAAAAGGTCAAGAAGAATTCTTACGGAAAATTGTATGCAAAGGGATGCAATGAAAAGGTAAGTTTTCTTTATAGGGATTTTAGGGTTATAATAATTGGATCTGTTTGGTGCGTGAAGCATTTAAGATAGTAATGCGAATTGCATTAGCGAAATCTGGTGCAGACCGGGTTGTGGTTATGGGGGTTTTTTCAGGAAGGCGAGCCGTGCGATCTGGCGGAACCGCCACAGATTCATCTCGGCCCAAAAATGGAATTAAATCGTCAACATTTACGTGCGACTATTTTTTACAACTTTCGGCGTGGATTAACTCAGCAACAGTGCATGGATGAACTTAATTCAATTTTTGGCGATGAAGCTCCATCAAGGACCAGTGTTTATCGATGGTATGGTGAATTCAATCGTGGTCGTAGTTCACTCCAAGATGAATTTCGTGAAGGTCGTCCAAAATCAGTTGTTGTTCCGAAAACCATTGATGCTGTGCGCGAACTGATATTGGAAGATCGTCATGTGACCTATCGTGAGTTTGAGACAACCTTAGGCGTTAGTGGGACCAGCATACATTCAATATTGCATAAACATTTGACTGTCAAAAAAATTTGTTCGCGTTGTATCCCACACAATTTGTCAATCGCTAAAAAAAAGGTTCGTGTCAATTGGTCGAAAGAAATGCTCAAAAAATACGGTCACGGTGCTTCGAAACACGTCTATGACATCGTGACAGGTGATGAATCGTGGATTTACGCGTATGAGCCCGAAAGTAAACAGCAGTCGACTGTCTGGGTGTTTCAAGATGAGCCAAATCCAACAAAAGTTGTTCGCGCACGAAGCACTTCCAAGCAAATGGTCGCCTGTTTTTTCGGAAAAACTGGACATGTCGCAACCGTACCACTAGAACAACGCAGAACAGCAATTCTGAGTGGTACACAACCATTTGTTTGCCAGTTCTCTTCCAAGAAATCAGGGAAACCAACCGCCGACGACGGATCACTTTTCACCACGACAATGCGAGCTCTCACACATCGGCTGCGACAACTGCATTTTTGAGCACCCAAAACATCGATTTGATGGGTCATCCGCCGTATAGTCCTGACTTGGCACCGAATGACTTCTTTTTATTCCCGTATGTAAAAAACAAACTGAGAGGTCAATGTTTTTCGACACCTGAAGAAGCGGTTGCTGCATTCAGAATGCATGTGTTGGAGATACCTCAATCAGAGTGGCAAAAGTGCTTCGACACTTGCAACGCATGCAAAAGTGTATAGATCTTCATGAGGAATATTTTGAAAAACAATAAAGTGATTTTCGATGATCAACATTTGTTTTTGTTCTCTAATCCCGAAATATAAAAGGCAACCCTCGTATATTCGGAAAAAAATATGTTAAGAAACTCTCTTAACATCATAACTTGGAATGCGAGAAGCATCAAAAACAAACAGCATGAATTTCTTAGTTTCTTGATAAATTTTAATATTGATATTGCACTTGTTTCAGAAACCTGGCTCAAACAAGGCATTTCTTTCTCTCATCAAAATTACATATGTTATCGCCTAAACAGCGTACATGCTAATAATGGAGGTGTCGCTATTGTTGTGAAAAAATGTATAGAACATACCTTGCGTCCTTCATTGCATCTTAAATTAATTGAGGAAATTCGTATCTGTATAGTCAACACTCGAAACAAGGTAATTATTTGTGGTGATCTAAACTGTAGACATCAGTCGTGGAATTGTCTTAGGGCAAACTCCCGGGGGAACATTTTACTAGATATTACTGAATCCAGCTCTAGTTTTTCCATACTTTATCCACTTCGCCCCACCTATATCCCATCGAGTGCTAACAAGAACCCCTCAACTCTCGATCTATATATCACTAATATTCCAAATTACTGCACACTACCATTAACTCTAAATGCGTTAAGTTCAGACCACCTTCCGATCAGCCTCACAGTGAATCGTACCAGTTTATACCACAACTATTCCGCCGCCAACTGGAATTCTTATAAATCATATATAAACACGTACTAGAACCAAGTACCAGCTAGTGGTACCAGCCTAAATTCTATAACCTGCAGCGAGCACATTGATATCCGATGTAACAATTTTGTTTCTCTTATAAATAGAGCGGCCGATCTTGCGATATCTAAATGTTCCACTGCTCCAGTTGATAAGACACCGCTTCCTGAAAATATCTTACATCTGATTAGGGTACGAAACTCTCAAAGAAGAAAATGGCTTCGTTATAGAATCGATTGCTTTCTAGTTAATGTTAAAGTCTCAAATAATATCATTAAAAAAGAAATCTCAGCATATAGGAACAAGTTTTGGAATAAACACATTTCCTCTCTTGACAAAGCAAGCAAACCGTTCTGAAAAATATCAAAAATTATGAAAAAGACAGGGTCAAGTATTCCCCGGTTTAAAGTTCACGACAAGTTGTTTATTTGTTCAGAGAAATCGAAGCTACTTGCTAACAGGTTTAGTAAGAACCACTCCATATCTATGCATCTAAGCGACGCGTATACTGAAGCTGAAGTTGCTAACACTATCCATGTACTTTCTCAATAACCAGATGAAAGTACTTACGCAACTGATATTAGCAAAGTTAAAGAATTGATAAAAAAATCGAAATCAAAAAAGGCTGCTGGTCTTGATAATATTAACAACAAATTAATTAAAGCACTTCCACCTGCTGCAGGTAACTATTTAACGTTCATTTTCAACGCTTGTCTTAGGAACTGTTATTTTTCGGACTGTTGGAAAACAGCAAAAGTAATACCTATCCCGAAACCCGGCAAACCGAAGAACAGCCCCTGTTGTGTTCTTGTAGGGGTTTGGTTTCAGGAAGCGTGTCTCCTAGTCCTTAGAAGGACAAGGTGATCTCTTAAAATAGACCGCTCCTGCAAACTTGTCCTTACAAAAGGGGTCGTCCCCAGAGGGACGAGCAACGTTCTTGATTTCCCAGGTCTCCTGTGGGGGCAGGTGATTCTCCGAATCAGTTGAAAAAAGGCTCGTTATTCTTCCGGTATAATATAAGTTTTATTAAAACAGTTCTGGTTCGTTTTCCAATTACAGTAGTTCTGGTCTTATCTTCAATTACAATGGTTCTGGTCTTATTTGTAGTTACAATAGTTCTGGTCTTCAACTTCAATAATTCGCCTGAGCCCTTCCTCCAGGGACACTGTTCGATACAATACTGCTGCCCGGAGATCACTGCACTATTCCTTTATAAAGGAAAAAAGATTGAGATTTGTATCTCAAAAGTGTACAATTTCGTACAAAAATCCCGATTTTGTTATGCTGAGCGAGATGCTCAGTGTTTACTTTAGATGATAATTCAATTTCTTGAATTCTTACGAAAATATTGCGCAGATGTGGGAATGTATCTGCTTTTGATTTTTTGTTTGTTTTCCTGAATGGAAAATTTTCAGATAGAGATAATGATCTCTGAATATTGAATTTTCATGATGCCGTGGAGCAAATGTAGAACAATAAACGAATATTAGATTCGTTTATTGTAAATTTGATTTTAATTTAGTTTTTTAGATAAAATTATGCGGTGGGGGCAATTGTTAGGCTATAAACGAATGTTTGATTCGTTTATTGCGAAATTTGGATCATGTTTGGGTTATTGTGGGTTTTGATAGGATTATACGTTTTAGCGTATTATTGCTGGGATTTGGATTAGGAATGGGGAAAAAGGTGGCAGGGTTTTTTGGAGCACTACACCCCGACAGCTATTAGTCTACTTACCTGTCTGAGTAAGCTCTTAGAAAAAATCATTAAGGAAAAGATTGATCGTTTCGTGGAAGCAAATAACATCTTACCAAACTTTCAGTTCGGTTTCTGTAGTGGTCACAGCACAATCCACCAAGTCTTGCGCATTAAAAACCACATAGCTGGTAAATTCATCGACAAGGAGTCAACGGGACTGGTTCTTCTAGACATCGAAAAAGCCTTTGATACGGTAGGGCACGATGCCTTGATTTATAAGCTACTAAAACTTAAGCTGTCAATACCGCTTATCAAAAATATCCAAAGCTTTCTTCGTTCGAGAAAATATGTTATGAGTACAGGAACCGACATATCCTCTACTCACCAAATCCACTATGGTGTACCCCAAGGCTCGGTCCTTTGTCCCATATTATTCACATTGTTTGTCGCAGATTTACCATGTCTAGGTGAAAACATTCAGGTAGCTATGTTTGCCGATGATACGGCCATTTTCTCTTCAGGTGCCTTATTCACTAATGTCTAGAACTCTTTGCAAGCAGCCCTTGACAAACTAGCAGTGTTTTACAGGAAATGGAAAATAAAAATAAATGGTAATAAAACACAAACTGTCTGGTTTTCGAGATGTAGGAAACTCTGCTACCTACCAAATGGCACTAAGCTCAGTATGTGTGCAGTTGATATTGATTGGTCCGAAGACTGTAGATATCTAGGTATTATTCTAGATAAAAAACGTATCTTTCAAAAACACATCACTACCACAATTGACAAAATAAACAAAGTCGTAAGAGTTATGTATCCATTAGTGTGTAGAAAGTAAAAGCTTAGCCTCGAAAATAAAATTATAATTTTTAAAACCATTTGTCAAGCTATACTCTTGTACGGCCCCCTGTATTGTGTAATCGTGCTCGCACACACAAAATAAAATTGCAAAGGTGTCAAAATAAAATATTGAAAATGTTGCTGAATTTGCCATAGCATTATTCGACACATGAACTACATGAAAACGCTAACGTTACACCGGTAGAGTTCCTTACTGACAAAATCAATCGAAACTTCTTCGTCAATTGTTCTTTTTCTGACAATGTTCTCGTTTCCCGTCTTGCGTTATCCTAAATCACTACATATGTAACCTGTCTATGAAAATTATATCGAGGTCATTATTACATAAAATAACCGGAAACCTATGCAATATTAGTCTTAAGATTCAAATAAGGGTTTTTTCTTGTAGTTTTCCCTTAATTTATTATTTATTTTTCATCAAAATTGTGCTATTGTCATTATATAGATTTAAGATTCTAGTTGTAAAGGAATTGCTGTCCTAAATGTCTTAAATACTAGTTGTAAAATATAAATGTACCATATTATCTACCTAATAAAAATTGAATTGAAATTGATAATTTGTTTTTCTGGGCAAGGTCATTAGTCTTGCGCCAGAAACAATAATAATTGTTATTAAACAAACCTAAAATATAGTAAACGAATTGAACAAACAGTATTTCCTAAAATTTCGTTGTTAAAACAAAGATTCAACATGCTTATCTAAATTTTTCTTTTTTGATATTATCACGGTCGTTTCGCAACTAAACTTGAAGAATACAGCAATATTCTCCAAATATTTGCCAGTAATAATCGTCAATCAGAAAGTACGTGTTAATCCGCATTAAAAGTTAACTTCAGGCTCATGAACAAACACAGACGATCGTTCTTCTGATTGTGTTCCTCTTCGCTATTATAATATTCAAACATTTAAGGTCAATGAGTTGTATATCCACACCTCCCTTCGTTACCGCTTTATCTTCTCCTTCTTCACCAAGCCTTTTTTTATTATTTATTTTCCTCCTAATTAATTTATTCATTTAGCTCTTAATTAATTATTTCATACTGTGTGTCGAAAATTAAGAGTACCTTAAACTCTTTCATATGTGTGTTTTGTCTAAAAAAATAAACAAATAATAAATACATAAATAAAAAAAGAAATAAAAAAATAGCCACCAAAAACTAATATATTCGTAATAAATGGCAGACAACTAGTTTGGTTTTAAAACACGACCTGACAGCATCTTTGTGGCGTGAAAACATTCGATTGAATCATTTTATTTTCGTTTCCATCATTTATTGATTACCTTTGGTTTTAGGTCACAGATTTCACATAATCTGTCGACGTAGTCAAGCTTAATATTATTAAGCATTATGTATTAGATTCGTGGTCCACTATGTTGAACTCAACTACCAGATTATTTCCCGGGCCCATTTGATCATATTCCGTCGGGTTATAAAAACTGTGTCTTCCCTAAGGCAGTGGGTATAATTTCCACCATATAAAAAATGAAATAATGCTAAAAAATATAAATAAAATAACGAGCATTATATCAATTGCTCGATAAATTTAAATTCACCCATTAACTTTAATTTAAAAGTAAAATAAAAATTCTCCAGCATGCCAACGAAACTTTTGAAGGTGTTTCCTCTAAACCTCACATTTCGAATAAACCGATTAACGCGAAAATTCGATTGTGATCGCCATGGTGTAATGCGGTGAACCCTGCGCCTCAATTGCTGTCAACGAGAATGTTTTTGTGGTCAGCATTAAACTCAATTGAAAGATTGGAGCACTTGGTCTTCTGGTTGCCTGGAACGCAGACTCGAAAATATTGCGAGGCCTCTTGTGGACTTATGATCTTTCTGAATGCAGAGGAAGTCAAACACCTCATTCTGGTGGACAGATATCAGGGGAGTAGTTTCTCGATGGAACCCTGCAAAATTGTGGTTGTAGGAAAACGCAAATATGTTAAGTATCTCGGCTATTAAGTAATTCAATTCAATCTAATGAAATGTTGAGTGGTGTCATGTGGTGCGTGAGGCCTGAAGTATATAAAGCACTTTCACTCAATCTGTACCTCTCTGTGAGCCATCACCTTGCAAAGGACGTGATATCTCATTAGTTTGACCTTTGCTAATGTAGTGGAATGTAGCAAGTGCAATTAGTTACAGCGAGTAGATTAGTTTGGACTTGGGAAGAATTATTCTAATTGCAATGAGGTCTAGTTTAGAGCTGGCAGGGCTTTCGTAGACGAATAGAAAATAACAATTAAAAGGAGACATGGAGCGCAGTGCTTTCGGTTCATTTTATATTCACATATTGTTTGTTGCGCATTTTCAAACTTATTTAATTATTTGTTTATTTATATATATTGTATATATTTACTTATTTGTTCACCACATATATATTTATGTACAATTTATACATTTATGCATTATCCATTTATTATATACATACCTTTTCTTCATTAATTAATTAGTTAAGATTAAATTTGAAACGTAAGTAAAATCTCTAAAAGTACTTCGGCTGGGATCGAGTACTAAGAATTGTGTAGGAATTCGCTTAAGCGATTTCCTGGAAATTTGGGATAGCCAAGGCATATGAAGATATGCACTGAGATTAGGGTGTGGTGATTGAACATCTGGTTCCACTTACCATGCGTTTGTTGTAATTTGGGGATTATGGGCAATTGGTTGTATGGGCGATAAACGAACATTTGATTCGTTTATCAGGAATTTTGTTAGATCGGGAGAATGAATTTGTGAATTAGTTGGGTGATGGGGTTATTAATTGGTTTGAAACGAGCATTTGATTTGTTTATAAGGAATTTAAGTTTAGGTGTAGGGATTTGGATGTATGTGTGGGGAAAAGGAGGTGCTAGGCCTTTTCAGAGCACTACAGTGATGCCAACGTTGGGTAGTGTTTTCTAAGACAAAATATAGGTGTTTCTGCAAGACTTTGTTCCCTGTCACTATTCGATAAAAGGAATTTATATTTGTTGAAGGTAACTACGAAACGGCGTAACCAATTTCCTCTTATACCATAATTGAAAAAAAACGGTACGATTATAAAGATCTTCAACAAACACTGGGGGGAACCGATCGGATGTAGGGGACAGATTTCGATATAGCGAAGCTATATTACTACAGTCAATCTAAAATTACAATTCAAATCATGAGAACATCTTTCCTTGAAGTCTTACTTCGCATTTTCAGGTAATTTTTACTTATCTCCGGAATTCTATACATTCTAATGCCCTTATCACAAGGTAGTTGCTCACCCGCCATATTCTCCAGACTTGGTCCCCAGTGACTATTATTTGTTCCCAAACCTCAAGCGTTGGCTCCAGGGAAACAGATTTAGATCGAATGAGGAACTCATCGCGGAAACCCAGGCGTATTTCGAAGGCTTGGACGTTTCGTACTACAGAAAGGGCATCGAAATGTTGGGAAATCGCTATACCAAGTGAATCGCCCTTGAAGGCAACTATGTTGAGGAATAAATACAACTTCGCACAAAAAACGCTTGTTTTCATTAAAAATCCCGGGGCTTTTCAGCCTATGTAGTATTTTCAATTGGTAACAATTCAATTCTCCCACCATATATATATTCTGTTCCTAGGAAGAAAAAAATCGAATCTTAGATCAGCAAGTACTACTATATTTAGTTACTATTCGATTTAAGTTGCTTTGTAGTTTTATTTAATGAATTATTAATGAATTAAGATAGTTTTTATGTATCTGAATATCTTTAAACTGCTTACTTATTTATCTAATCATAATTATAATTATTTCTTATTAACGAGTAATTTAAAAAGCCATGTCAATAAAGCCAATATATGGTGTGATATTCAAAAGTGGTGGATGTTTAACAAAAGAAGAAGCGACAAAAACTGAGTGGTCGCTTGGGTGCAAATGCAAATAACCTTCATAACGTAACGGAATATCAGATAAACGATTCATACACAATAAAATCAGTACGTGTTACCTGAAGGTTCTTTGAAACTAACATTTAATTCCGTATTTTTGCCTGCGAATGGCTTGGCGTACAAAATAAATATGCAATTATGATCAGGTGGGAAATTGATAAATCTAGGCAAACTGATAAACGACGAAAGGAAGAACAAAACGTTGATTTGAATAAGAGCGATGTTCAATGTAATAGGTGGGTGGTATTTACATTGGAAGCAAAATTAATATTAATGCCACATAAACTGGTGTGGGCAACATATTTAACATTGTGATGGATTCGGCACAGTCTGAAGTGGAATTTCACATGATAATTGACAAACTATGAAACAATGATCAGACACATCAGCAATGCGAACCTTAGCTATGAAAAAAAGTAAAACAAAGTCAAATGACTTCGTCTGTGCATGCTAATATTCAAAATAAAATTGCTGCAACAAAGGAAGAGAGCAAACAGGTTAAATAACAAGACCACCAACTGTTACACAGCAAAGATTTTGTTTATTCTCTAACCGAAGAATGTTTGTGGACCGCGAAATCAAAACCCCTAGACGAAGCAACTTACACTTAGCATTTGTCAACGGCAGAATTTCCCTTGATCTCAAAATGACATGTGGCGGTTCTTGCGAACGCCACTACTTACCTGCCCAACTACCACCAGGTAACCCCTTTTCATAAGCGTCCTGTTTCAATAAAGCAAGTACTTACCTGCATTGGTTATTCCTATAACCACGAAAAACCTGTAAAGCATAATGTCTGCTGATACGAAAATTATATCAGCAATAACAGACATTCCCTACATGGGCATATAGCAACCCAAAAGCATGACTTTCCTGCCCATAACGACCAACCACCACTGCAATGCTTAACTGGGCTGAAGTAAAACACCATCAGCAACACAAGCGTTTCTATAGGAAGGGCAAATTGGCCGCACATCTAGCAACCAACATTACATTAGTTCCTACCAACGAAATGTCTCCTAAGAAGTCGGCTACAATGCCACAAGAGATATTTCTTCCTTTTGGTTCTTTCATGCATGCCCACATCGGTCGCAAAATCAAGTCACACGAATTGGAAACTCGCACCTGGCAGCAAAAAGGCATCGAGAACTCGCCAGTGTAAATACACACACGACGGTTCGACCTTTGTAGATGCCAACAACAACATGCGTACGATCAACAATCATGCTACACACAGTCGCTGATCGTGTAAACATTTTAACCCTTTTCAGGATGACTTTCCCCAGCCGCGAAGGTTGTTTATTTTTGTTTAACTTCATGTTCATGGTTCGCATGCGGGGCGACACACGCGATGAGCAACCAAGGGGGATCATCGTGTGTGTGCCTTTCAACCCTTCTTTGGTGGTACACCAATGCGAAAAGGAAAATTACCAAATATGGTCACCGAGGCGATGGATGTAATTTTGGTATTCTGTCGCTTCGGTGGCGATAATTCATCGCGTCTTGGATTCCGTGAGGGCTGGTCGTGCCCTCACGTTAATCAAAATAAAAATCTCTCATGGGGTGTCCCAAGAGATAACGAGTGAGTTAGCTGCCAGTCGCAATCAGTTCAGGAATATCATCCACCGAAAAACACCGTGTTGCCGCTGATGGTAAAAGAAAAATAAATACGTTGAATACAGTGTACATTCAATCATTAAAAATCGTTACATTAAATACGTTGAATACAGTGTACATTCAATCATTAAATATCGTTACATTAAATACGTTGAATACAGTGTACATTCAATCATTACATACTGTTACATTAAATACATTGAATACAGTGTACATTCAATCATTAAATATCGTTACATTAAATACGTTGAATACAGTGTACATTCAATCATTACATACTGTTACATTAAATACGTTGAATACAGTGTACATTCAATCATTAAATATCGTTACATTAAATACGTTGAATACAGTGTACATTCAATCATTACATACTGTTACATTAAATACGTTGAATGCAGTGTACATTCAATCATTAAATACCGTCACATTAATTACTACTAAGTTTAATACATTAAATACTGTGTAAGTTTAATTCATTAAATACTGTACATTTAATTCACTAAATGCTATTACATTAAATACATTAAATACTGTGTAAGTTTAATTCATTAAATACTCCTAAGTTTAATACATTAAATACTGTGTAAGTTTAATTCATTAAATACTATTAAGTTTAATACATTAAATACTGTGTAAGTCTAATTCATTAACTGATGTACATTTAATTCACTAAATGCTATTACATTAAATACATTAAATACTGTGTAAGTTTAATTCATTAAATACTCCTAAGTTTAATACATTAAATACTGTGTAAGTTTAATTCATTAAATACTATTAAGTTTAATACATTAAATACTGTGTAAGTTTAATTCATTAAATACTGTACATTTAATTCACTAAATGCTATTACATTAAATACATTAAATACTGTGTAAATTTAGTTCATTAAATACTATTACATATAATACATTAAATACTGTGTAAGTTTAATTCATTAAATACTATTAAGTTTAATACATTAAATACTGTGTAAGTTTAATTCATTAAATACTATTAAGTTTAATACATTAAATACTGTGTAAGTTTAATTCATTAAATACTCCTAAGTTTAATACATTAAATACTGTGTAAGTTTAATTCATTAAATACTATTAAGTTTAATACATTAAATACTGTGTAAGTCTAATTCATTAACTGATGTACATTTAATTCACTAAATGCTATTACATTAAATACATTAAATACTGTGTAAGTTTAATTCATTAAATACTCCTAAGTTTAATACATTAAATACTGTGTAAGTTTAATTCATTAAATACTATTAAGTTTAATACAGTAAATACTGTGTAAGTTTAATTCATTAAATACTGTACATTTAATTCACTAAATGCTATTACATTAAATACATTAAATACTGTGTAAGTTTAATTCATTAAATACTATTAAGTTTAATACATTAAATACTGTGTAAGTGTAATTCATTAAATACTATTAAGTTTAATACATTAAATACTGTGTAAGTTTAATTCATTAAATACTCCTAAGTTTAATACATTAAATACTGTGTAAGTTTAATTCATTAAATACTATTAAGTTTAATACATTAAATACTGTGTAAGTCTAATTCATTAACTGATGTACATTTAATTCACTAAATGCTATTACATTAAATACATTAAATACTGTGTAAGTTTAATTCATTAAATACTCCTAAGTTTAATACATTAAATATTGTGTAAGTTTAATTCATTAAATACTATTAAGTTTAATACATTAAATACTGTGTAAGTTTAATTCATTAAATACTGTACATTTAATTCACTAAATGCTATTACATTAAATACATTAAATACTGTGTAAATTTAGTTCATTAAATACTATTACATATAATACATTAAATACTGTGTAAGTTTAATTCATTAAATACTATTAAGTTTAATACATTAAATACTGTGTAAGTTTAATTCATTAAATGCTGTACATTTAATTCACTAAATGCTATTACATTAAATACATTAAATACTGTGTAAGTTTAATTCATTAAATGCTGTATATTTAATTCACTAAATGCTATTACATTAAATACATTAAATACTGTGTAAGTTTAATTCATTAAATACTATTAAGTTTAATACATTAAATACTGTGTAAGTCTAATTCATTAACTGATGTACATTTAATTCACTAAATGCTATTACATTAAATACATTAAATACTGTGTACGTTTAATTCATTAAATACTCCTAAGTTTAATACATTAAATACTGTGTAAGTTTAATTCATTAAATACTATTAAGTTTAATACATTAAATACTGTGTAAGTTTA
The DNA here is from genome assembly GCA_963931805.1 of Microdon myrmicae. Taxonomy (NCBI): domain Eukaryota; kingdom Metazoa; phylum Arthropoda; class Insecta; order Diptera; family Syrphidae; genus Microdon; species Microdon myrmicae. The sequence goes on along the minus strand of OZ007498.1, from coordinate 69,495,987 downwards.
ATTTATTAAATACTGTACATTTAATTCACTAAATGCTATTACATTAAATACATTAAATACTGTGTAAATTTAGTTCATTAAATACTATTACATATAATACATGAAATACTGTGTAAGTTTAATTCATTAAATACTATTAAGTTTAATACATTAAATACTGTGTAAGTTTAATTCATTAAATGCTGTACATTTAATTCACTAAATGCTATTACATTAAATACATTAAATACTGTGTAAGTTTGATTCATTAAATACTATTACATATAATACATTAAATACTGTACATTACATTCATACGAATAAATACTGTTTACTTTAAGTTCGTTAAAAAAAAAGATCGAACCCGAGACCGATTGTTTTCCGGACCTGTAAGACAGTGGTAAACCAGCTTAGCCTGACGATATCGAGATTGGGACGTCTTGGTGAACCTGTGTCGCGCCGACACCCTACCAAGATCACACAAATCCCATAGACACTTCTCAAAGTAGTTTTCAATTCAACTCAATTCAATTTTTATTAAGTAGATAATACATTTATATTTTACAACGAGTATTTCAGAGTTTTAGAACAGCAATTCCTTTGCAACTATAATCTTAAATCTATATAATGAAAATAGCACAATTTTAATGAATTCTACCGTATTTCTATTTATTGGCCTGTAGGAACCCGGTGGTTCATGACCTCACCGACTCGACTCCGCCATTGTCCCCTATCCTGCGCGCTCTCCTTCCACGTTCGACCATCCGATCCGATCTCCTCGAGGGCCAACTTAACATTGTCCTGTGGGATAAATTGCTGGTACGCTTGCACGGGCGTGGGGTTCAGCAAATACCCACCGAGAAATAAGTTCTTTAATTAGCGTGTACAAGCAAAACTCCACTGCACGTCACTGAAAATTGTTCTCCAAAAGCAAACAACACGAACGAAAGAAAACACGGGTAAACGCTCTTTCCTTTAATTCTTGGGTTTTATTTTTTTTTTTCTGTAGGCTTTACACTTTTAAGTTTCAGTTGTTCACTTATTACAATTACCGTTTCGGCATATAAATGAAGTGTTCTTAGTGTTCTACGGGATTTCCTCTGAATTCAATTTATTTAAAAAAAACACAACACAACACCAGCAACTGTTTTCAGCACATACACATAATCAGTATTCGGCTGAATTGCCGCTGAATTTAATTTAATAAAAAAAAATACACAACACAATATTCCTTAACAGTTTAGCGCCCGGTTAACTGGAGGTGAAAACTTCGGCTTAGGCAGCGCGATCAACTCTGCCGCTAGAGAACTACGACTTGGCCAGTGCGTACGCTTAGGATGTTAAAATCTGACTCCCCGATGCAATCCATAGCACCCCGATTCAACGGTGGTGGATTACATCGGCGTGGGGGGATTCTATATGTGTCCGTATAGGACAAGTACGATGCCCTTCAGTCTGCATATCGGCAACGACGAAAATGCACCTGAATAAACATGGACTGGTGTAACGAATTGCAGGCATTATTGAGATACGCGATAGCGAAGATCGCCGAAGGAAGAAATAGGTTTCTGTGTCCTAAATAAACAGAAACGCTATTTCGAGGTTCAAACGATGCGATGCACATTATTTGTGATTTAGGCGATGCTACATGGGAACGTCGGCTGTTTACATAATCGCCCCAGACTTATGCCATTGCAGGCAATCGATTTTTTTCGTGGCGATAAGCAAACCGTGCAAGCGTACGTCTCGCCCAGGGGGACCATGGACAGCGGTTGGTAAGTAGCATAAACATAGTGATGCTACTGTGTGTTTGTTTGTTTTACAGGCCGGGGCATTGTTAGACATGATCTAGGGTATATTGTCTAACGTCAATCATATTCATGCCCAAATCCCCTGATCGGTAGATAACCGATAAAGGATCTTGGTCGCAAGTGTTGCGGGCCTCGGGATTGGGGCAATAAATGGTTATGAACCGTAGCAAAACCATCGGCTACAGCTGTGTCAACAGTTACGCTGGCCAGCGAGGGTTTATCTATTATAATTGCCGACGAGCCGAGCCGATGGAGATATGGTATGGTTCATATAATATGAAACGGAAAAATTTGATGTGATGCATGCCTTGATGAGGTTTAACTTTCAGACGAAAGTTATTTGAAATACAGCTTACGCTGCTCGAATGCAGGTAAGTATAGTGGTTTATGGAGTGAGGGAAAAGCGGTTGATTTAAAGAAATGGATGGTTCTTTTGGAAACCTTTAAAGAACCGCCACAGTCCGCCCATCTCCGTCCCGACCGTCCTGTCGGTCTCTTTCCCGTTGGCTTACCGTCAAGAATTCTATGCACGGTCCTATCATTGCCCGTTCGCGCCACGTGTCCGGCCCATCTTAATCTTCGCGACTTGATTATTCTCACTATTCTAGGTTTGCGGTATACCTCTTCCAATTCGTGGTTGTGCGGTTTTCTCCATTGTCCTGCCTCCTCGTCATATTTGCCGCCAAAGATACCCCTTAGGACTTTGTTCTCGAATACGCGGAATTTGTTTTCTTCCCGTTTTGTGAGAGCCCATGTTTCGCATCCGTATAGAACAATCGGCATGATTATGGTTCTATAGACACGGAGTTTTATATTCCGTGATAGCAGTTTGGATTTCAGCAGCTTGCTGACTGCGTGCCAACTAGTGTTGCCGGAGTGTAGTCTTTTGTTAATTTCCTTCGACATTTCGTTACTGGCCGTCAATATTGTTCCCAGGTGTTTAAATTCTTTGACATTTTCGAATATCTCGCCCCTGATGTTTATGCGTGTTCTCTGAGGTCCACCCGCTCTCGCCATAATCATGTATTTCGTTCAAAACGGAACGAAAAGGCAAATAAAAGTAAACAGCAACAAAATTAGTAATAAACATATTGAGGGAAGGTGGACAGGGGGAGGGGGGATAAGAGGAAGGGGAGCGTTGCGCATGAGAGGCATACTATATCTGAGGAAGTGAAGTCCTCTCCTCGTTGAGAAGCCACCACCATTTGGGAGATTTTCGATCTTTGGTTGATTTATCTCTTTCACTGATCGCCGTGCTAAAGCACAGGCGGTCTGGTGCATTGGAGATATCACTATCATGGAGAATTCGTTTGTCCCTGCCACCACGGAGAGCGTGATAAATAATCGGGACTCCATGCACCTCTCGGATAAGGCCCTTTTGATCCAAGAAAGTGAACGCTTCTGGGGGAATAAACCCACAGAATGGGTTAAGTCCCTCAGAAGTGTTCCCTTTCCTGAATAGAAAGTATTATCCAAAACACACATTATTTACCACGCATTCCGTTGTGCCAGGGATAAACGAAATCTCCATGATATCTTTAATGTTCCAGATCGCCTACGTTTTAGTATGGTGATTAATCAACGAAATAAATCTATAAGACACCGATCTCATCCCAACTGGTGGCGGGTGTGTGAAGTGTGGGGGTTCTCTATACCACATGGAGAACCAACCCACAATCCCAACCAATTTCGACCGCTAACAGCGCGTAACCATAACCCAAACCCGTAATCCATGCGCAAACATGCAAAGAGCACATCCCAATATGCAACAGCATCCGTCCCCAAATCTGCAATTGCATACATCCCCAAACTTACCAAGAACCTATTTCCCAAGCTGTAATAAATGCATATTCAATCTACAACGGTATACTAATCATCTCCCTCCTCTACACTAGACGCATACATTTTTCCAAAAACCGTTTCGATTAATTTCTTATCTAAATTATATTCCTTGCTTGTAACCAAGCGATTCTAATTTCCCCCGAAAATCACTCCGGCTCACTCCCTGTTTAAACCATTTCCTCGCTTGTAACCAAACAACATTTAATTCCCCCGAAAATCATTTCGACTCCCATCCTACCCAATACCAATTCTTCTTACTGCCAAGTCACCAGCACGATGCGTTGCATTTCCGCGAAACATCCATCTCAACGACCAAGACCCACATTCCTTTGTGTAACCGACAACTCATGCCCATACTTGGTCGTGTTTCCAAACCAATTTCCTCGTATACATAGCTCCAGAGGAATTTAACCCAGCCTGTAGGGCAGCGACTCTCCGGAACCAAATTCCCTATGCAAGCAGTGAGTTTATTTAGCTATGACTCCACTGCCACGGCGCGACGAACTTTTACTCGCTTGTAATGAGTCAGACGAGTTTCTACATCAGAAAAGTGCGCACGCCGAAGTCAAGTTCGTGGTTTGATAGATCTTTTGTTTTGCGTTAACGTTGACATCTACTGAATAAGTAAGCCTAGAAATTTAATGCTGTAACCTTCTTTCACTGGTGTTAATGTAATAGATTGGAAAGTGAAAGAGTAACGATGTTCGGTAATCCTTTTGGAGAGATGTGACACTCTGACTGAAGATACATAAAATTAAAAAGAAAGTAAACGGCTTTGGGACAATACTCTGTGTTACAAAGGGAGATAATTATTATACAAACCGGCTATTATAACAATAATTCCCAAACAAAAACAGTTTGCAACAAATCAAATCACAGTATGTTTTATTTTTCTTCTCGTACAACGGCTCGCTGCGAAACTCAGTTTTTATTTGTTCCCATTCCGTGCTGGCGCTAGACTAAGATGCATACCCCACAAAATGACTTTACGTCCCCAAATATAATACACCTCTCAGACCCAACGATCGCTTATTTCTTCCTTAAATTTTTTTCAATACCGGCTTGTAGAAAGTTCTTCACTATACATTGAGAGCGATCTATTTCATTGGCAATGTGTGCGTCATGCAACTATTTTGTAAATTAACTATTCTTTGATTATCAATGTCCGTTAATTGTTTCCCACGTGGCATATGTAGAACTTAAAAAAATCCACTGCCTAAATCAAAAATCGGTTTATTATCACTCCAGAATGTCTGCACTGTTTTTTGAGAACTTTTGTTACACCAAGATATGCGTTACAACTAAGCCTGAGACCGAAGAAAGGCCTGAGTTTTTACTTTTTCACGGGCGAAATTCGGTTTTTTTTCAGAAAATTAATTACCATTCCTGGTAAAAAAGCAATAGAGCCATTCCAGGGTTTTCCCCGACTTGTTGTCGGTTGACAATATTTTGTCACAAAACTAGTCAGAAAAGTTTATCACTCATTCCATGAATACTGAAAATTTACGTTTGAGTATATAATTTTCCCGAGCACTGTGGATGGCACTACTAATTACTCAGACATGGTGTTAGATGACCACCCGGGACGAAAGATCAATTTTTGATGTAGTGAACCGTGATGCCCGCTTTCGTTTTTTCGTGTTGAGGACTGTATAACGATTTCAGTGCCAGCAGGCCAAGATAAAACTCGATGTATTTAAAAACATATTTATACATACAAACATTAATCTGACAATTCTCTTACAAATCAGTTCTCAGACGCAACTGAACTGAATTTAACTCTTACTTGACTAACTTGACCTAAATTCAAATTGACTCGATTTACTTGAACCAAAACTTCACTTCAATGTCAAAGTAGGAACAGAACTGAATCACGACAATGAAGGAACTGATCTTCTGAAGATACCGGAGGAATATAACTTTTCCATTATTAAAGAGTAACTGGAAACGCCATGTCATTAGGTCTTCTTTTTGCAGATCCATGGCTCTAGCTTCTCCCATCTTCCAGAATTTTCGAAACAATTCAAGACAATGTGGCTCGGGCGTCGTGTAAAAATTCAACACGCTGTGGTTTATGCCATCTTCCAGAACTTTCTTAACAACTGACGTTGCCAATACGCTTCAACTTGTGGCATTCTCCTGGAATTAATAGGTAGTGTTTTGTGGCATTTTTCAGGAAGCCGACGCATTGTGGCTTATGACCTTTTCCAATAATTTCCGCATTGTGGATTGTGACGTCTGTAGGGTAATGGAATGGTGCATCGATTGGTGCAACCGCAGTGCAAAGCAATCGCGGTATCTTCTGTTCTAACCTTCCCTTCTCGGGTACATTGTTTACAGGTCTCTTAAGTGCAAAGGGTTACTTGGTAGTAGAGCGTTCTTTACCATGATTAGTGTTTCCAGTCCCTTCTTTTCCAAATATGGCTCATTGGCTGCAATGCCCTCGTTTGAAATCATCTCGTGGCCCTTAAATTTCTTTTTTCAGGTTATAATCTTCTTGCAGCAACACGAGCTTCGTCGATTTAGCAAGCAGGTGGACGCCCACGCCTTTTCCGTGTGCCACCCAAACAAAGCATTGGACTCGTTCATCTGCGACCCGTGTAGCGGACACTATTTTCTCCCGTGATATCTACTTCAAATGGTCTTAGGTTAGGGTTTCAATTGTATCTTAACGATCTAGTTTTAGAATCACGATGCGCCGACTTTCTGAGATACTTATCCGTATCTTTACGGATTCTCAGATTCCTTACAGTGAATCTCTGTTCCACCTTTATCCCAGGCGTATTTACTTCATCAACGCCAACGGGATTTCCCTCGTCGCTCTGCTCATCTGAAATGTCATTATCGGGACTGTTCTTTAATTTGTCTACGTTTTCGATTTGGTCACCATATACACTCGATTGGTCTCATCATGTCCTTCGATATCATTGTCCATCATATGGTCACCATAATAGTTGCAGAGTATTCTGCTCTTCACCATTTTATGCAATCCTTATTTCAAGAGCAATTTTCACAAGCTCCTCTGGCGAGTTTCGTGACTACTTCATTGGCATATAATCCTTTTTGTGTCGCTCTTGAACGATCCTTTTCGACTGTAGCTGTCAGCTTGCTTCGCAAGGAGGCTGCCTGCAACTTCATTGATTCTGGCTTTGTTTGTGTGACTCGGGACTGAGGATAACGCTTTATCTTCCAACAGGTTCCACTGTTGTCCTGTAAACTACAGCTGCGTAGGCTTTTGCGCAAGCCTGGCTGAAGGTATGCATTTGGTCACATTCTTGGTTAGATGACAGGCATCGCAGAATCCTCATTTCTTTGAAGAGGAATTCCTACCTTCAAATACCTGATCCAAACGTACTTCTGCTCTTTCTGGATTTTAACATCCTATCCCATTTCGGTGCAGTCTATATCATCTTCTTTCCTTGAATAAGCATTGACTGCACGAGTGCTAGTAGGTCGAAAGGAGACATTACCGCACTAGTGCCTTCCCTTTCTTCTTTTCTCAATTCCAGCAATCGAAAAACGGCCTGAGCATGAGTCCTTTGACCACTTTCGCGATGTCTCTGGCATCTTCCACTATTGTGAAACCTTGCAAGTTGACGTCCATGTGGAGGTTTTCGGATTCCTCAGCACCTTCGTTCATCACTAAATCGCTGTTGGTGGTGATGATGTGGCTGTAAGTATCGTACGATATTCTCCCGACTTCCTCTTTCGACGTGGCTTCACTCCAATGTTTCTGAATTCGAGATGACGTCGAATGAGCGCATCCGTTTTGTCTTCATTCAATTTACAATATTTGACGAACTTAGTTGATATGCTGTCGGTGGCATCGCACCCATGCAGGACCCAGCCTAAACTTGTGAGACAAGCGTCTTGTTCGATGTTTGGTCCTTTTTTTAATCTTTGTTACTGCATATAAGGCCCCACTTATCGTGCCCTATCACTGTTTTTGGCTTTTCTGGGTATAGGCTATCTAATCTTTGATCTCCCTCAGATGTCCGCATCTTCTGATCGTCTCCTTGTCTACTTCCTTATAATTCGACTGCCGGCTGTCTCAAAGGTGAGCACTTGTGGTGTACCTTTCACACCAATCTTCTTGGCAATCGATTAATCTAGCAGGGGGATGATGGACTCTTCGTCAAGGACAGCGACCACTCGAGTTTCTCCTTTCGGCCCATAAAGGCATAATTTTGAAATACGCCTTCCAACTGTCGATGATGCCCACCAAGTAGCAATTTCTTCTCTCGACATCTTTGGTCCGGTTCCGTTTGATCCAAATGCCCGGTGGTGATGCCTTGTTTCTTTGCTCTGTACTCTCATGGATGGGAGCTCATCGGAGCGGAGTACGTTGTTATGGCTTCTAGCACACTTCCTGCAAGCGGATTCTTTGCAGGTGATCTTGTGTGTTTTGGTAGCGAAAGCATCCAAAGCCTCGCAAAAGCAAACGAAGCCTTGCAATTTTGGCCAGCTTCGATTTTTCTATGACAGCGATCACCCTAAATTTGGCGCATTTGAAGAGTTCATGTCCGCTCCATTTTATCTTTTCTCTGAGATGCTTCGTTTTCTTGGACGGCATGGACTACTCTCCTTATTGAATCGTGTTTCCCTTCAGATGGAATATGTTTGTGCGACAACTCTTCTGTGGGATCCGAAGTAAAAGTAATTGTAACCAATCAATATCAACTGCACACATACTGAGTTTAGTGTCATCTGGTAGGTAGCAGAGTTTCCTACATCTCGAAAACCAGACAGCTTGTGTTTTATTACCATTTATTTTTATTTTCCATTTTCTGTAATATACTGCTAGTTTGTCAAGAGCTGCCTGCAAAGGGTTGTAGACGTTAGTGAAAGGAGTAATTTTGGTTCAAAGCAAAATGTAGCATTTGTCAACGAAAGAGTCTCCCTTGACACTTAAACGGATGGTAAACAACCCATTAGAAAGTAAAAAAAAAAAAAAAACAGCTAGAGTAGAGCTAGTATATCTTCTCAAAGAAAGCAGCTAGTAAAGACACCAGAGAGACATTCAACATTTGTCTCTCTATGTCAGGAAGGAGATCTAAACACTAGAGAGGCATTCAACATTTGACACTCTACCACATTCAAAAAGATGGTCCAGAGCATGGAGACACTCAACACTGGTTCTCTCTATATAATTCCTACAAATAATACTAACTACATCCTTAAAAAAAAAAAAACCTGAGAATGTGATGAGACAGCGGACCTCTACATGATCCGCTCTGTATTTATAGTGCTTTGAAAACAAGGCCTGGATGGACAATGATTCGTGCTTTATTCGGTATACCAACTGGAGAAACATAAAAAAAATAAATTCCAATAATTATAAGCCCTAACCTAATCCCTTATGTATTCACTTTCTTCACTCTCCTCACCAATGTGTTATCCAAAAGTCACCCAAAAAGACAAAGTGGAAGAAATAGAAAATGAAAGAATGGAAAATAAAAAAATGATAAGGAAATGTATATGCACATATGGGCGGAGATCACTAAGCAGTGCTCGGAGTTCGAAAATTAAATTAGTACACTCATCACGAGTGTATGAAGGAAAAAAAAAAAAAACCAAAGGATTGGCGGAGGCCGATTTAAACGAGACAAGGACAAATATGTCCTTCATCTTGTCTCTAGGTTCTGGTGATCTTGGGACAACCATAATCACACCATCCGTGAGGATGTTGGGCTCGTTCTCAAGATATCTGAAAAAAAGGGTGGGAGGTATCTAGAGATAGTGTTTCAAGGGTTAGTTCGAATGTTCTCTAACTACTTGGAAGGAGGGATGGGAAAAAGACCGGTAGGTCTTGAGTGCGGTAGTAAACGCAGATCAAGTCTTCGGCGTCTGATAATCTGCGCTTTGGTCGGTGTGTGTGTGTGTGTGTGTGTGTGTGTGTGTGTTTGTGCCGTCTTGTACTGTGCTTGCGTGTGTGTAGCGGGTTAGCAGTAGACCCTATGGGATGGGTCTAGGAATCCTCTATTATAGAGGGGAATATTGTTGAGAACGGTGGCCTCCTCAGTTTTGTATTGAAGAAGAAATTGAGGCTGTCGGATCAGGAGAGATCGAAGGAGAGAAGAACGCAAGACTCCGATACAAGTAGGTTCTCGCTGTTCTGAGTGCTTTTGTAGTGCTGCAAGAAGACCTACCATTTTTCTCCCACATTCATATGTGCCTGTGGCGGTTCCGCAAAACCCCATGATTCACTTACCAGAAAAACCCCCATAACTTCCACCCAATCTCATACTTCACTAATGCAATCGCATTAGCATCTTAAATGCTTCACGCATTTAATAGATCAAATCTTTAACCTAAAAGTCCCTGTAAAAGAAAACTTACCTTCATGCATCTCTTCGCATACAATTCCCCGTAGGATTTCTTGCTTAACTTATAAGGAATCCCAAACCAATTTGGCACCTTCTTTGGTGCCAGACAAACTCCCCTAGACGAATTCCTAATAACAAAGGATTTGGATTACATACTATGTAACCTTCACCAGGGGCCATAAACATTGCGCTGTCTATTTTTCAGCTTCGCCATGTGTATGATAAATCTCTTAACGTACACATTGGTCGCCGACCTTTTTCTCCCAGCAATAAAATACCAAGCAACTGCATTCAATTAGCGCAATCGACGCTGAAGCCAATTTCCCTAACTCGCACCAAGTGCAAACAAAGAACGCTGTTCCTCCATAGGCTTCCTGGCGATACCATAAACAACCCATATCGTTTGTGGTATCTTAAATGCATTTTTCATTTAATGAGTGGCTACTATTTACCCAGCTGGCCCTCATTAGCGAACGATGCATTAGGTCGTTTCTTCTTTTGTCCTTGCCGTCTGCCTGCTTCGTTGTTCTATTGCCGTCGCACATATGTAAACAATCTGATCTCAACGATCGACTTCACGCACACCACCACAGGATGTCACCAGTGAGATCCTCTTTCCTCGTTTTCACCACGGATGGAACACTTTCTCTCTCGAGAAAACTCACCCCCGGTTGCGTGGTGGCTCTGCATCGAGCAGACCAACGCTGAGTTAAATTACATCCCCAGACCAGCACGGTCGTTGTCTCTCCCGCTCTCCAACGCGCGGCGGAGAAGCGTATATATACGGAAGTCGGCTCGTGAAAGAAGTGTTTCACCGTGTGTAAAATTTATAAAGAGCAATTCAAAGTGAAATAATAAGTTTTAAGTGCAGTATAAAAACACTAGAAATTTTAAAGATAATGACTGATATAACAAAATAAATGCATCAAAATACTTGTATACATCAAAACCAAATGAAAGTGTTACGCAATAAAAATAAAACAATAAACTAAATCCGTGTGTTTAATTTCCCGGCTGCTGTTCCTGGATGCATTTATTTCTTTTGTTTTGTGTTGCATTCCTTAGCGCCTGAACAATAGACGATGGGGATGGAAGTGAAGGGAGTGCCCATGCCTGACACAATACTTCCTCCCCACATGCCCACCTACAAAAATCCCATCCAAAAATTTCATCCATATCCCCAAATCAACATTGAATTCAATGTCAAGCAAATCGAATTAAAGTTTTTCAAAGAATCGGTCTGTGTTTTAATTACTGCTCACCGGGCAGTTCTTTGGTGACAGCATTGTTTTTGAACCGCGACTTGATTGTTAACAGAAGTGATTTTCATCAACATTTCTTTTAGAAACATTATATAATTGTGCAGCGACACCTTCCATATTGCGCGGAAGGACAAAATATACTGAATTCGACACATCCATAAAGGACAACAACGGTAGCCCATCCGTCCCGGGGAACCGGAAGCACGGTGGTGCACCTGAAATATTATACTTACGAGCTACTTGTATGCCAATTCAAGCAAGTACTCGTCAATAGGGGTAATGGAAGCACCTTCATATAGGTGAGAGTTTGGGTAATGGCCAAAATATTGCGTGGTTGCTTAGACCGACCGAGGCCCCTTTGAAGAATGTGCTTCACATGTTTGATAAAATTCAATTTTTGGGTTTACATGACCCCAAGGTATTCCATCCTGTCCTGTGGTCTAATCTTGCTATCTTCCATTTGTATAAGAATATTCTGTGCATATCGAGAAATAGGTTGGGAGTTTTTACTACTCAGAATTATGGCAACTGCTTTGGAAGGATAAAGTCGAATTTTCCATCGACTGTAATACTGATATAATTCGTCCAGGTGACGGTTGAGTCGATTTGTTGCGACTTTAGGGCTTTTGAATGACCTGTACACTAGGACATCATCCGCATAGCATATTTGGTTTACTCTCCTGTCCACAGGGCGAGCAATATCTGAGGTGTATATACTAAATAGGATGGGGCCTAGAATGCATCCTTGTAGTACGCCTGTCATTCACCCGAACTTGGAAGGTTCTATTTCGAACGAAGTGGTAGATGATACTACACAGCGATCTACTAAGACCAGTATTCAGTAATTTAAAGACGAGACCTTCGATCCACGTCATGTCAAAAGCGTGTTCAGCATCCAGGCTCACCGAAATGGTGGGTTCCTTTTTAAAGAGGCGCACACAGACGTGATTTTCAAATATGTTGAGAGCCATAGTGCTGCTGTGCGCTCTTCTAAATCCCAATTGGAAATTAGATATTAGATTTCTGGCGCTGATAACGTTGTTTAGTTTCTCGTATATGAACTTTTTATATATTTAGCTGATGCAAGTGAGGAGCGAAATAGGACGAAAGCTTGAAGGGTGGTATGTTGGTTTCGCAACGTTTTATCATCATCATCGGCACTACAACCGGGATCCGGTCTTGGCCTTATTTAGCAAGTCTCTCCACCGGTCCCAGTTTCGAGCCGATGTCATGCAGTTTGGCACTCCCAGGCTCTGGGGTCCTGGTCTACGCCATCCCTCCATCGCAGACAATCTCTGCTGCGCTATCACCTTCCATACATTCTGCCACAAAGGACTTTCCGGACAGGCTCCTCTTCGCTCATTGGAGATAGGTGTCCCGCCCGCCGGACTCGACTGAGCTTGATTTTTCTTAGAACATTAGCTTCAAGGTAGATTGCGTACAACCCATGCAGCGTCTCCGGAATCATCCCCCTCATATACGGCCGCAACTATTTTTCTTAAGACCTTCCTCTCGAACTCGGCTAAGAGTTCAGAGTGCCTTTTATTGAGCATCCAGGGCTCGAATCCATACATGAGTACTGGTAAGACCATGGTCTTGTACAGTAGCAGCTTGGATGTTCTGGATAAATTTCGGGATTTAAAGAGCCTTGATAGACAGTAGTAGGCTTTGTTGGATTTGATCAGCCGTTCGCGTATTTCTTTTTCCATATTGTTATCGGGGACTACTATTGACCCAAGGTAGTTAAAGGATTGCTCTACTTGAAATTCGTGCTCCGCTACCCTGACAGTGTGACCAACATTAGGTCTTCTCTTCGCAGAAGTTGCTACCATATACTTAGTTTTTCCCTCATTAATATGCAGTCGCAGTTGGTGTGCGGCCTAGTCGATCTGGGTGAATCGGATTTACTGATGATGCCGATGTCATTGCGTAGGCAAGTATCTAGCAGGACTTGGTGACAATAGTCCTTCTAGTTGTAATTCCAGAATCGCGGATTGCTTTCTCCAAGGCAGGGTTGAAGAGGAGGCAGGCCAGACCACCCGCTTGTCGGAGTCCATTAAAGATGTTGTTGCTGTGTTGTTCTTTGTCAAGTTATTAAACAGTTTATCACGATTTACAGTGAAGTTTAGCTGGAATTTTAGAATCTGTTATGCCACGATTTGGATCGTGAAGTTGAATTTCTTTCTTTTTTCATGACAATTTTTGGTTCTTTTGATTTTCTTTTGTCGGCGCAAGGCTAATAACCTTGCCCGGAAAAACAAATTATTATGGACAATTTAACAAGTCTTGGGTAAGGACCGGATACCGGTGGAGAGACTTGCCAAAATAGGCCAAGACCGGATCCCGCTTGTAGTGCCGATGATGATGATGATGATGATCATGATAGTTTTCTTTTCCTTTTCCTTTTTACTTTATCGTGAACTTATCAATTGCGTTATTCTCACCTATGCGTTCCAACCATTGTTCGCTGCACTAGATGTGTTCCCGATGTTCATTTATCAATTACTCCCGCTGCTTTTTATAAATTTCGTTTTTACAGCGATCGTACATTGATCCTCATCTGTCTTAAGATCTTCACTCAGCTGTTCATTGCTCCCACGATATTTGAGTATCGCGAATCTCGAGATTTCGTTTGCAATTGAACCAAACTGGTTCTTCGAATTTTAATGACTTTGAATCGAATGATGAGCAGCTTCAATTCTTGGAATAACTACTACGTGATCGTACTGCACCTCGAGCTTAACTCGTTTCCTTCTTTTCAAAGCGCGTCCCACATTTGATCATAATTATTAGTGTTTATACCAGCATTTGTATAAATGCTGGTATAAACACTGGGCAAGAAAGTTCACGACTTCTGTGATTTATTACATCGTCACTACTCGTCATGGAGCTAATGTAACAGGATGCGTTGTGCTTACGATTTTTAAGGAAGAATTATATGAACCTTAATTTGTAAATTGATCTTAACAATAACCTCACCCACAATCAGACGAGCAAACAAGTGAATAACCCAGTGCGTTCCTACCGACTGAGTACAAATAAATTATCGTTTGACGCAAAGTGCAAATAACCAACTCGAACGTGAGAAGATGTAATGTGGATCGTTATAACATTATGTCAGGAACTGTATCATTATCGTATGAGCGACGGGCTCAATTGGCGTCATGAGGGGCCCAGCTGGACTTTTTTTTACTCACTTACATAGGGAGATTGATATTAGGCAGAAGTACTTTGTTAAAATACTAGTGCAATTTAGCATTGGTTAAATAATGGGACTTGTGTTTTCCATGTTGCCTTGCTTTGACTTTTTAATTTTGTTACACTTACCTAGTTCCAAATATCATTATCACTGTATATAAGTTCGTTGAAGCACGTTTTTGTGGAGGCACATATGTTGATTCAGATTGTAAATGATATTGAAAGTGAAGCTAAAGTTCAAGGGTGTATCCAGCTTCAGTGACTCAGAAAGTTGGAGACAATTGTACATTGATGCATAGGCCTAAGTGATGCAAGTGACATTCAGCCAGTTGTAGAATACAACTTATACAATGTTAGCTCTTTGGAAATTCCAGAGTAACTTTCAGATATTTGTGGAATCTGTCATAATATTGCTAATATATGGTAAACAGCTAGCGACTTTTGTGCCACTGTGTATACAGGGGTTCGCTCCTCGATAGTACAGTGGTTAGTATACCCGCCTGTCACGCGGCAGACCGGGGTTCGATTCCCCGTCGGGGAGCCTCTGGCGCAAGACTAATGACCTTGCCCGGAAAAAACAAATCATTATGCAAAATTTAACAGGCCTCAGGACTTGCTAAATAAGGCCAAGACCGGTTCCCGGTTGTAGTGCCGATGATGATGATGATGATGTATACAGGGGTTCAACTGATGACTATATGCTACTATCGTAGGTCGGCAATAAATGAATACAATGTAGTTTTTTTTAAAACTAAACAGATAAAAAGAAAATAGTGCTACTACAGTCCAAGTAAGATCTATATATCCGGAATTTGAATTTTGGCTACTTTTCATTAACTTTTGCTAATAAATCAACTACTAAGTGCAATTGAACCTGTCGCAGCGTGCTTGAACTAGTTAGTTCAAGCCATTAAATAATTTAATTATATTTCTATTTGTTATAATTGTTATCGAATAAGTTGTTATAATTGTAATTACCTGCATGCTTGGCAGCAATTTTTTTTGTGTTCGTTACTGCCATTATTGTTATTTAAACGCACCGGGACTCAACAGAACCCTTTCATGGCCCAATTTAATTTTTTTAGTATCTGCACCTATAGTGCTCCACGAGTCCTACAATTTCGTTCCCACATACATATTACCCCCTAATCAACTTCCCATCCGATATCATCCATCCATACCATTGAATCCAATCAACATTGAATCCAATGTCTAACTAATTGACACAATCGTTCATTTATCGCACATTGAATTGGATTCCCAAACTTCAAAAAATAAAACCAAATACGTGATAAAGAAACGAAATGTTCATTGGGTTCGAATACACACAAAATTCCCAACATCACTAACCCAAACTAAATGGGCGGACGTCCCATCTTCGAAAAAATATTGCTGAGAATTATAAAATGCGCGTCTGCAATTTTATGGTCTTTTAAGAATTTGTTTGCACAAATTCGGTCCCACAAACTCAACATCCATTTACACCTTTTTTGACAAACTGAATTCAAATACTAAGAAATTGCGCCATAAAACGAACCACGTGTTCATTTTATCGCGCATCAAGATCTAGGATCATAAATGCGCATCCGCAAGATCCTTTGCCTATTATTTCCTGCCGAAGTGCATTTATGACCTTTGTTCCTTACTTTTCCTTTTCGAGTATCCCAATCCAAGAGATTAAGAAAAACAAATTAATGGCGGGTGGTCAAGAAAAGGCAAGTGAGTCGGTCTAGATTTGATGTTGGGCGACTCTAGACTCAGACGAGTCGAGATGGGGTGCCGTGCGAGGCATGACGTGTTGCGATTTCAATAAAACGTTAAAAGTTTAAGCCTGGAAGAAAGGATTAAAAAGAAACAGTCGTTACTTCAAACTAACAGTGTTTTGTAATTTAAAAATTTTCAGTTCCGTATTATCTAAAGTTAAGATAATAGAAACACAAAAACCTGAGAAAACCAAAGCACCTTTTAAACTTAAGACGACGATGGTAGCCCACTCTTCCCGGAGACCCCGGAAGCACGGTAGTGTACCAGGACTATATATATTACAAACCTATGATGCACTCGATAGTACGAAGAAAATACCTAAAGTAAAGTGTATCATGAAGTTCTAGTACGTTTTAGCCCAATCATTGAGATCTTGGTCAACGCGTTTTTTAGCCTGGTTACCTTTTCGAGAGTCTTCCGACTTGTCTACGAGTCTTGTAGCTGAAAGGATATGCTACTCTAAAGACAAATACGTATACCCAGAAATTTTAGATTTGTAATTAATCATTTATTGTTAAGCAATTATATTCCATTTATGTTAAGCAATTTAAAAGGACAACAGTAAAAAAAATCCAACGTGACGAATTTTGCCAAAGCAATTGTATGCATTGAAACTGCATGGTATAGGATTGTTTGTGTTGAGACAAACATGTTAAGAGAGGTAACAAGTAATAATAATAAAATAATAAGTTCCTGAAGGTAGTTGTGAGAAAGTATGGACAGGTGATTCAAGCCATAAACCACACCAAACAATTATTTCGTCTAGGTGCAATGACAGTTCTTGAACCTCCTCGGGTTGATTTTCAGTCCAAAAACGGAAATTTGGCTAATTAATGTAACTGTAACACCAATGGATATATTGGCATCAACATTTATTAATGTAACACCAATTGATAATTGATGTCAACATTAGTTATTTTAATCTAACCCCAAGGCATCAGCATTAAGGGTTATTTTGGCACCGGTAGTATCCTGCCGTCCGCGCCAAATGTAATACCACCAAGGTATTATTTTTAATTATTTGTCTGGTATCGGCTCTATGTATGCCGTTCGTGCCAAATGATGAGGTTAGTGGTTTTTTGACCTTACCTGTTGTAGGGCCCTTTCTGTTTTGGGTCTGTGGGGGTTCTTTAGTCATTCCCAAAGAACCACCCATCGTCCTAATCCAACTTCCGGCCCCCAACCTGCAAATACCCTGCAAATACCTGCACCATCCATAAGCAGCTTACTGTATACGAACATTACAAAGCTCGCTTCAACAATTCATACCTGAAACATAAGTCCTCGGCAAGATTACCATCTTGCCATGGCATCGAATACATAGCATCGAATTGGACGTGATCATAGTTTGTTTTTCCTAAACAATCGATCAATGGTCACGTCCCATGTTTTGTTCACTAATACAAAGCATAGCGCAACTCGCGCCTAACTGCCCAGAGCCGAATTCTTTGCCAGTGTAAATAATCACACTGGAATTCGTCCCTGGACTCGCTATGGATGCAATGCAAAATTGACGTGGATAAATACACAACCGCCATTATGTAATCATTCCGATCACCAGATCAGGTCCCACGGTATCATTCCCTTGAACAACTCTCGTACCATTAACCAAGGCAAACAAACGCGTATGTTAGCGCTTGAACGCTGAAATAGCGTTTCTGTTGACATAATACTCAGAAACCTATTTCGGCATCAACGAATCGCTAGTTCAAATATAGCAACCTTTTCCGGCCGCTATACGAGCGACCATCTATTTGCACAGCTGAGCTATTTGAATTCAAATATCGTTAGTCAGTTTTTGTTGTCGTTTTTCCTTATTCGTCTGCAGCCGATACATGCAATACTGTTCTTCCCCATGTACAGGCCTTCTTCCTGTTTGTGTTCATCTCGGATAGCGATATCCGCGCGAAACAACATCTAGAATCGTCGCAGAGTCAGATCTTAACCGTAGAACCACGCACACGTATCGGGGACGTTGCGTGAGTCAAAATTCATCCCGAGTTGGAGTAAGTACGCACCACTGGAGTCGTGAGTCTAAAATCGATGATACCGTGAGCGTTGAGTTTGTTTTATTTGACAGCCATCAATTTTATGAACGGCGGACAAAAATGAAAGTCGTGTTATTTGTGACAAAGATAAGAATTGAGACATCTTGCTAAAACAATACGTGCGTGTCCTTCGGTCTCTCGAATATGTAGCGAGATGTAACATAACAATTAAATCCGATGCTTCATCTCTGATCGAAAAGAATAAGTCTTCTTTGAGTTTTTCCAGAGCTTAAAAACTGGAACTGCAACTATTTGTTAGGCTAACCGGCTTAAGTTATTGCACCAGTTGAATTTCTTGTGCTTTTAAAGCAGGATCCTTACGTAAAATATATACCAGTGTGGGCTGAAAAGTTTCCGACCTCAACGTGAAGATGGCGGCACTCGTCAGTAAAAATAGTTGTGCATCTTTTGGCAGTTACTCACCAAAATTTCAGCCATTTTGGGGGGGGAGTTTTTATTCGATAGTCGTTTGAGTGAGTCGATGTTTTTGGCTTTTTTTTGGAGCCGATTCCCCCTTTGCAGTCCACTGTTTTGACTGTATTTTTATTTCGGCCGTATAATGATGTATCCAAGTTTCATCGTCAGTAATTAATCGGCACCAAAACTCGGATTTATTGTGCCTAAACTGCGCCAACAGAGAATTCGAAATGTTTATTCGACCATGTTTTTGGTCTAATGTGAGCAAACGCCACACCTAACGCGCGGACAGCTTTCTCGCGCATAAATCTTGATTTATTATGTGACAAACGCGCTCTTTAGGCATTTTCATAGCCTCTGCTAGCTCCCTCACTTTAATTTGGGGGTCATCTAACACCATTTGGTGAACTTTAGCGATATTATCGTCAGTCGTTGGAGTTTTTGGACGTCCCGAACGTTTATCTTTTCCCAAGCTCTCACGGTCGCGTTTAGATTCAGCTGCTCAAAATTTAACGGTGGTAAATGATGGTGCAGAGACGCCATACACAGAGTCCAACTCATCTCTGATATGCGTAGGCGTGTTGCCTTTCGAAAACAAACATTTAATTACAGCTCTATACTCAATTCTGTCCATTTTCAGAAAAACGCTTACATCGAGTCACTCAAACGACTGTCAAATAAAAACTGCGTGTCCAAAATGTTTGAAATTTTGGTGAGTAACTGTCAAAAGATGCACAACTACATTCACTAGCTTTTATTGATGAGTGCTGCTATCTTCACGTTGAGGTCGGAAACTTTTCACCTTACCCATGTATATTCCGTTCAGAATGGGGCAAAATCAATTCATTACTGTCATCGCGTATACTGTCACTATATTTTCTTCACTATATATTGGACGTGGTCTGTTTGGTCAAGGTATATCTTTGGGGTTCTGGTCCCCATTCGTGTTTGGCGTCGAGCCGGCCGCAGGCGCTGGAATCTCTGGTGGCGGTTAATGTCTTTGGCGTTGGCGTCGAAGAAGGCTGCAGGCGGTTGCAGGTGATGTCGGGGTTTCCAAAAGCGTCCGGTCTCCGCGGCGAGTGATCTGCAAGTGAAGTATTCGCGCCAATTGTCCACACATGTGGTGTGTGTCAAACGAAATTGGCGGGAAAGATCCGGCGTCGGTTCTCATTCTACGTGTGAGCGAGACCCACGTAGTTCCGCGTCGACCCCACGCCAATTCAGCCGTGACTCTCCTTTGTATGTGAGGGTGACCGAGAGTGTGCTTGACTTAATTAGTCGAAAGCCACTCTCGGTGTGAGTCTTTGCTTGCGACGAATGCGTGGAAGTTGTGGTTTGTGCTGATCCGCCACATATCCAATAATGAAAATTGAATTTCATTTCGATGGCAGATTGAGGCTAGATGTAGGAACCTCTGACAAATCTTCCACACTGAATCGATGGCATATCGAACTGTGGATTCGGTAGGTCAAATAAGTATATGATAAGTTGCTCTGAGTACTTGAAACAAATGCATCGTTGAACACCGAAATTCGTAATAGAACTGAATAATTTATAAACGATGTGATGAGCTAAGTATTCCCGTGATGAAAAGACCAATAGTGAACAAAGACATAATCATAAATTCTATTGGAAAAATATCTCCAAATAAATCATCTGATTTAATATACGTAATGTGATCTAAAAGTAACAGTAATGGTTGAACTTTGCAGGTTTTATAAAACCGATTTTCAAAAACAAAGTTTTCGTTGGTACATATGTTGCCATTCGCAGCCAATGTTGTCAACGTGTAATCTGCGGTTTTTCACTTTCGGTCGCACCTCACTGCTCTTCTTAATTTTTTGGTAAAAACACAAAACCATTATTTTACCCCAACCACCGTATTTGCCGAAAATGGCTCCGTGCAATTTCTTTCTCAAGGCTGATAAAAGGAGGACGTTTTGCCACCAGTGGAGCATTTGTATTTGAAAAAAAGAAAAACGCTGGCACAAATATATTATATCATATGTTGTTTTTTTAAAAGAGATAAAATTGGTGTTCAATTTCTCGTTATCTTCTTTTCATAAAACCAGGTAAATACATATAACATCCGATCGAAAGATCAGAAAAGATGTTTTGCCCTTAATGGACATGTCAAAAAATATGTCTGCTTGTTACAGAGTCACTTCCTCACATTGTCCTCCCATCTTCGTCATGATCTTTTCATCAGTCTCTTTCCAGTTGGTCTTCCGTCAAGGATTCCGCATACGGTTTAACGTTGCCCATTCTCACTACATCTTAATCTTCGCGATTATTCACTATTGTAGGTTTGGCGTACAGCTCTTCCAATTCGTGATTGTGGAATGTCCTCCATTGTCCTGCCACTTCATTATATCTACCGCCAAAGATACTCCTTACAATTTTACTCTCGGATACGGGTAATCTCTTCTCTTCTCGCTTTGTAAGTGCCCATGTCTCACATCCATATAGACTAATCGGCATGATCATCATCATCATCGGCACTACAACCGGGAACCGGTCTTGGCCTTATTTAGCCAATTTTCCATAATGATTTGTTTCTTCCGGGCAAGGTCATTAATCTTGCGCCAGAGGCTCCCTGACGGGGAATTGAACCCCGGTCTCCCGTGTGACAGGTGGGTGTACTAATCACTATACTATCGAGGAGTCCCTCGTACGCCATACGTCGTGATTATTATTGGCGATGCATCACGTTGACATGAATTCCCAGGAAAGGCAAGGAAAGCGCCAGCACACAAGCTCCTGGGAAACAACGGTCAGCGGCATGATCATGTTTCTATAAATACGGAGCTTTATATTACGTGGCAGCAGTTTCGATTTTACCAATTTGCTGACCGTGTACCAACTAGCATTACTGAAATGTAGTCTTTCTCAATATCCTTTGACATTTCGTTATTGTCCGTCAGTATTGTTCCTAGATATTTAAACTTTTTAACTTTTTCAAATACCTTGGCCCTAACGTTTATGTATGTTCCCCGAGATCTACCTGCCCTCGCCGTAACCATATACATTTTTTTATTTTACTTCTCCCACGAAAGGCGAATTTATAGCATTGAGTCAGCGCCCTGAGATGGCATTTCTTTTCTCGACCGGGTTCATCAGCCAAGTTCCGAAAAGTGCTCAAGGATTTCTCCCAACCATTTCACGAAGCCTATACTTTAATGGGGTGGTATTTCACCGAACGGCTGGGTTTTAGGACCCTACCTACCACTCAGTAATTGTGCCGAACTGCACAATAGCAAGAGTTGTCAGTTGAACCTAGGTTTGAAAAGTCAAACGCAAGACACAACCACCTTACCAACTCAGCCTTAGTGGCAGCATTTTTGTTTTGTCTTGATTTATTTCTAGGCCCATCTCCTTTGCTGCTTGCATGATGATTTCACTGTTTTTATTTACAGTTTCCAGACTATCACCCAAAACAGCGCTGTCATTTGCATCTTTTTTTTATTTATTTTTTTTTTAACTTAAGTCTATCCTAAACCTAACATCTAAACCCAGTCTTCGAAATGCTAAATCTATGTAAGCTTTCTGTTGTTTGTTGGGATTTTTTATTATTATTATTATTACTTCTCTTTTTTTTTGCCAGTTTTATATCGTCAAGTTTTTAATTGCCACTCAGCCACCAAAATCTCTGGTGTTGGTCTTTTTGGTCTTTCTGTGCTACTGCCCTACTGAACTGCGGACGCTCTTCATCCGTATGCTCTACCTCTCGATTATAACATATTCGTTTATCTATTCCCGACCGACGCACGTGATAAATCAACGGCATAGTGGAATCATTTTGTATGAGGCCGTTCATGTCAAGACTGAGGTATGCTTCTGGTGGAATAAAGCCATTCCGACGGACCCCCTTCATAATACATATTGTTTGGATAATATGCACCAAAAATTAAATCATTCGGCGAGTTAATTGATGTCGCAAGATGCCCTCGGATCAACTTGATCATAAAGTTATCCACTCTGTTTATATTGGCCCCACTGTACAACGCTTCACTGGGATAGTATTTTTTGTGATCGGATTCAGGAGTCCGATCTAAGTTAAGGCACGTCCTGAGGCAATGTCTCTCAAAAATCCGAAACTTTTCCATTAAGCTAGGTCCCACATGAAACCACACTGGGCATCTGTGGGGGTTTGCTAACCTTACGCAAGAACCACCCACAATTCCAGCCCCAACTCCCTTTGCAAACCTGCAAACATTCCCTTCTTCAAGGACATTTAGCGCATTACCTAAAATTCCCTACAAAGAATTCTTACCATTCATGCATACAATGCATTTTCAAATTCCCTGAAAAGAATTCTTTATAGGCAAAGCATCATGTTTCTGAAAAAAAAACAATTCGGTTACCGTACCAAGTAACCGCCATAATCATGAAAACCTTATCGGCACCATATTTTCCTGGCAATACCCATGACTTCGGCAATCTTTTTATCCAACGGACTAGCCATCGTCGCTTCTCGCGCTTAGCCGCAGAAAATCGAATTCTTTAGCACACACAACATGCAAACAAAAGAATTCGATTCTCCCCATCGGCAATAGATACTATACACAATTTCCATTGTGTAAATATTAAAATCCCTTTTAGCACCTAGTGATTCTCTAATGAGATGTCGAGTTTTTCCATTATGAATATCACATTTACACGGCCGATGTGTTTCGCACTGTGAAAAAAAAGAATTTCAGTCAATATAAAAACCAATTGTGAATAATTTCTACGTTGTGGTGTATTAATCATGTTCCAAATCGAATCTACGCAAAGTTTGCAGTGTTGTAACTAGCGGAATTTAATATATAAAATTAAATACATAAATAAGTTAACAGTTATTGCCATTTAAAAACGAACAGTATTCTAATTAAAAGTATTAAATAATTGTTGTGAAGTGCGGCACTGAGTGAATCGACCAAAATAAAAAATAGAAAATTATAAAAAAAGACAAAGACAAGACAGTCAAAACAAAAAAACTTAAAATCAAACAAACAAAACAAAACATATAATAAAAGAATAAACAGTGCAGGGAAGCGTGAAAAATAATATAATTCGCAACTAAAAGAAGAAAATTATATCACCTCGGTCGCAAGTGTGAAAATAATAAGTAACAATATATTGCTCGTTAAGCAATCAGTTTTAAATCATCATTTACCGGGAGTGTAAGGTGACTGACTCTTAGTCGCCGATAGGCATCGAAAATCTGTATTAGAAGGGGAATCATAAATTTATATATATTGGAGAAGTGCGCAGGTTTATGCGATTGCGGTCTATGCACCTGAGGAGCACCAACATGACCTCTTTATAGCAGAGCTCGAGACACTTTTTCGATGCTTACTATTGCACTTGGACAAAAACGATTTTATCCTAGGTGGAGATATGAACGCCATGCATAAAAATTGGGGAAATTATATATATAATGCCAGAGGAAATCAGTTGCCTGGTTGGTTAGATCTGTATCATGTAGCGTATAAAACTGACCTACTGGCTACGGAATATCCATCGTTCCCTAGAGGTAGATCGTTCTTAGATATCTTTCTTATTGACTCAGAGACTACTTAACACCAACAGATAAAACAGCTTACGGACAATTGACTACAACAATGACCACTGTGCATTCACGGCAGTAATAGAACATCCGAACGATCTGGCAGATCTGGCGGAATTCGTGATCCCGCAACCCTACAACTACGGGGCAATGCGATGGCCACGGTTTACCAGATCATTAACAAAAGAACTTCGTTCCAATGACTTTAATCTGCCAGTAAACAGAAGCCTGACAAATGACGAAATCGACAAATACATTGAACAAATGGACGAAACCCTAAAACGAACAATGGACAAAACAATTCCCAAAACAATAGTTACAGATCACATAAACATGTACAGAAACACCACAATAAATGCACTCCACAAGAAAAAGAGCAGACTGCTATCGAAACTAAAACAGGCAACACCAGGAGATAATGTCACTGAATTCCCGATTGAAAAACCTCCAACAATTACTTAAAGCTAATTATAGATTAGCACCAAATTTGTATTGGAACAACAGAATTCAAGCTATAAAAACTAATAACCCGAATATGTTCCCACAAATAAATAAAATATTCAGGAGAAATAATCAAAACGAGATTCAGTGTCTCCAAATTCCACGTACTGGTGTAAACAAGCGGCTGCAAATCAACATTAGCATAGATACAGAGAACGCGATCGTCAATAGTGAGCTTATCGTGATCGAAGATCCTTTGGAAAAGGTGAACGCTGCGGGGGCTGTCTTTCAGAAAATGTACAAGTTGAATAAAAGCATTCGCCGAAGCAACGACCTGGAGGACAGAGTTCTACGGAATCACCTCATCATCATCATCATCGGCACTACAACCTAGAACCGGTCTTGGCCTTATTTAGCAAGTCCTGAGGCTTGTTAAATTTTCCATAATGATTTGTTTTTTTTTCGGGCAAGGTCATTAGTCTTGCGCCAGAGGCTCCCCGACGAGGAATCGAACCCCGGTCTCCCGGGTGACAGGTGGGTATACTAGCCAGTATACTATTGAGGAGCTCGGAATCACCTGCACCTCCGAAATGAAATTTCACATTGGCAATCGGAGAATCCGGGTTTTACCAAATTCAGTGACGATAATCTGTCAATTTACATTAATACCAGTGGTTTCACTAATAGCCTTTTAATTTGGGGAGAAGGAATCCAGAGTATCTTCGACTCATTAAGAAGCAAAAAGTCGGTGGGAATAGATGGAGTACCTAGCATCGTACTCAAGAACCCACCCCCAATGGCGACAGATGTTTACACCGTCCTGTTTAACAACGCATTGAATAATGCATATTATCCCACGCGTTGGAAAACGGCTATCATACAGCCCATCCCGAAAAGGGGCAAAGACTGTACAAACCTAATGAACATGCGTTCGATAAGTTTACTCCCAACCGTCAGTAAAGTATTTGAAAAGACTACTAACAAAGCTCTGCTAAAACGGGTAGACGACAACAACATAATTCCAAGTAACCAGTTTGGCTTTAAGGCGGGTCATGAAACCACACATGCCGCAGCTAAACTGGTCTCCGACATACAATGGAATAAATGTAGGAACCAATGCACAGGTGCCGGTCTGATCGACTTGGAAAAAGCCTTTGATACCGTCTGGATCGAAGGGTTGTATTACAAACTGGTCAGACATGGCATACATAAGCCTTTACTATATGTACTTTACGATATGTCAAAGGACAGGAGGTTCGTGGTCAAAAGTGGTAATGTGACCTCCAATAAAACGTATAATATCAAGACTGGTTTACAACAGGGAGCGGTACTTCCTCCGATTCTTTTTAACATTTACATTAGCGACTTATTAGATGCAGTACTGCAGGCTATTGCGTACGCACACGATCTCATAATTTACAGAACAGCTCCGAAAGTTAAGATCATAAGTAGCTTACTACAGCGAGACCTCAACAACGTGCAGCGCTATTACGACGACTGGAAACTTAAGATCAACTTCCAGAAATGTGAAGCCATCCTATTTAGAACCCCATTATATAAAGCCACGAACGATACAAGAAAAAACTGGCGAAAGCTAGTTATCGTGGAACTGCATGGAGATAAACTGGAAACCAAGAGTTTAGTTAAATACCTTGGCATCTGGCTAGACCAATATCTGTATTTCAACAGACATGTAGAGGCTGCTTTGGTCAAGGCTAGAAAAACGTTTGCTATGACAAGGAGGCTATTTCACAGTAGCCAACTTGACAGCAGGATAAAAGTCATATGCTACATGACGCTAATCAGGCCAATGCTCATATATGGTTGTCCAGTATGGTTTAACATAGGTCCAAATTTGATGGAAAAGATTCGGGTGTTCGAAAGGAAGTGTCTCAGAAGTTTTCTCAGATTATATCGGACACCGGAATCGGACTATAAAAAGTATTATTCAAACGAGACTTTATATAATGAAGCGTACATTAATAGGGTGGATAATTTTATTATTAAATTAATCAGAGGACATATTGCGAGAGCAATAAGCTCGTCCAATGACCCAATTTTCGGGGCTTATTATCCAAATACCCTGTACCATGAGAACGTGCGTCGCAACGGCTTTGTTCCACCAGAGGCGTTTCTTGACCTGGACATGAAAGGGCTTATACAGGATATATCCGGAATTCCGCTGATCTATCATGTAAGTAGATCATCCCTAGACGGGCGATTGTGCTACGACCGAGATGCAACGCGCACCGAAGAACAGATCTTACGCTTCAGTAGGGCTATCTCCCACAGAGACCGGGACAATAGTATTGGACAGCGTCAACAGTTCTGGTGGTTGAATGGCATATAAAGACCTGGATACCAAAGTCGGTATAGAATAACAGTCTCATCAGCCAGCTTACATAGACTTAGCTTTTCTAGAATTAGGGTAGTATAAGATTTAAGTTAAGTTAAGTTAAGTTCTTTTAAATAAAATTAAAAAAAAAATTGGACACAAAGTTTTCAATATTTTTCTTTGTCATTTAAATAATTATAAGTATTGCCACAAATAAAGTTCTGTCGCTGAAAGGCAAATTATACAATTGTTAGTTGAAGTGGTACGCGTTTCGTTGGCCGCCGATGGACGGTCACAACGAACAATGGCTGTTGCAAAGCAGAGTGAGCAGCGCGGTCAATGTAGAAGAGCACGTCACCAATTGAACTGGAACAAATCAAATAATAACACGTTGTTCTCTATTGTAATGTCTTTATTGCTTAAGGAACGCGATTATGCACAATGAATGGTATTTTGCGGATGGCAACGACTGGGAATGGTTTATGGGTCCGTTGACTGTGTGAGCGCCGCGAAGGTTGATTGCAGACTGACTCATTGGGCATAACTGCCAATTCAAAAAAGGACGCAATGACCTCATCGTGGTGACAATCGGCCAGTTGGTGCCAGCTGCTGCGCAACTGGTATACACTGCGAATGTACTAGATTTCTCCAGTACATTCCAGCACATTCAATTGCCAATCCGCAACATTCCGCCCGCCTTCGCCAATCATTGGCGAATCATTATTTTCGAGGGGACGGTGGCTAGGGGCCGGGAGTGTGCGGTTGGTCTTGGTCGTTGAGTCTATGGTGGCCGGATGTTGCTGTCCACTTTCACGTGGATGGTCGGTTGGGACGGGGCCGCCCGCCCTGAGTAGCGCTGAAGGCCTGGCGGTCTGAGATGGCCTGTAGGGTAGATGGGGACAGGATGTTCCTATCCATTGAATGCGTCCGGCGACTTTGGTGGTCACAGGACCGGGCAATTGATCTGGGTCGGATTTGTAAAGTCACAACCCACGATCAATGGCCACGTGATGACTGGTGATGGGTCTCGCTATGTCGAGGCCAGTGGTGGTGAAAGGTGATGCGCCCGTTGGCGCCCGTCCGAAGTTAGTAGCCGGCGGGATGCGGCCGCCGGCGCGTGAGGCTGTCGCGTGGAGTGTGCTGCGATGTTGTCCCTGGCACTATCCGCGTGGCTTGGCGGAATGGCAGTCACGGGCCAAGTGCCTTCAGGAGTCGTTGGGGCGCAGCCTCTGTTGATGCCCTGAGAGGCGTGCTTTCTTGTTGGAGTTCGGGAGACTGCTGGTTGTTGGGGAACGCCGCCCGCCAAGCGGGGCATTGCGCGCTCTTGGTCCTGTTTTGGTGGCTGCACGTGGCAGCGGTTGGCCTGGGTAGTTTTGGACCCGGGCAGGAGCTTGACCACGTGGTGTCCTGGGTGTGGTGGGATGCCTTGAAGTGCTCGAGTGGGTATGCTCCTGGTTCCTCGATTGCCTCTTGCCCCTGCAATGGTTCAGCGGGCGGGAGGTATGTCTTGTAGTTGGGTCGCGCAAGTGATCGGTGGCTGGTAGTTGCATGGGCCTCGTAGGTGGCCCCTGGTGCCGATACCGACGAGACCTGCTTTTGGTCTTCTGATGGGAGCCGCGATCATCAGTCGTGGGGTCGGCCAGTTCCTCTGGGTCGGAGTTGTAAATTCGCAAACCACGAGGAATGGCCATATGATGGCTGGTGACAGGCCTCGTCACCTTTAGGCTGGATGGTATGGTGGGTGCTGCGCCTGTTAGCACCCATCCCAGTTCAGTGGCCTGCGCGACGAGGCCGGAACGTGGGTCCTTCCTTAGACCCTCCAGAATGAGAGTGGGGTACATGTCTCCCCCAATGATCATGTCCACCTTATCGGCGGAGGCGATGTTTGGATCTGCAAGTTCCAGATCCGCCACGAACGAGAGGTCCCTCGTCGTTGATTGTGGTGGTGCATACACCGATAGCCCGGACAGGATGAAGGGCATCAGTGTCCATTGTTTCGAACCGTGGAGGCGAGGAGTGATATTGATGGCGGTTTGAGTCCTTGTGGCAAGGCCACGAGTACCCCCAACACCGTAGATGGGGACGGATGATGGTTGGCGTCGGAGGTGCAACCCTCGGGCGAGTGACGACGAAATGAAAGTGCCGCTGGAGCAGGGGTCCAGGAGTGCACGGACTTCAATTCTCCGTTGGTACTCCGATGTCACAGTGACCTTCGCTGTTGGTAGCAACGCGGAATGCTGTGAAGGGGTGCTGATTGTATGCCCGCAGGCCCCTTCATGACGGTCGATCCGGGGGGGGGGGGGGGCGGGGGGGGGGCCTTTGGCTCGTTGCGGCGGTGATGTTGTCCCGTCGATGGCGGTAGTTAAGACATGCAGCAGAGTGTGATGTCTCCGCCGGCATCGACGGCACGTCTTGCTGGAATGGCAGTCGCGTAGGCGGTGGCGACCCAAACAGTTGGTGCACAGGTTTCTTTTGTGTGCGAAGGACTTCCGACGGCCAGGTGTGAGTGATCGGAAGCCCTCGCAAGCGTAGATAGGGTGTGAGGCCCCGCAGAATGTGCATGGAGCCTGTTGCCTTAGGGGTTCCGACGGTAGTCCGTGTATCGGGACACAGGTCTGGTTGATCATTGGGCCGGCGGCATTCTGGTCTGTTTCTTGGTCGGGACTCACTGGTCTGGGGTGCGGTTCCCTTTCCGCTGGCTTGGTGGCGACCATTGGCAGCTGCACTGGGGGCAGCTTGCTAGGGTGGCGGCGATTGGCGCTGTTGGCCGTGGTTGGGGAGGCTGAATCGAGAGCGTACTGGGCCTCGAGGAGCTTCATCTGTTGCTCGAGGTATACTTCTTCGGTCTCGCCGGTGAAGTCCTCCGGGAAGTAGTGATGCTGTTGGTACTCAAGGGGCGCCATGTAAATGTTTTGGTTATGCCGCCTGCGGATGGCTTCCCATTCGGTGTGGAGGTCTCGTTTTGTGGTTTCTATGCTGGTGGTCGTTAGTTGTCCCTTTTCCTGCATGTTGAAGAAGGTGCGAGCGATGGTAGTCTGTGCCGCGAACTGAGCGGCGATGAGTTCCTCAATCGTGATTTGTTCATTGATAGGTTGGTTGGGTTCATTGCCCTTCTGGCGTAGTTCCGCAATGGTTGTCGTCACGGCTTCGGTGTCCCTACGGGGGGAATATTCCGGGTGCATCATCCGTGATGACGATCCGGGTGGGGGGGCGGGCGAGATGCGCATGTCAGGTGTTGGTGGAGTTTCCGGGCGCCGTAGAGGTGGCCGGAACATCATTGGCGGCGAAAGACTTGCTGGCGGGGAGATGGCCGGTCCACCAGTCCGAGGAGCATCGTTACCAGGTTTCGACGCCGAATCACTTTCCCCGTCACCGGTTTCACTCGATGTATCACTTTCTTCCTGCTTCTCACTCTCACTGTGGTTAAACTTAGTGTCCTGTTCCTTTTCCCATTTCCTTTGAACACTCTCTGTTCCCTTCAGGGATTCACCAGCATTTTGTCCGGATATTGCTAGCATTCGCTGCTTCACCGGGCGCAGCTTCGGTAGATCGGCTTCTACCTTTGCCTGTGGTTTCCTTTCACATATTTTTGTTACCAAGTCCTTTTGACTCAATCCTTTCCCTCGACGTTCCTGTTGAATGATCTTGCCGACCTCTAAAGGTATTTTTTCATGTTTAAGTTCTTCAGTTTCCCTGTCCAATTTAGCCGTGTTTTTAGTGTTGATGTGCTGCTTATTAGTATCGGCAACAAATTTCTGTTGAGTATGCGCTTGAACGCCCTGACGACGTGCCTGATTAATAGCACTTTTCGTTTTGAGGGCAGGTGATTTCGGAGCCCGTTTACGTAGAACCGTAACTGTGTCCCAGTCAGACATCTTGTGTTTGTTTCACAGACGATTGGATTGAAAATTAAATTGATACTTCAGCAAATGTTGCTGCTTGCTTGATTATGAATAACAGATACAAAACCTTTAGTAATACCTTCAGATCCTACAGATATTATGATTTCATGAATGTTGCAGCTTCAGTTCCTTGATTTGTGTCGAGGTGACTGGCAGTTGTCGATCTAGTTGCAGTGTCTACAACTGATGGTGCACTATCTGTAGTGTGTTGTGGTTTTGGCGCTCGTTTGGCGGCGACGATGTACAATTTTCAATGCTCGTTCTATTTTCAGGTGACGTAACCTTTCCTTTCAGTTTTGTATGGATAGATACATCTGTATGTACTTTATTTGGGGGATGATATTAAAGTGGTCGCACTTTAAGGGCACTTCGAAGTTTTAATGATCTTCTGACGTGTGTACCTGTCACAGGTATGTTGTGCCGCGAACTGGGCGGCGATGATGTACATCCAAATAGGCACTGGATCCGGCTCGAAGGACCAGAAAATGTTAGTTGAAGTGGTACGCGTTTCGTTGGCCGCCGATGGACGGTCACAACGAACAATGGCTGTCGCAAAGGAGAGAGAGCAGCGCGGTCAATCTAGAAGAGCACGTCACCAATTGAACTGGAACAAATCAAATAATAACACGTTGTTCTCTATTGTAATGTCGAGTTGTTCTTTATTTCTTAAGGAACGCGATTATGCACAATGGATGGTATTTTGCGGATGGCAACGACTGGGAATGGTTTATGGGTCCGTTGACTGTGTGAGCGCTGCGAAGGTTGATTGCAGACTGACTCATTGGGCATAACTGCCAATTCAAAAAAGGACGCTATGACCTCATCGTGGTGACAATCGGCCAGTTGGTGCCAGCTGCTGCGCAACTGGTATACACTGCGAATGTACTAGATTTCTCCAGTACATTCCAGCACATTCAATTGCCAATCCGCAACACAATAGTTATGTAGTGTTTAGCTAAGAGTTAAAAATGAAAAAAGAGGGCTTCCGAGCTATCTCGCAGATCTGGAGGAATTCGTGATCCCGCAACCCTACAACTACAGGGCAATGTGATTGCCGCGAATCACCAGATCATTAACTTTATGCAAATTCTACTTGGCAGGAAAAATAATAAAAAACGGCGTTGGCGCCGAATAAAATAAAAAAAAACGACAAACGGCAAAAAAACGGATGGAAGAGTTGAAATAAAACTGTTCGAACGAAAAGACAAAAACAGATACACGAATTATACGTACGCGATCGTCGGAAAAATATAGCGACAACTAAAGTGCCAGTGAAAATATTCAAGGATACAAACAGACTAGCCAGCTGAACAGGAGGTCTCACGCATCAACGCCCCCTGCATCCTGAATACCGGTCAACAATCAACGGCCGCTCGACGGTCCACACAAGTAAGTCGGTTCCTTATATCTCTCGTTTAATTATATATAATAAATTGTTAAAATTATACAACAGTTGTGTAATACCGAATATTGATTTAAGAAACGGTTTTTTTTTTTGGTTTTTTTTTCCGAGTTGGCGCCCCGAGATGCCATCAAATAACTGTTGCAGTTCTTTTTGAACAGTTGCAGGTTGTAACGCTCCGGGAACATTCCCGTGGGAAGGGAGTTCCACAACCTCCCCGCTCTGTAACGGAACGAGTTCTGATGCAGCGATGTTCGCGCCGTCGGGAGATGAACCACAAACGGGTGCGATACGTCGGATTGTCTTGTGGAGCGCAAATAAGTCGAATTGCGTGGAACAATACCAAGAATCTCCGAAGAACAGTACCCGTGATAATATCTGTAAAACAGACAAAGTCGGCTACGCGCATTCGATGTGATAACGACTGTAGTCCCGACGTCAACGCCGAGTCCCCGATCAGGCGGATCGCTCGTCTCTGTATGCTCTCAAGTAGGTCGAGGGTATGTTTAGGAACCGAGCTCCAAACATGAGAGCAATATTCGAGCGCGGGTCTAATTTGGGATTTATATAGGAGAAGAAGTTGGGCCGGAGTAAAATATTTTTTGGCTTTAAAAAGATAGCTCAGCTTTCCTGAGGCTGACCTGGCGATACTCGACACGTGTTTATGCCGTGATACATTCCCACAGTCCGTGACGCCGAGCAATTTCACACTTTCCCCAGCCTCGAGGGCCCGGCCATTCATCATTCAGCTGTGGAACCGATGATCCACTTTTCTTTGTGAATGTTGTATATTGTGTCTTCGCTGCATTGAAGTCTACGAGAGTGGCTCTTCCTCACTGCGGGACCCTATCTAGATCCTGATTCAGAGAATCAATCTGTCTACATCTCAGCTGATGCGACGCAGATGCACCAATTGGCCGAACACTCGAAAAGAAGGAAACAAGCGTACTATCATCCGCACAACTGAACACTTTGTTATCCGTTGTCTCCAGCAAATTATTTATGTGAAGCAAGAACAAGGTTGGAGCCAAAATAGAACCTTAGGGCACCCCCGAATTAACAGGATACAGATCCGAACACTCGCCGTCCACAGCAACCCGGATCGATCGATTCTCGAGGAAGCTCCTCGTCCAGTCGCAAAGCTGTTGGGAAAGTCCATATGAACGAAGTTTGCTCAGCAATGCCCCGTGCCAGACGCGGTCAAAAGCCTTGGAGATATCTAATGCGACCGCCCTTGACTCACCATGCCGTTCAATCGCAGATGTCCATATATCGGTTATAAGGGTCG
This sequence comes from Microdon myrmicae, assembly GCA_963931805.1. Taxonomy (NCBI): domain Eukaryota; kingdom Metazoa; phylum Arthropoda; class Insecta; order Diptera; family Syrphidae; genus Microdon; species Microdon myrmicae. The sequence continues at coordinate 69,462,421 of OZ007498.1, read as the reverse complement.
AAAGGTCTCCAATGGACCACCTCCCACGGAATCCGTATTGACGACCATTCAGAAGTCCGTTTCACTCCAAATACTTGACTAACTCTGTATTGATGACTTTTTCCATTACCTTAGATAAAATAGACAGTAATGCTATCGGACGGTAATTTTGTGGGACACTTTTTTCCCGTCTTTGCGATGGGCTGAACTCGAGCGATTTTCCAGCAGGCAGGAAAGATCCTCCGTGTGGCTCAGGGTTCTATGAGTATATTGGCACCAGTCCTATTTCTGCTTCGTATTAATGATTTACTGGTATCAATCACCATCATCATCATCATCGGCACTACAACCGGGAACCGGTCTTGGCCTTATTTAGCAAGTCCTGAACCAACCTTTTCTCGAACCGGTCCATTAGCCAAGCTCCGCAAGATGGCCAGAGATATCTCCCGACCATTTCACGGAGCCTATAGCTTGATGGGGTGGTATTTCAATGGGCGACAGGGCGTTGGGACCCCACCAACCACTCGGCCTTTAGTCGCCTCTTACGACAAGCCGGCCTAGCTGTGAGTATATTTTAACGTGCATAAGATAAGCGGAAGAGTCTGCCAAGAACCGGCAATATTCTGGAGCGCAGTTCTTAAGGACTATTGCTGGTATTCCGTTCGGGCCGGTTGCCTTCCTACAATCCAATTCACGTAGAATGCGTTGAATAGTGCGTGGACGAAATCACACATCCCGCATCGAAGACCGTACCGGCGAGATCACAGGTGGCTCCAAAAGACCGGGATCGCGGTTTGAATTCGCGGAAAATAAATTCGCGAACACATTAGCTTTATCCTGTGAATTCGTCACTAACGTCCCGCTGTCTGTCACCAACGGAGGGAAAGGGGAGGATCCGAAGATACCATTGACAGCTTTTGCCATTGACCAGAAGGAGCACGAACCAGTTGGGCACCGAAAGAGCTCACTGATCACCCTGTCGTTTTGAGCCTTCTTCGCGGTATCAATCGCCTGGTTGCACGCCTTTCTGATTCTAATAAAATTCGTGCTGCTAACATCGGTGGGTTTGGAGCGCGATTGCTTAAAAACTCTATTTCTGTCGTTGTAATCAGCTCGCATTTTTTATCAAGCCAAGGTTTATCAGAAGAACTTCGTTTGATGGAATGTGGAATATACATCTCCATCCCCAGAACAATAATCGTTGATACCGACTCCGCGCAAGCGTTAACATCGGAGTTTCCGAAGCACACCTCCAACCAGGCAAAGGATGCGAAGAAATCTCGCAAATCGTCCCAGTTAGCAGCCCCATACTTCCATACATGGCGAAGCTGCCTAGTCCGGTTATTCGCTTGATATGCAAGTGCTTGCGCGACAGATACCAAGCAGTGGTCCGAGTTTCCCAGTGGCGCAGAAACCTCTACGGTATAATTACTCAGTTCGGATGTTAAAAACAGATCCAGGGTGTTCGCATAATCGCTTCGGGCATCCGGCACTCGCGTTGGCTTCCCCACGAGTTGAGTTAAGTTGTGGCTTACAGCAAACATCTCCGCCAGCCGCTCAGTCTCGTCGGTTCTATAAGAATGTAACAACCAGCCGGAATTGTGCACATTAAAATCGCCAAGGAGAACAATTTCCGAAGCTGGGTGGTTGATCTGTATCCAGTCGACGGTATGTGAAAGATGTTCGAAAAATGTCGCCGGTCGATCGTCATTCGGGGAGCAGTAAAGACAACAAAGAATTTAAACGGAATTCCTCAGCACGACCCTCAACCATATTGTGGCGTCTCTAACAGAAACACACACAATTCAATAGTGAAGAACACCGAACGAAAATGGAATAAAAAAATACATCAGAGCCGTATACCATAGCGATAGCATAACAATTCATATCAGTGGAGTATAGTCGAGTTTAAAAATCGAATTTTAAAACACGGCCAGTAGCCTGATGGGTAACGCTTAGGTTTAATTTTTGGTGATTCAAACTGTCATAGCGTCAGTTCGAATCACACGTTCTTCTTCACTGTTATTTCAAACGCTATAATTGGTGACTACGGCGTGATCTGTACACGCAGCACACCCTTGCCGTAGTAACAGAACTTCACACACGATCATGACATCCGCATAGAGCACCAGGGCACACTCGCTTGCTCCGACATTCTCTCGTTCGCTCCGAAGCTGATCGTAACGAAGTTACTGCGGAGGGAGTGGTGTGGCGTCTCTAACAGATACACACATAATTCACAAGCAAAATAGTGGAAAACACCGAACGAAAATTGAATAAGAAAATACATCAGAGCCGTATACCACAGCGATAACATAACAATTCATATCAGTGGAGGATAGTCGAGTTTAAAAATCGAATTCTAAAATACGGCCAGTAGCCTGATGGGTAACGCTTAGGTTCAATTTTTGGTGATTCAAACTGTCATAGCGTCAGTTCGAATCACACGTTCTTCATCACTATTATTTCAAAGGCTATAATATGATGTCCATATTATTGGGTTGCAACGTCTCCATACTCTGGCAAGCCAGATTGGACCGCGCGAAGACGCATACTCCGCCCTTAAAACGGAATCTCGAGTGTAAGTCCTATCCTGAACAACGAAGATATGTCGAATCAGTTGACGAAACGACGTGGGTCTCAGTTAGGGAAAGGATATCAGGTTTCGTTGTTTGCAAATATTGGTGGACGGGGTTTACGGTGAAACCGATACCCCTGATGTTACAAAATGCCGTCACTAGTCGAGCGTGGGCAAAGCCTCGAGAGCGAGCCCGATTATGCTATGACGAACCTCTTAAAGTTCCATTATTTATCATGATATCTGCATGATGTTCCCCGTGACATAGTCCCCTCCGGAGATCCGAATGGGAGACTAGTTTACCTCCGGAATTTATTATATCAGAAGGCACCATCATGACTTATCTCCGTGTCAGTCCGGGACATCAGCCACACATCCGAAACACCATCGAAGATTTCTCTCGGCGATATTGCGGAATGTACAGCGTGATGGGGTGGTATCTCACCTTGGGATCGACTACCACCTAACCAACCTTTTCTCGAACCGGTCCATCAGCCAAGCTCCGAAAGATGGCCAGGGATTCCTCCCGACCATTTCACGGAGCCTAAAGCTTGATGGAGTAGTAATTCAGCTGGCGCACAGGGCGTTGGGACCCCGGCTATCACTCGGCCTTTAGTCGCCTCTTACGACAAGCCGGCCTATCTGTGAGTATATTCTAACGCCCCACTCACAGAGCGGAATAATTAATAGCCACAATAAAACGTAAATACAATTTAGAGTGCTTGAAAAGAACCAATAAAATCAAAAAGGAATATTATTTTTAAAATGGATTAAGAACATTATATAAAAATATAAAATATTTTACGTCTTTCCTAAATGAATGCATTTCTAAATAATAAAAAAACAGCTAAAGTAAGTAACATGCATGGTGATACGGAAAATATTTCAATGGGTCCAACAGAACCGCCATAGACTTATCTTTAGTAACCATATATCAATCTTAGCTACTAATTAAGTGAACGTTTTATAGGTAATATTCCCCCAAATGAATTTCTATAAACTACAAAATGGCGGACCACCGAGGAAAGGCAGTATCAGAATCAGGCCTTTCTGAACCTTCGAATTTAGGTTATTGACGCAAATTAATACATGTTTTGCATCCGGGAATAAATTACAAAGTTATTGTTAGATATCAAGTGGAAACAATCCGAAACATTTCAATAAATTTAAACAACTTTTCAATTTAACAGACATAACATCGATAACGTAAATAAGATTATTATCGATAACCCAAATATTTAACGCCTCTTCAGTATTGAAGTGATGTCAGAATAAAGCAATATTTTTTATGGCGTTTTACGTCACATTTAATTATCAGACCGATAATCCGAATATCAATTTGGTAATTTAATCGGTATGCCGGATTTTCCATGTTTTTGATCACTGAAACCGAACGACAAATTGTGTTCGCTCTACCACTTTTTAAAGCTTATTTTACTAAGTATCTATATCGCTATACAAATCATTCAGGATCTTACGATGATAGGTGTATGTACTTTGATAATAAGTCATAGAGAATCTATTTATCAGAATAATCAATTTTGTGTTTGTACCTCCTTCTATTCACCTTCTAGATTGCCAGTCAGGTAAGAACCCAAAATTGTTTGAAGTATTGTAGCATAATTCAAGGCCGGTCTAAACTAAACCCAAGTTGTTAAATGAATCGAAATGAATTGAAATGAATTGAAATGAATTGAAATGAATTGAAGTGAATTGAAATGAATTGAAATGAATTGAAATGAATTGAAATGAATTGATATGAATTGAAATGAATTGAAATGAATTGAAGTGAATTGAAATGAATTGAAATGAAATGAAATGAAATGAAATGAAATGAAATGAAGTGAAATGGAATGGAGTGAAATGAAGTGAAATGAAGTGAAATGAAATGAGATGAAATTAAATGAAATAAAATAATATACTACAATAAAATAAGCAAATTAAATTAACCACAAAAAAATTGAATTCCTGTACAAAAATTAACCACTGTTATTTTCGTTCCCCTTATATTCCCATTGTATTGTTCCATTCGATTTTATGTTTATCATATAAAGAATTCGTATAGTATGCAAAAATTATATCAGAAAACTTCAATACCCGAATTTACCTCGGCATACGAGCTCACTAATTACTCACTAATTATATGGTATGTCGCGTATTCGCCCAACGAATCACACCATCCACTCGAACAAAGTACCAACGTGAAGCAAAAATATCTTCAACTAAACGACAAAATACCTCATTCAAGCCAAGAATCAAATCATCTCGCCGAATACAACAAACCAGATAAAATAAAAAAGAAATCTCAGCTACTGACACACTTTGATCGTAATGTTGAACACGATCACTTGCTACGATACACTTGCCTCAACAATGAATCTAAACACAGTTCTTGTCTGAGACGAAAACACACCAACCAAAATTATTTCGCAGGTGCGAGCTGCAGCACTCGATCGTAGATACTTTTTCTTCTGTAACGCACATCAGCGAAATGTGTTTACTTCAAAACTAGTAGCTGTGGCCAATTGAAGAGTTAGTAGTTAACGGTCGGCCGACGCGGACGTAACGTTTATACAAGACAAAAAAGGAGGACCGAAAACGAAAAACCAGAAAAACCTAGAGTCACGCAATCCAAGGTCGACAAATTCGAATGACAATTTAATCGAAGAATATTCTTTTATAAAATAAAACAAACAAAAAAGTAACACTTGAATAATTAAATTGTTTATCTAGTAAAAATCGTTAGAATTTTTTAACGAAAAGATAACGGTACTTGAATATTTGAATTTATCAGATACAAATAAGGTAGATGTTTTCATAACCTCAGTTTATAACCCGTGTGTTCGTTTTGAGTTTATCCAAGTGTATTGGTGCCATTGTACAGTTCGAAATTAAGTACAGCGATACGCATTTAAGGAGGAGATCAATCAACGCAGAGACAACAGATACTAGTACAAGTTTCTCTTTGGATACTCGGCGTCTAGCAGAAGTCACTGTACAAGAAAAGGTATGTTACCAGGACAAGTTGTGAATGAAACCGAAAGTCGGGGACTGGAGGTGCACGGTATCTAAAAAACTTCTACTGCTGCACAAATACCATTTGAAGTCAATCGTGGGATAACATCTATTATACAGGTCAATCTCTATAAAGCTATTTGTACTCGCAAGGATTGAAGAGAAACCCCTAACCTCTGTCTCTGAAAATTGAAGCAACTTGCCATTAAGTACCCAAGCAACCTAAACTGTGAACCCGACTTGATTTTAACCATTACAGTCTGTTAAACGGCGCTTTGTTACGAACTTCCGCAAATATTAGACCTGCTAAAAAGCCACCCACGTTTCCATTTGGGGAAATCTTGATTTAATGCCATAAGTGTGGCATTCCGTTGAGCTCCGAGATGATGTACAATACATTCTATGACGCATGTTGATTGCGATGTTCTTCCTGGTCAACGTTTCAAGGACTTACTTTGGATTAACGAGCACAAAAAGTATTATTAATATGTAGAGTTACACCTCATTCATCGCTCAGTGGTAATTGCCGAAAAAGGTGAAGCGAAAATTTCCAGTATAGTGTTGCGTAGATTCCTAAAAGACACTTGACCTATCTGCGCTTAATAATGCCGTAGTTGGCCTAAACTAGGTCAAAGAGTTGCAAAAACATTGTATTCATATCGCCGGCCAATCCAATGGTTTCCCAACGTTTATATAGATGGACATTTTTTGTGATAGAAGTTTTTGGTAGCTTTCTCTGTTGGGGAACAGTGTCCTTCAAATAATTTTATGTACACTCAATACCTTGTTTTAAGTTGTCATATTATTTAGCTTAATTATGGCCGAGCATTTACACGTGGAAAAAGTTGAGATGATTTAAGTCAGTCAGTCGAAACTAATCCCCATGAGCTTAAAGGATCATCGGTGGCATTTTTAGAACTAATAAACTGATTAAAAATATCGCGCGAAAAAAAAAAATATCCCCAATTCAGTAAAGTCCTCATCTTGAAAGTGGATCCCAAACTTACTATATTCATTATTGCTTCGTTGTTTTTATCTATTCTGATATCGCAAAGGAAGTAATAATTTATGGGCGCTCTGTAGCTTTCGGGACTAAAATGATATGAATAGTCCCTTTAAGGGTCCTACTTTAAACACGAATGAAAGGATAATGTTAAGGACGAGTCAGAAAAACTAGAACGAATTAAAGGTGAATGGATATACAAGCCGTTTTAGAGATAATTTTGGTCGTACCCGAGCAATTCACATATCGAATTATAAATATGAAATTTGGAATACCTTGCCGACATATGGCAGAAGGTACTGACATAATCCGCTGAGGCTATTTGCTTGTTTTTTTTTATCGTATCTAACAGACAAAGATTACGTACTATAATTCACCTACATAAAAGTGCTCAAGTTAAACTGCCCATCAAGTGAGTCAACAATGAGGCAGAATTACTGAAGAGTTGGTAGTTCCTTGGCTTTGATGATTCAAGTAATGTTCGTCGACAGCTTATCTACATTGAGATTAGTCTTTGACGATAACAGATAGAGCTGGGTTTTTTAGTCATTGGAAAGAGGTGGTTTATAAAGTGGGGAATAGAATGGATGAGAAGATGGACCATTGAGGAACACCAACATAATTTCTATGGGGAGGCAGATTTAAAACTACTTGGATTAAGAGGCAGAAAGACCGTCTCTTACGCATTGACTCAGTATATAGTCAACTATTGTATATAGGAACGTAATTTCGAATGACGGATCCGATCTTCAGAGAACGCCATATTTATGGTTTTCAAAAAAGAGATATTCTGTTTATTGGTCTAAAAGATAACTCGAGCCTTACAGAATAAAAAGAAAACACTTTTATACTTGTTCTTTTTTTTTGTTGTGACTTTTACACATTTTTTCAATGAAACCCCCGTATTTTATTCTTATACGAATTTATTTCAATGAAACTTCGAACTGATTTCTACTGCGTCGTACTGTTCCAAACCACATGGCTGTTGATACCTGCTTGACAGGTACACCTTAACAGATTACTCTTGATATTTAACTTCTCTAATTCATTAATGAATAGTTAACATATTAGAACCAGTTTCTATTTGGTGAAAAAATGTTTGCAGCCAAATTTTTCAATTGTTCATATCCATAACTCAAGTAAAACTTAAATGCTTTTTTCTCGAATGATTTTGTAAAACGACACATCATTCAAACAATCTTGATTCAATAGAATTAAGACTTTTATCACATGTTTAAAATGCGCAGGAAATTTTCGATAAACGATTTTTCAATTATTTATTGACAAATGTTTCTACTTTCATGGCAAACAATTTAACCTTTTTTGCTAATGCTTATTAATTATTCAAAAATATTTCCCAAAACCTATAAGCAGCTTACTCATGTAGATTAAGACGACATTTTGTTATTGTCAGTTTGAAATTTGCGACACCTTCGCATATGAGAGGGACACGGCTCAGATTGGCTCCAAGTGTGTGATTTTTGTATCTTCTTTTAATAAAAGTATTTCTTTGGACAGTTCAAGATATGATTGATAACATACTTTAAGGAAAAAAAAGAAGCTTGGACATCTATAAACGATTGATTATGGTTATTTAAATATTTTTGCAAAGTGTTTATCAACGTTTGGACGTTAAGCTTCTTTTTTAATATACTTCTCTCAGGAGAAGCGAAGGTATAGGGTCGACACGATGCCCCAAGATGCCTCCAAATAACTGTTACTGTTCTTTTTGAACAGTTGCAGGCTATAACGTTCCGGAACCGCTCGCGCTGACAGGGAACTCCACAGCTTTCCAGCTCTGTAACGGAACGAGTTCTGATGCAGGGATGTTTGCGCCGTCAGGAGATGAACCGCAAACTGGTGCGATCCGTCGGATTGTCTTGTGGAGCGCATATAAACAGAATTGCGCGGAAAAATACCACGAACCTCCGAAGAGCAGTCCCCATGATAACATCTGTAAGACAGACAGAGCTCGGCTGCGCGCCTTCGATGTGATAATGACTATAGTCCCGACGCCCGCGCCGTGTCCTCGATCAGGCGGATCGCTCGCCTCTGTATGCTCTCAAGTATGTTTAAGAGCCGAGCTCCAAACATGAGAGCAATATTCGAGCGCGTATTTAATCTGTGACAGGAGAAAAAGTGGGGAGAAGTAAAATATTTTTTGGCACTAAAAAAATAACTCAGTTTTCCGGAGGCGGACCTGGCTACGTTTAACATGTGTTTATGCCACGATACTACCCCACAGACCATGACTGCTAGCAATTTCAAACTTCCCCTGAGTTGAGGGCCTGGCCATTCATCATCAGCTGTGCAACCGATGGCACACTTTGCTTTGTGAATGCTGTATATTGTGTCTTCGTTGCATTGAAGTCGACGAGATTGGCTTTTCCCCACTGCAGAACCTTATCTAGATTCCGATTCAGAGAGCCGATCTGGCTACCACTCAGCTGGTGCGACATTGATGCACCTGTGGGGCTTTTCAGGGCCCGAAGAGCCACGCATCGCTCGATCCCCACCATTTTCAGCAAATACAACTTACCTTAAAGTTGAATTTTCGGCAAGATTATACAATCTTGCTACGGCATTAACTGCCAACCAATTCGCTGGAATGAATTCGGTTTTTCCCACGGATAACCGACATAAATACACCATAGGCAGCTTACCTTTTTAAGGGCTGTTCCAAGCCCTCTTCGAGCGGTCATACCTGATAACGTAAACAAGATGATAATCTTGTCATGACATCAATCCAGCATCAACCGATTTTCAACGGCATGTTCTATGATCTATCTTTCCAAAGGAGGAGATGATCAAATTAAACATTGGCCTTTTCAGGCGCGGATATTCGTTTGGTTATCCGCATGACCAATTTTATGAGCCGTTGCCGTATCTGGGAACGATCACCAGCATCGGTTATGACCAGGAATATTTACTTAAGCAACGAGTAGCCACGTTTCCCACGCTGGCTATCGAAGCTGTTTTCGTTTACACAAAGTAAACACCCAAGCGGATACTTTCGCCTGACGGTACCACCAACGGGATTAACATACCCTAAAACAACATGCACCCATGCATCAAATTATATCTGGCCGACAAGTGTTTATTTTAAACAACTGGCAACGGTTGTATCCTGTATTCGTTTGCAAAACCAAACGTTGCATCCATATCTTCCGGATTGTTTATGGTGCATCGAAATTTTCTATTAACGGCCGCCAACCGTCCGCGGACCTAAAAACAACATGTCCATCAAGTAAATGTTGATTTATTACCTCTCCTAGGGCAAGCGGATCTTCGGTGTGTTTTTCACACCAGAAAGGTCTGCCGCCGGCAAGCGTTACACAAATCAATTGTGTACACAGCCGCCGACCCCATGCAGCGTTGGCGAACTCAAACAATACGTATCCCATCGTTCGATCATGGAATTAGCGTTTCTGTTGACATAGGATCGCAGAGACCTATTGCTTCACCTAATGATAATTACGGTGGGCTACAATAACAACGCCCGCATCCTCTTATGTTCGTTCGTTGCTGGCTTTCAGTAGCGGATACCCATACATGGAAAATCCACCCCATGTCATCTGACCCAATCACGATTGACTGCCTCTGGTTGATCGTTTCGCTCCTCCCCTTTTGAAGCTATTCGTTGCCATGTCATTCTGATGGTTGCGAATGGACTTCAGTCAGATTTTATCACCAGGGGTGCGGTACCAAAGTGAGATATTAAGTCGTCGTTGTTTCGAAATTAATGTAAAATCCACTTCAATTAATTTAACTGTCAAAGCGAGATATTAAGTCGTCGTTGTTTCGAAATTAATATAAAATCCACTTCAATTAATCTAGCTGTTAAAGTGTGATATAAAGTTGTCGTTGCTTCGAAATTAATTAATATAAAATCCACCTACAGTAAGTTAACTGTTATTGAGAGATATATTTGTCAACTAATCTGGCATCAATAGTAAGAGTGCCGGCAAACAATTTTACGTCCAAACAATAAAGATTAAACGGAAAACAACTACAGTGTTTTATTTCACGGTCGTTGGTGACTGTCGTTTTTATAGTGAACAACAAGTAAGTTCCGCCTACAATTCCTCCGCATCTTATTTCCGTGCTACGTGGGTGAACGATCGTGTGGACAATTTCATCAGTGTGCGTTGTGACATTTCTCTCGCTGTTGTTGGGAGTTGGATAAACAGGTGCCCGTGTCCTAGGGCCCAGAATCTTACCCCACACACCAATCGGGCGATCACTCGAAAAAGAGGAAACAAGCGTACTATCATCCGCACAACTGAACACTCGATTATCCGTTGACTCCAACAAATCATTCATGCGTACCAAAACAAGGTTGGAGCCAAAATAGAACTTCGAAGCACTCCCGAATTAATAGTATACAGATCCGAAGACTCGCCCTCTACAACAATCTGAACTGGTCGATTTTCAAGGAAAATCTTCGTCCCATCGCAAAGCTGCTGGGAAAGTTCGTATGAGCGAAGCTTGCACAGCAATGTTCCGTGCCAGACCCGGTCAAAAACTTTGGAGATTTCGAATGTGACCGCCTTTGACTCACCAGATGTCCATATATCGGTTATAAGGGTCAAAATGTCTCCCGTGGACCACCTGCCAGTAAAAATGTTTCATATATCTCCGGGTCTGCCCTTTTTATAGATCTAAATAAAACGTCTCCCCCGAAAATAAATTTATCTAGGTCACAGGGTTTCCCGTCAAAGGTAGGGACGATTCTGAAAACATCAGAAATAACGACAGAAAGAGCCATTTCAGGGGGTTTTTTGTTGTATTTGTAGAGGGTGGATTTGTTCTTGCCCCTGCCTAGCCGCCTGTCTCGTGTAATAAGGACTCGTAATATTGAAAACTTTGAAATCAATGTATGGTTAAAATCACTTCTTAAAAATACGGTATATAAAAATGGCCTTTCTCTTAGTTATTCAATATATATGGAAAAGAAAGTTAATTTGGTCCCAAAGCTGTAAAGAAAGAAAATTCGGCGAAAAAGAAAAAACGGAAATGTCATCGAAATACTGAAAAGAGAATATTCGAAGTAATTTCTATCGGAAAAAAATTTTTTTGTAAAAAGGAAAAGTTAAAAGTTCCAAGGTGAAAATATTCCTACGGAAAAATGAAGAGAGAAAAATTGATATTTTGCTAACGATTCTTACTACTAATATATGTGGGCTAACTGTTGATTGATGTTTTGTTCTTTTTTTTGATTGATGTTTTGTTCTTTTCGAGATTACCACTTCCTGGATTCCAATAGTGTAGTTTCTTCTTAAAAAAATTTTTTTTTTGAGTTATTGTTTTCTTTTTATATTATTTCCGCTTTTTTTTCTTATTACTGCCAGGCAGACTTCACGCCCTATAGTTGTGTGTTATCCTGGTCTTTTTTTTTTTTTCTTTTTTTCGTCGTTTTATGTCTTATTATTTTTTTTTTCAAATCTCTGAGGTTAATTTGGATTTCCTCAGCAGTTGCGTTGAAGGAACTTTCATCAATAGTTACACTCGATACATCGAATGTTCCGCCATCCAAGTCGAAAATGAGGACATTCCTTCCCTCTTTAGGGTTTTATCCCGCCAGTCGTCGTTAATTGCACTAATCTTCCTCTGGGATCGAGTCCTCCTTCGTGGATCGGTCTTCCTTCGAGGATTGAGTCGTCCTTCGGGGATTGGTCTTCCTTCGAGGATTAAGTCGTCCTTCGGGGATTGGTCTTCCTTCGGGGATTGAGTCTTCCTTCGATGATTGGTCTTCCTTCGAGGATTAAGTCGTCCTTCGGGGATTGGTCTTCCTTCGAGGATTAAGTCGTCCTTCGGGGATTGGTCTTCCTTTGAGGATTAAGTCGTCCTTCGGGGATTGGTCTTCCTTCGGGGATTGAGTCTCCTTCGGGGATTGGTCTTCCTTTGAGGAGTCCACCAGTCTTCGTGGATCATCTGTCGTCCTTCGGGGATTCCACCAGTCTTCGTGGATCCTCTGTCGTCCTTCGGGGATTCCACCAGTCTTCGTGGCTCCTCTGTCGTCCTTCGGGGATTGGTCTTCCTTCGGGGATTGGTCTTCTTTTGGGAAGTCCACCAGTCTTCGTGGAACCCACTGCTGCCACCAGTGTTACGTCTCCAGCGCCGTGGTTCCTCTTTCGAGGGAAGAGCGTGGGGGTTATAATATCTTTTCTTTTTTATTAAAACAATTATAGTTCTTAGTTATTAAATTAATTATAGGTTTTATTTATTTTTATATTTTATTGAATTCAGCTATCTCAAGCTGAGCTCTAACTTGAACTACTTTTCCAATATAAATTTTCCTGTTTTTATAGAACATTTTGTTCCAACTAACTGTGTCGTATAAAATGAACAAAACAATCCAGAAGTCTCTGTTTATAATTTTGAATAAACTTTGAACGAAAATCAAAGTGGCTATGTTTTGAAATGAAAAATGTGCATGTTTTTAAATTTGCTGTAAGTGACTGGATATAGAATATTGTGTCTGTTTATTTATGAAATGTGCTGTAAGTGACTGGATATAGAATATTGTGTCTGTTTATTTATGAATTGTATTAAATGAGAATGTAAGATATGTGAGGATGTAGTTTTAAAGGTTGTGTTAGAAAGGACATGAGATTAGTGTTAAAGCGAATAAGGGTAGTATTCTGGAATACAACACTTGGATAGAAACGCATCCTTTAATGAATTTGATGCGCTATGTGATTCTACCGACAGGACCTTGAACCTTTATCCAACCACTAAATTCGTTATTGCGGTTGAGTTTAATGTGCATATTTCTCAGTGGTTTTCCAACTCTGGGCCCAAACAGCGTCTGAAAGTCAGTGTGTCAAAGTGTTTGCTGATTTAAGTAGTCTAACTTAGCTCGCCAATGAGCTATGATGGCTACCAGACATAGATGGTCATTCCGCCAAGACACTGGAACTGTTTCTCGCCTCCCACCCAAACAAATACACAATTGAAGTTTCTTCGCCCGTGAGGAGTTCAGACCACTGTTTCGTCTCAGTTAAATTTGCTCTATGCAACAGTAACATTAACGAAAAACCTCCCAAAAGAACATTATGGCCCTACGAGAAAGTGAACTGGGTGTGAACGAAAAGTGAACTTTTTAGGAAGTTAAATTGGTATTGGTCCTTATTTATCCTCAATAACGATATTGACGCTATAGCGGGCGCTATACACAGGCGGAGCCGAGTCGGTGAGGTCATGAACTTCCGGAATCTCTTTCGTTTTCTGTTTTCAGATCATCCTATCCTGTTCAGATGAAAAATCACTTTTCATTTTAAATAAACCAATAACTGAACATTAAGAACTTCGTCATCGAGTAATCGGGCTCGTTTTCAAGCCTCTCTCGACGTTCGACTGATAACAGCATTTTGTAACATCAGGGACATCGGTTTCACCAATAAAAATGGAAACGACGTAGCATCCCATCAAGCTATAAGCTCCGTGAAATGGACAGGAGAAATCTTTCGGAGCTCGGCTGATGGACCGGTTCGAGAAAATATTGGTTTAGGTGGTAAGTCGGTTCCAAGGTGAGATACCACCCCGTCACGCTGTACATTCTGCGATATCGTCGGGAGACAGTTTTGATCATGTTTCAGATGTATTGGCTGATGGACCGGACTGACACGGATATAAGTCATAATGGTGCCTTCTGAGATCAAGAATTCTGGAGGTAAACTAGTTTCCCATTACAATCTCCGGGATGGACTATGTCAGGGGGAACATCATGCAAACGTTTTGATAAATAATCGAACTTTAAGAAATTCGTCATCGCGTAGTTGGGTTCATTCTCGGGGATCTCTCGTCGTTCGGCTGATAACGGAATTTTGTAACATCAGGAGCACCGAGCACCAATACGGTTGTAAACACTGCCCACCAATATATACAACAGAGAAATCTGATATCCTCACTTTAACTGACACCCAGGTCAATTCGTCAACTTCATTGCCCAGGATACGATTTACATTCAAGATTCCATTTGAAGGGTGGAGTCTACGTCTTCACACGGTCCAATCTGGCTTGCCAGAGCATGGACGCATTGGGAACCAATAACATGGATACCATGTGGTTGAAGGTCATGCTGAGGAATTCTGTTAAATATTTTTGTTGTCTTTACCGCACCCCGATTGACGATCGACCAGCGACACATTTCGAACATCTTTCACGTACCGCCGACTTGATACAGATCAACCACCCGGCTTCTGAAATTGTCGTCCTTGGCGATTTTAATGTATACAATTCCAGCTGGTTGGCACGACGAAGCTGGGAGGCTGGTGGAGATGTTCGCTGTTAGCCGCAATTTGACTCAACTCGTGGAGGAACCTACGTGAGTGCCGGATGTCCGAGGTTTTTTTTTGTTCTACACTAACGCGCGCACAAAAGGGAATTTTGAAGTACCCTTAAATGTCAGAGCACAGTGCGAGCGATATCACAGCGGCCAGGAAACACATGATCAGGCAGAACATTCCACATTCGTGTGGTTCGGCTAAAGAATGACTCTCTGTGTTTATTTGTGCGCCTAAAGTCCACTTTCAACGTCAACTGATGCGCATTCGCAGATTGACGGGTATCGCGGCAAAATGTCTCAAGGGGCGGAACACATTCAGTAAGTTCAGTTGAGCAACGACGGTGGTAATACCTGTAGAAAAGAGATAGGCATGATACGTTGCGCCTGTGTTCTAAGGGCGGAATTGATCGACTTACGGCTGGGTGCCCAATAAGTTTCACTGCTCGTTTTTGCATCCTATCGAGCACGTGTGTGCAGTTTTGGATGCGCCTGACCAAATATGGGAGTTCAACTCCATTTTTGGACGAATATACGCCTTGTAAATAGTGGCCAGGTTGGATGGAGTAAAGTATCTTCTGCATCTCTTAAGGAATCCCATACATTTGGCTTCACTTTTCTCAGCTTCAAATATGCGGTCATTCCAGTTAAGAGTCGAATTAATTCGAGTGCCGAGGATTGATAATTCCTTGGCTTCGTCGATGCAAGTGCCGTTCATCGACAGTATATTTACTTTGGGGTTCACCTTTGACGACAAGAGGCAGCACTGAGTTTTTAGGGCATTGAATTCTACTCGGTTAGATAATCCCCACTGACATATCTTGTTGAAGTCTGAATTCAATGTATCAAGCATATGTTGCTGGTTGGTAGTGATGTTCGAAGAGTTTGGACGGGAGTGTTCGTATAAGTATGAAAAGCTCAACGTGTTATCATCAGCAAACGAGTGAATTGGGTTGTGAGTAATTGACAAAAGATCGTTTATAAAGATGAGGAAGAGAGTGGGTGAAAGTACCGAATCCTGGGGAACACCTGCATTAATTTGATGGGAGACAGATTTGACACCACCATTGAGGTCATTCTGCGAACACCCTGGATCTATTTTTGACATCCGATCCGAGAGTTTATACCGCGGAACTTGCTGTGCCACTGGAAAACTCAGACCACTGCTTGGTATTGGTCGGGCAACCGCTTGTTTTTCAAAGGAATAACCGACTTTAACAAATTCACCATGTTGGGGCTGCTAACTGGGACGATTTGTGAGATTTCTTCTCATGCTTTCAGTAGTCGGAGGTGTGCTTTGAAGACACCGATGTTTCGGCATGCGCGGAGTCGGTTACAGAGATTATTCTTCTCGTGTTGGAGATATACATTCCGCATTCCATCAGAAGAAATTCATCTAATAAGCCTTGGTTTGATAAAAAATGTGAGTAGATTACAGCGCTTTCAAACCATGGCGCTCCAATCGCACCGATGTTAACAGAACGAATTTTGTTATAATCAGAAACTGGTGCAATCAAGCATTTGATACCGCGAAGAACGCTTGTGAGGTAGGAGTTTTGTGCAAAACACGGACACACGGGTCACTCCTATCCCCATCCGATTGTCACTAAAGTTCCGCCGAGTAAAGGAACGAAACGCCGCCACGTTTGTCCCCAACCGGGAGTAAAGAAAAACACTAACACGATCACCCAAGTAAGAATAAGGAAAACACTTTCAGGAACCACAGTACGGCAAATTAAAACACTGGTTTATTGGTGAATTACTTAATGTTTTTTATTGTAATACATTTGCGGAAGTTTTTTAATAGGCACCAGCAACGACGATGGCGACCAGTGTAATGAGTGCACCGATCTACAGCAATTGAGTGTGCATTGTTTTACAATAAAGTTACTTTTCTCAATAAAACATTATTTTCCTTTCACTATTACAAACGAATTGCGGCACAGACTCGACAAACAATTGGAAACCGACAAGTTCGAAATACCTCTCATGACTCTGGGTATTATCGCGTTTCCGCAGCCGGCGGAGAGCGGGAGTTGCATAACCGTGGCGGTCAGCGGATGAAAAACGATTCAACGATATTTTATCGTTTGGGGTGAGTTTTTGTTGGTATGGTGAAAAGGAAATGAAATGACCAGTGACCAATGGAAGGCGACCTCTGGGGCGCGGTGGTGTATGTCCGTGTTTAGCACAAAACTCCTACCCCACAGGCTTACAACGACAAAATGACCAATAAACTCCTTGAGTGCCCAACTGGTTCGCGTTCTTTCTGGTCAATGGCAAGGGCCGTCAGCAGTAACTTCACTTCCTCCTCTTTTCCTCCGTTAGTGACATATAGCGGGACACTAGTCAGAAATTCAAGAGAAAAAGCTAATGAGTTGGCGAATTTATTTTCCGCGAATTCAAACATCGATGCCGGTCTTTGGAACCACCTGTGATCTCGCCTGTACGGTCTTCGATGCTGGATGTGAGGTTCCTCCTGCGCACTATCGAATGCATTCTACGTGGACTGGACTGTGGAGTGGCAACCGGCCCGGACAAAGTACCAGCAATAGTCCTTAAGAACTAGCATCTGTTCTGGTCAGGCTATTTTGCTTATCTTATGCATGGAGGACATTTTCTACCTGTTGACAGGTGGGTGGAGTTCAGCCAATCCCAAAGAAGGAAAAAAGTGTCACCAACAAAATTACCGGCCGATAGCATTACTGTCTATATTATCTAAGGTGATATCAAATGATCTGAATGATCGTCAATACGAATTCCGTGGCAGGCCATCCACGGGAGATCTTTTGACCCTTATAACGAATAATGAACATCTGCTATTGAGTGGCATGGTGAGTCGAGAGCGGTTGCATTGGGTGTCTCCGAGGTTTTTAACCGCGTCTGACACAGAGCATTGCTGAGCAAGATTTGTTCATACAGACTTTCCCAGCAGCTTTGCAACTGGATTATGCTGACGTCGGGACTACAGTCGCTATCACAACGAAGACGCCTAGCTGATCTATGTCTGTTTTACAGATATTATCACGGGTACTGTTCTTCGGAGATTCGTTGTATCGTTCCGAGACATTCGGTTTATATGCGCTCCACAAGACAATCCGACCGATGGCACCAATTTGCGGTTCATCTCCCGACGGCATGAACATTTCTGTATCAGAACTCGTTTCGTTACAGAGTGGGAAAGTTGTGGAATTGTCTCCCCGCGCGAGAGAGAAAGAACAGCAACAGTTATTTGGTGGCATCCCGGGTGCGGCGATTCGGCGTTATAGGTTCGCCTCTCTTGAGAGAAGTGTAATAAAAAAAAGCGCATAACTGACACTCCTACTCTTCTGTTCAAATAAAACTGAATCAATATGATGATGACATAGTACTAGATGGTACAATAAAAATTAAACTCATTGAATGATTCAACACAACGCGCAGTAATTCAATGTGATCTATAGACAGGTTACTTTATTGTATAACATCAATTATTGTGCAATATAATGACAGTGAATTGACCGTGGAGGGTTCGCTTTGACCCTTACATCATATAACGCCTAAAAATGAATGTTCCATTTATTGGTCATGGGTTATTATTAATGATTTACGAATTGAGTCGCTTTTAGACTTGTGACTTCTGTAGTTATAAAAAGAGCGTAGGAAGCAACATAAATTGACTTTAGTACAATATTTCCAGGTAATAGCACCGTGTGCTTTGAACCTCTATTTCCGATACTATTATAAACTAAGGACTTTCTCTTTCAATTTAAGTCCTAATATGGACAGACACCAAAAATGTTGATATAAATTTGAGAACCGCTTGTGTTGTAGATTGTAGATAATGTACACACCCCAGGGTTAACATTCCCACGAATATATAACACAATGTACATATACATGCCACTTTTAAAGATCATCGACTTGTGGGAAAAACCGTAAATTGCTATAGAATAATTCATTAACACGTCAACCACTTGTGTTTTGCTAATAGACTTACAATGGAAAATTTTAAATACAACAGCACAGTTCTGGCTTTCTCCATTTGGACTTTTGGAAAAAAATTTCGGAATTAATGACTGTGGACTATGAAAATGACATTTCATTAAGACGGCTCATTACGCTCATTATGAAGACAGATACAAATTTAAATGGCGAAAGTGAATACACCCAAAAAATTAAGAAACTTGTCATACACACGAACAAATCTTGTCGAAAATCAAATTGCCATTCATTGAAGGCTATTAAGCTTGGTAAATGGTATGCTTTCTTCAGGTTGAAATCAACAAGGTAGGACTTTACTTCTGTAACATTTTGTCCAGATCTCATCTTGGGCAGCCGATCTACTTGCGCCTGTACTAGTGCAACGTTGATGTGTTATTAATGGTTTGAAATCGAAGATATCCATGTACTGTCTTTGATGGAGTCGTATATCTTATTACCCGTTGATTCTAACAAGAAGAAATAGAGCAGGCGCCAATATAGAACCTTGAGGTACTTCGAAATTAAAAAGAAGGCAACTTGTGGACCCACCATACAAAACAACACGAATTAATCGATTTTCAAGGACATATATGATTCAATCGCACAGTTACTGCGACAGTCCAAAAGAATGAAGCTTATTTAGAAAGGTCCTGTGCCTGACACGGTCATAAACCTACTTTTTTTTACTTACTTTTATAAACATTTTTATTTTATCCTTAAAAATTATTTCTTAGTGGCTAGACAAAAATGTTTAAATACTAGCTTAATGGTAATATATTAGATCTAACTTACTGGTCCCAAGCAGACTCTCTAAGCTAATATGTTTTTTGGTTCTTTAGAAAAATAGCCTTTCGGCATGGCATGATTAGATATTTAAGAAACTATCGGACAGTAGCACAAAGAAAAATTTTGATTAGCACAAAAAACGTTGTCTCTTTTTTAATTTTTCCTTAATCTAATCTAATTTTATCTACTGTTTAACTACTTATCTAACTTAATTCTAAACTAAAATATCTTAATTCTAAACTAACCTATGAATAAGAAATTCTTTGCAAACTAGCCGCTGGTCACTTTTGCATTTGATTTGCATTGGATCTTTACAATACAGGTGTTTAGCTGCCATTCAACCACCAAAACCGCTCGCGTTGTTTTTTGAAATATTTCCCGTCCCTCCAAGATATTACCCTACTGTGCCCCAGGCACTCTGGATTTACCTGTGTGACATTCCGATTGTAGCTTACGCGTTTATCTGCGACCGAACGGTGAACGTGGTAAATCAACGGAACGCCAGATTCGTCCTGTATGAGGCCGTCCATATCCAAACCGATGAAAGCCTCTGGTGGGATAAAGTCATTGCTACGCACTCTCTCCGAATACATAGTATTTGGGTAATAAGCCCCGAAAATAAGATCGTTTGGCGAGTTCATTGATCTGGCGGCGTGTCCTCGGATCAATTTGATCATGAAGTTATCTACTCTGTTTATATTGGCTCCATTGTACAGAGCTTCATTGGGATAGTACTTTCTGTAGTCAGATTCGGGTGTTCGATACAAACCAAGACAAGTTCTAAGACATTGTCTCTCGAAGACCCGAATCTTTTCCATTAGATTTGGACCTACGTTGAACCAGACCGGGCATCCATAGCTGATCATTGGCCTAATGAGGGCCATGTAGCAAATAACTTTTACTCTTTTATCTAGCTGGCTGTTGTGAAATAGCCTTCTTGTAATGGCAAAATTTCTTTTTGCTTCGGCTAGTGTATGTAAGTAAGTATAAGTAGTGATCTAGCCAAATGGCGAGGTATTTGACTAGTTTTTTAGTCTCTATTGGTTGTCTATTCGGTCCCACGACAACTAGATTTCTCCAGTTTCGCCTCGTATCCCTAGTAGCCCCATTTAAAGGTGTTCTGAACAAGATAGCTTCACATTTCATGATATTGATTTTAAGTTTCCAGTCATCGCAATAGCGCTGAACTTTATTAAAGTCCTGCTGTAATAGGCTGTTGATACTCTCAATATTCGGGGCTGTTCTATAGAGAATGATGTCGTCTGCATACACAATGGCATGGTGCAGAGTGCCGATTAAGTCACCTTTGTAGATGTTGAAAAGAATCGGAGATACGAGGGTTGCCTCTTATGTTTCGGGATTTGGCAACCCTAGTGTTGCAATCCGGCAATTGACAGCTCTGTCGTAAAGTTGGACATTTTTGAGGTTATACGCACTCAGAACGTTTTGACATACGAGCGCTATTTGTGTTGTTTACAGTAACTTAAAAGATTCATCTCGGCCCAAAAATGGATTTAAATCGTCAACATTTTCGTGCGATTATTTTTTACAACTTTCGGCGTGGATTAACTCAGCAACAGTGCATGGATGAACTTAATTCAATTTTTGGTGATGAAGCTCCATCAAGGACCAGTGTTTATCGATGGTATGGTGAATTCAATCGTGGTCGTAGTTCACTCCAAGATGAATTTCGTGAAGGTCGCCCAAAATCAGTTCTTGTTCCGAAAACCATTGATGCTGTGCGCGAACTGATATTGGAAGATCGTCATGTGACCTATCGTGAGATTGAGACAGCCTTAGGCGTTAGTGGGACCAGCATACATTCAATATTGCATAAACATTTGACCGTCAAAAAAATGTGTTCGCGTTGGATCCCACACAATTTGTCAATCGCCCAAAAAAGGCTCGTGTCAATTGGTCGAAAGAAATGCTCAAAAAATACGGTCGCGGTGCTTCGAAACACGTCTATGACATCGTGACAGGTGATGAATCGTGGATTTACGCGTATGAGCCCGAAAGTAAACAGCAGTCGACTGTCTGGGTGTTTCAAGATGAGCCAAATCCAACAAAAGTTGTTCGCGCACGAAGCACTTCCAAGCAAATGGTCGCCTGTTTTTTCGGGAAAACTGGACATGTCGCAACCGTACCACTAGAACAACGCAGAACAGTGAATTCTGAGTGGTACACAACCATTTGTTTGCCAGTTGTCTTCCAAGAAATCAGGAAAACCAACCGTCGAAGACGGATCACTCTTCACCACGACAATGCGAGCTCTCACACATCGGCTGCGACAACTGCATTTTTGAGCACCCAAAACATCGATTTGATGGGTCATCCGCCGTATAGTCCTGACTTGGCACCGAATGACTTCTTTTTATTCCCGTACGTAAAAAACAAACTGAGAGGTCAACGTTTTTCGACACCTGAAGAAGCGGTTGCTGCATTCAGAATGCATGTGTTGGAGATACCTCAATCAGAGTGGCAAAAGTGCTTCGACAATTGGTTCAAACGTATGCAAAAGTGTATAGATCTTCATGGGGAATATTTTGAAAAACAATAAAGTGATTTTCGATGATCAATATTTGTTTTTGTTCTCTAATCCCAAAATATAAAAGGCAACCTTGTAGTACCGCTCCCTGTTGTAGCCCATTCTTTATTATATAACTCCTACTGGAGGTTACATTCCCACTTTTGACAATGAATTGTCGCCCATTTAACATGTCATAAAGCATATACAGCAGAGGTTTATGGATGTCTAGTCTAACTAACTTATAGTACAGTCCCTCGAGCCATACGGTATCGAAGGCCTTCTCCAAGTCAATTAGACATGCCCCTGTACACTGGTTCTTGCATTTATTCCATTGTATGTCTGAAACCAGTTTGGATGCGGCATGGGTAGTTTCGTAACCCCCCTTAAACCCGAACTGGTTATTTGGTATAATGTTGCGCTCCTCAACCCATTCACGCAACGCTTTGCTTACTACCTTCTCGAAGGCTTTACTAATACTTGGGCATATACCAATGGACCGTAGGTTCATGGGATTTGTGCTATCTTTTCCCTTTTTGGAGATAGGTTGTATAATGGCCGTTTTCCAACGCGTTGGATAATATGCATTATTTAGCGCGTTGTTAAACAAGATCGTGTATATTTCCATGGCCATTATCCGACCGCCATTGCAAAATACTGTTTTGAATCTGTTGACAGTTTCGTAAAGCTCTATTTTCCAGGTCGTGGTTATGGTGAAATGTTTCATTCACCTTGTAAATATCCTGGAAGACAGCTCCCATAGTATTAACTTTTTCCTAGGGATCTTCGATCACAAATTCTTCATCGTTTAGGATCGCGTTTTCCGCATCGATGCCTATATTTTCCAGCATTCGCTTGTTTTTGTCCGTGCGTCTTATATGGAGACACTGAATATCGTTTTGATTATTCCTCCTGAATATTTTATTTATTTGTGGGAACATACTCGGGTTATTGGGTTTTGCAGCCCGAATTCTGTTGTCCCAATATGAATTTATTGCTAACCTATAGTTAGCTTTTATTAGCTGTTGGAGGTTTTTTAATCTAGACTTCAGTGATATTAGCTCCTGGTCGTGTCTGTCTGTGAAACGTCTGTACAGTAGTTTTAGTTTAGAAAGAAGCCTGCTTTTTTTTCTTATGCAGCGCGTCTATTGTTGCGTTTCGGTGAATGCTAACGTAATCAGTAGGTGCGGTTTTTGGTATCGTTTTGTCCATTGTCCGTTTTATTGTTTCGTCCATTAGTTGTGTGTAGTGGTCGATTTCATTGTTAGACAGGTTTCTATTTGCGGGCGGTGTGATGATGTTTGAGCTTATTTCTCGGGTTAGGGTTCTGGTGACGCGCTGCCACCGTACTCCCCTGTAGTGGTAGGCTTGCGGAATCATGCATTCATCCAGTTCCGTAACCTCGCTAGGGAGATTTACCACAGCGCTCAGCGCACGATGGTCACTGTCATACTCAATCGTTCGGAGGCAGTTTTTGTTTTGTGTGTTCGTATTTGTAAGTAGTAGCCGTGAGTCGATAAGCAATATGTCTAAAAAAGATCCACCTCTGGGAAATGATGGATACTCCGTGGCCAACAAGTCGGTTTTATACTCAACGTGATGTTGGTCTAACCAGCTAGCTAGTTGGTTTCCCCTGGTGTTGGGTCTATTATTTCCCCAATCCCTATGTTTGGCGTTCAGATCGCCACCTATGATGTAATAGTTCCCCGCCAGGTGAAGTTGCAAGCAGCGGAAAAGACTCTCGAGCTCCGTAATGAAGGTATTTTTTTGGTGCGCTTCAGGTGCATAGACTGATATCACGTACATTCCCCTTCCTTGCTGAAGGGGTATATGTACGACACAGGCCTCAATCACTTGAAACCTGCTTACTTCTCCGCTGTATAAGACTTTATGTTTCAGTCCTTTCCTTATAAATAATGCGAACCCACCCCCTAGGGTTGAGTTTGGTCTATCCCTCCGAATGATATTATAATTCATGTGCCGTAATTTATGCTTCTGGTTTAGCTTGGTTTCGCTGGCCAAAAGCACGTCAGGGTTCTCGTCTTGCAACAGTTTGAATAGAGTGGCTCTTCTCTCTATTCTGATTAATGAATTTACATTTACCGTGAGCACCTTAATCTTTTCGGTCATTATGGTGTTTATATTGACTGAAATTGATTGGTGATGGAAGGATTCGAATAGATCCAGTCTAGTCGTCTTCCGTGCTCGTTTGTTTGCTTCTATATCTCTATCAACTGCTTTTGTAGGGAAAGCAAGAGTGAGAACACATCATTAAGTGAAACAGGAGATTCGGGCTCCATACGAGTCTGTGTCGATGGTGCTGTCTTTGGTTGGACAATCTTCTCTGTTCCAGAAGTTATTTGAGCGTATGACATCTGAGGTATTACGGTCCGTGTAGGTTGTCCACCAGTTGTCGGACGCTCCAATTTGCTTTGCCGTGACTCGGCTTTCGTTCGTATTTCGCGGAATTTAGGACACCCTCTATAGTTAGCAGGGTGACCTTCGCCCCTACATACTACACATTTCAAGAGGGTTAAATCTTCCACCCTTTTCTTTCCCAATGGGCACTCAGCTGAACCGTGATCTTTCCCACATTTGACGCACCGTGGTTCCATTTCACAGTTCGCCGCTGCATGACCGAATCTTTGGCATCGTACACATTGTAGAACGTCTCTCCCTTTTCTTAGTTTGTCCCAAGTAATAATTTGGTGGTTCACTACGGTAATCTTTCGTAGCCCCCCAATCTTACTATTGGGAGTTAGCTGAACCAAAAAGAAGGGTAGTTTCCTATTTTCTCTTTTTGATTTACGTGTAGTAAACACTTTTACCGAGGCAAACTGTAGGTCGACAGTATTGAACTTCTGCAATTTTTGCAGTAAAAGTCCTGGTTCTGTTTCCGGGTCAACGCCTTTTAACAGAACTGTCTGATTTTTAATAGATTTCGGGGTGAACGAGAAAAATTCCACGGAGGTTTTCTTCAGCGCTGTTTTGATTTTCTCAAAATCGGTATCAGCTTCCGATTGAATGGCATGCCTATTCCCCGATAATCTTTTTATGAAAAAATTATTCTTTCCTACAGCTGCTTTGCAAAGACTTACCAGTTCATTCGTTTTAACATCAGTGGTGTTGATAGGAGGCATCCTTGTGTTTTTGTTGTTGCTGCTGGGTGGCGCTTGCTGGTTGTGCTGTTGGCTGTGCTGCTAGCTGTTTCACGTTTTCTTCTGTCTTTTCCTGTTGTTGTCGTTGTTGTGAATGCAACTCGTCATTAATTTTCCGCTGCTTTCTTCGTTCCATTATCTGCTCTTTCAG
Organism: Microdon myrmicae; assembly: GCA_963931805.1. NCBI lineage: Eukaryota > Metazoa > Arthropoda > Insecta > Diptera > Syrphidae > Microdon > Microdon myrmicae. The sequence goes on along the minus strand of OZ007498.1, from coordinate 69,436,974 downwards.
AGACGCTAGTGTAGCTTCTGCGTCTCTGAATTCCTCTTCTTCGTCTTCCGATTCGGTCGAGGCGAGCTGGGCGAAAGAGTTGTATAGAATTTTTACCTTTGGAGCAGGCGGAAATTCTTCAGCTTCTTCTTTTTTATTTTCCTTCCAGACACGTTTGGCGCCTTTGCTGCGTGCCAAGTGTGTTGTTGGCCGCTTCGTTATGGCTGCCTTTGTTTTCAATGTCGCCGTTTTTGTTTGTTTACCCATTATTTGAGCTTCTGCAACCAACGGTGCTTGTTGATATTGTTTTTTGTTTTTCCTTTTTCTTTCTTTTTCTTTTTGACTGTCTTCACTGTTTTAATTTTGGTCACCCCACATGTCTATTGAATTTAAACTTTTGGCGTGAACTCGAGTATATTTATTGTTTGTCGCGCTTGTTACATTAATATTTAGTTTACTGATGTGTCCTTGTTGTCTTTTGTTTGTGAATTCTTAGGAATTGTATCTGTTGTCAAAAATTGCTTTTGAAATACTTTTACTTTTTAAATATGTAGTCACTTCACGTTTTAACTGGCGCACTGTTAAACTGGCGTTCTCTGTAAGAGAGTTCGCGGGTGACTCCCACGGTCATAAGCCTTAGAGGTATACAATGCCAGTGATTTTGAAATGCAGGTGTGCACTTCGGAATTCATGCAAAAGTCAACAGCAACCCAAATCGATTGTTTTGCGAGGAAACTTTTTATCCAATTGCAAAGTTGTCAAAGCGTCCATGGGACGGCAGGTTACTTACAATTAGTAAGGTTCGTTAACAGACGATATCAAAAGCCTTCAAGATGTCCAATACGACTGCCTTTGATTACCCTGTTTTTTGATTTCTGGAAAACTTTCGCGAGTCAGCAGCTGTGGACTTCGTACTGGTAATCATTTATGGGTTCAGTACTTTCCAAATATTTGCTTGCCTTGATAATTTTTCTAATCATAAGGCACACCATGGATGGTAAGGCCCTCTGCCTGAAGATCAGTTGAATACTATTACTATTTATTGGCCTGTAGAAACCCGGAAGTTCATGACCTCACCGACTCGACTCCGCCATTGTTCCCTGCCCCGTGCACTCTCCTTCCACGTTCGACCATCCGATACGATCTCCTCGAGTTCCAACCTAACACTGTCCTCCCATCTCCGTCGAGGCCGTCCTGTCGGTCTCTTTCCCGTTGGTCTACCGTCAAGAATTCTATGCTCGGCCCTATCGTTGCCCATTCGCGCCACATGTCCGGCCCATCTTAATCTTCGCGACTTAATTAATCTCACTATTGTAGGCTTGTGGTATAGCTCTTCCTATGCGTGGTTATGGAGTTTCCTCCATTGTCCTTCCTGCTCGTCATATTTACCTCCAAATATAAATTAAAACCCTTATGACTTTACTCTCGAATACGCGGAATTTGTTTTCTTCCCGTTTTGTGACAGCCCTTGTTTCGCATCTGTATAGAACCATCGGCATGATTATGATTCTATAGACACGGCGCTTTATATTCTGTGATGGCAGTTTGGATTTCAGCAGTTTACTGAATGCATGCTAACTAGCGTTGCCGAAGTGTAATCTTTTGTTAATTTCCTTCGACATTTCGTTACTGGCCGTCAGTGTCGTTCCCAGATATTTAAATTCTTTAACTTTTTCAAATATTTTGCCTCTGACGTTTATATGTGTTCCCTGAGGTCCACCTGCTCTCTCCGTAATCATGTATTTTGTTTTGTCTTCTTTTATTTCTATGCCCACCTCTTCTGCCGCTTGCATGATGATTTCACAGTTTTTACTTACAGTTCCTAGATTATCGCCCAAAACAGCGATGTCATCCGCATATGCGAGCACTTGTGTGACCCCGTTCAGGGATAATCCGGCTATGTTGTCGTCTTGTACCTTTCTGATGACATACTCGAGGACAAGGTTAAAGAAACATGGTGAGAGGCCATCCCCCTGTTTTAGTCCGTCCCGGATTTCAAATGGTTCTGAGAGGTGGTTTTCTATTCTAATTCGCCCTTTGTTTTCGTTTATGCAGATTTGAATGGGGCGGCATATTTTTTTCGGGATCCCCAGCTCAACCACAATATGATAGAATCTTTGCCTTGCGACTGAGTCGTAGGCTTTTTTGAAGTCAACGAACAGTTGGTAAACCGTCTCTCCGTATTCCCACTTCTTTTCCAGCAGTTGCCCTATTATGAACATTTGGTCGTTTGTTGACGGGTTCTTGCGGAATCCGCACTGGCAGTGCCCCAGTATTTCTTCTGCGTACGGTGTGATTCTCGCCAGTATGACATTTGTTAGTATTTTGTATGTGGTTGGGAGCAATGATATTCCTCTGTAATTTTCGAAGTCAAATCTGTCACCTTTTTTGAAAATAGGGACGACTATTGAGGTTTTCTATTCTTCCGGAATGACTTCCTTATCCCATATTCTTTTAATCAGTTGGAGGATCTTTCGAGCGGTTGCCTCTCCTCCATGCTTTACAAGCTCTGCCGGTATGCAGTCAACTCCGGGAGCCTTGTTGTTTTTCAATCGGTTTATTGCGTCTACAACTTCGTCGAAAGAGGGCTCTGAGCTCTGAGGCTCAGCTGTATGTACGTCTGGTGCATTCAATTGTGGTTGATGGGTGCGTATATTGAGCAGGTTTTCAAAGTACTGCTTCCATTTTGTCACGATATTGTTTGTTTCTGTCACATGTTTGAGTGGTTCATTGTAGTTTAAGCCCCCGCACCACGTCATGGTTTCTACCAAGCGGAGGATCAGTTGAATACACTCGACCAAATTATATAGTTTTATTTTAAATAGAGGGAAAAGGTTTGCTGAACGCAAGATGTACAGAAAAGTTTACAAACCTCTGATTTGTAATTTGTAAGGTCTATAGTTGGTATCCTATCGCTTTACTGCATTCGATTCTACATAAAATGCGTTGAATTGTGCGTGGATGAAACTTTAGATTTGCCATCGAAAATTACATTGACCCGATTATGGGAATGTATGACCCAAATACAGTATGACGTTTATGGCTTTTCCGAAGTAGAACGATAGCACCACGGCCGCATCATTCAAAAACGACTTAACTCGCTACGCAAACTGTAAATGCTACATTAATGCTCTGATACACTGTACTAATAATTTGTTCGATTCTCTTTCAATGCCGATATTTGGTTGCAAGGTTTTCAGATTGTAATAAACTTTGTTCAGTTTTGATTCCATCGAAATGGAATGCCATAGTTTCAAAGACATGACAACAAAAACAAGCTAAAGAGGTAAAACCATAAGATTGGTAATAGGCGTTAATGAAAATAACAAATTAAATTGGTTAGGCAGAATAATCTTAATAGCAAGCTTTAAAATTCACTTAAAATCCTAAGACTACTCAAAACTAAGGTACAGAAATATGAGAAATAGAAATATAATTGTTAAATGCATAAATCATAATAGATATGAAAAAAACTATGAGAAAAACTATGTGTGCCAGCGTACGGCACGGGTTCACTATCACCCACTGTGTTACCCGGGAGATTGTCACCAATGTGGGGGTAAAAATTTCGGTTTCGGCTTTGTGATTAATGGAGCTGAAGATAAATTTGTGGAATGCAACTGCAATGGATGCTGCTCTACAGTTCGAAGCATTTTACTTCTGTAAACAATCGCTGCTTCGAGACACACTGATTTTACTGGGCATCTTGTCGATTGGCTTTTTTATATCACTATGATCGCGTCTATCCTAATGCAATGAAACGACACATCATTAATAATGGCGGATCAACTGACGAAGAGGTAGAAAAAGGATAGATGTCAAAGAATTTCAATGGCGAGCAACGCACTTCCCGATTGTGGTCAGTCCAAAACTAGTCGAATGAGATTAAAACACACTTTTCATTCCCTTCAACACAACACATCGTTTCCATACTTGTTTTATTCCAGGATAATTAACAGACATTAAAATAAATTCACAATAAAAACAAAAAAAGAAAACAATACACAGCAAATACGTTATCAAACACAACCCCCAACTCGACGTTTTACGTGGAGGACACGACCTGCCTCCACGGAATCTGTTTTAAGAGTAGTTAATTTCAAGAAATAAAATTTCATCTTTTGCTCGTCGACCAATAGGGGATGATTTTCTATGCATTGGTCCTAGCGAAAAGGGCGCGAAACATACACGATGTTTGCTTCTGTTGCTCATGGTGTGTGTCCACGAGTATGCGGGCCGTGGATAAACCAAATCAATAGGGGGAACATCATGAGCAATGATTTGCAGCTGGGCAAAACTTTGTGTAGACAGGGGTTCGTGATCATTTTGCCGGGGGGCGACATATGCCATCGGCGAACAAGACACTCGCACAACGATGATTGTGCCGTCATATAGACGCTGGTGGCCTACCCAGAATTCTTGTGTGCATGTTTTAATGCCACAGAATTTGATTCCCGACGTCTGGGCGCGAGAGGTGACCAAGTTTCGTTGCTTGCTGTGACTTGGGATAAGTATTAAAATACGTCGTGCACGTGTGTGGCGGCTTTTATTGGATGGTATTAGCATTGATGTCGTTCGAGTTTTAGGTCGGTTGCTTGGTGTTACGACCGAATTGCTTTTATGCACATGATGCGTTTCAAAACAATGGTTTGAGCAAACAATGGAAAAGGTAAGTAATTGTATTCCAAGGTTTTACTGCGCTAGGAAACAGTTTCTTCATAATAGGTTGGTTTAGTAGTGGCGTTCAATGGAACTGCCACAATACTTGTTTTATAGGGTTTTTGGAAGCTCTAGGTGGAAGTTTTCGAATAATTGATGGGGAGGTAAGTAGTGGCGTTCGAAGGAACCACCACGGTAACCGCCCCCCCCCCCCCCCCCCGTGACGCTGTCACGATAAAAAAGGTAGGGTAGACAGACCAGTCAGGCGGGTGATTTGGTGTGGAAAAGAAAAGGAAAACGAAAAATGAATAATAGTAAATAATAATGTACTCAGTACAATGAAAAATGGGCAATGGACCCGTTAACGCCGCGTTGATGCCGGCAGCGGTAAAAGGTTTGCTGTGCGGTCCACTGTAGTATTTAGGTTTTTTATGGGCCGACAAGAGGTATTTTCCAATTAGTCGGATTCCATGAGGCTTACTGACGTTGGTTCTCCAAGGTGTCAGGAGACGGAATGAAGGGCTCGCTGGCCTTGGTACTCCAAGGTACCAGGAGGTGATGTAGAGGCTTACTGGCATTGGTACTCCAAGGTGCCAGGAGGTAACGTAGACTTCTCGCTGGCATTGGTACTCCAAAGTGCCACGGAGGTGGTGTGGGAGATCGCTGGCACTGGTACTCCAAGGTGCCAGGATGTGAGATGCGATAAATCGCTGGCATTGGTACTCCAAGGTGCCATGATATGGTGTGGGGCGAGAGATCGTTGGCATTGGTATTCCAAGGTGCCAGGATATGGTGTGGAGCGAGAGATCGCTGACATTGGTGGTCCAAGGTGCCAGGGTGTGGGGAAGGGCCGGGCGCCCTACTGTTTGTTTGCTACGCGCAGTAGATAGTGGTTAGTACGGAGCCGGCCTGGAGAGTGGTGGAGGCGCGTGGCGAAGGATATTTCAACTGTTTGTGCGGGGCGGGCAGAAGGAATCGCCGGCACTAAAGATGTCAAGTGTTACAGGTCGGGTGCGCGCATGTGACAATGAATCACGGAAGTCGAGTCTGAAGGTGCCGGTGGAGTCGAGAGGAGGCGTTGAGTTGGAATCAAGTCGGAAAGAAGTCTAAAGGAAGCCGCGTGGAATTGAGTGGTTGTGTACCCTGAAGGGGCTTACAATAGTTTGGTGCCTTTCTATATTGCTTTTTCCAAAAAGATTTGCTTGTGTAATTTGTTTTTTTTTTTGTTGATAATAATTCAAAAGGAAAACCTGTTGTTGATGTAGTTGCTCCGGCAGTTCGTGATCCGGTGATGTTCGGTGGTGTTGAGTAGAGTTACCTTGTCTTTTATTTCTATTTTGGGCACTTATCACTACTTGCACCATTGTCACTGTTGTTGTTCTGACTCCAGATCAGACGTTGCGTGTTACGTCACACGTTGGTGTGTCACCAATTATGGGAGTATGACGTATGTGTGCCGGCGTACGGCACGTGTTCACTATCACCCACTGTGTTATCCCGGAGATTGTCATCAATGTGGGGATAAATCTCGGTTTAGATTCCGTGGAGGCGAGGCGGGCACTCCACGTAAAAAGTAAAATATAGAGAGTCGAGTTTCATCCACCAATAAGTACACACGAGCCTAGTGTCAACGGAGTCGGATTTAGAGGTGTCGTTTAAGTTGTAATCTATTTTGACTAAATATAAATGAGCCCAAGCTGTAATCTATTTTATCTAAATATAAAATGAAACTGAACGTGTTGTGTAAGCTGTAATCTATCATATCTAAATATAAGTGAAACTGAATGTTTTGTTTAAGTTGTGATCTATTCTATATAAATAATATAAATGTATTTAGACATTGTGCGTAAGTTGTGAACTATTTCATGTGTAACACTGTATACCGAATAAAAGCTAGAAAGAAGAATTGGAGTCGTTTTTTTTTTTTTTTTTTTTTTGTAAATCTAGTTGGGACTTAGTTTCGGCACCGTGATCAATGACTAGCACGTTAGGGCGTCTTAGTGAACCAGTGCACCTGTCTGCACATAACTAGGATGACCCGCAGAATCAAGGGGCTAATAAGAAGACGGAGTTTTGAGGGCAGAAGTATTGAGATTAAAATTAAAGGAGGCGAGGCTCTGCGTAGCAGGAGACCCATAAGACCGATGATGGGCAGGCAGATAGAGTAAACAAGGGTTCCGTAAGTTATGGGGGTTGGTATTAACCCAGATGAAGGAGAGAAAGCTTCCACAATCGACTGAACCAGAGAGAAGACGCAGGATAAAGAGAATATCTGCGTGAATTCTACGCTCTTCAAACGTGGTTGGATTCATTTGTTTAATACGACTTGTGTAAAGAGGATAGAATCAGACGGTTCTCCCAACTCAGTCCATGGAAGGCAAAGCGTAAGAACCAACGTTGAATGTTTTCTACTTTGCGAATTTGGAGATATAATAATAGCATATTCTAGTAGAAAGCGGACAAAAGAAACGTGGAGCGATCGGGTCACGTAAGGGTTAGAAAATTCCTTAGATCATCATTTAACAAATATTAGAGCAGAATTGGCCGTAAAGATTCTATCGTCAATGTGAAAGAGGAAATTAAACTCCTTGTTACATAAGATACCCGGGTCGAGAATCGAATGAACAGAGTACAGGGGGTGGTTGAGTAAGGGGTAGGAGTATGGATAGGAAAACGTGATTGATTGGCATTTGTCACCATTAAGTTCCCAGCCATTCTGCTGGCACCAACCCGAGAAGCAATCGAAGTCTATTTGGAGAAGTGAAGAATCGAGTGTAGAGCTGATGGTTTTGAAAAAATAAATTAAGTATCGTCAGCGTAAAGATGTACACGAATGTTTGATTACTATATCAATGTTATTTATGGTTGGTATAAAGAGAAGGGGACCTAAGTGACTGCTCTGAGAAGCCCCCGAGTTGGCGAGAAAAGGAATTGAAAGAAGGGATTTGTTGAGCCGATTACTCAGATATGAGCAGATCCACTTTGTCAGTACGGGTTCGAAACCAAGGAAGAATAATAAGAATAATTAAAACAAAGTAAGCTTATGCGATATTTTGTCATTCTCTAAGAGTAGGTGGAGGGTCAATTCAACTAAATTAGTGGTGGTAGGTCTATAAGCAAGAAAGCCATGTTACTTGGGTGAAATGTGTCATTTGCAGTGGAGGGAAAACGTTTAAACCGAGTGCTTTCAAAAATTCTAGGGATGTGGAAAAGTTTGGCAGTAGGACGATATTTCGAGACATCGCTTTTGTGTCCCCTTTTGTGTATAGGGGAGATGAAAGGAGCTCTTCTCATATGTTAGTGAATTTGAAGGGTATTATAAAGTTCGTAAAATTTCATTTTTATTACACCCTGCGAATATTCTTTTAGCAAAGCCTGACATTTTCGCAGTCAAAGTTTATATGGCGAGTGGAAAATAAAAAGTCATGGCAATTCATTTGAAAGCTTCACTATTGATACACACGTTTAATTTCGTGTGTTATAAAAGAGATACGAATATCAAAGATGAGTTGGACTCTGTGTATGGGGGTTCTGCACCATAATTTACTACCGTGAAATTTTGGGCATCTGAATTTAAACGTGGCCGTGAGAGCTTGGGAGACGATGAACGTTCGGGACGTCCAAAAATTGCAACAACTGGCGATAACATCGCTAAAGTTCACCAAATGGTGCTAGACGACCGCCGAAGTAAAGTGAGAGAGGTAGCAGAGGCTATGAAAATGTCCAAATAACGTGTTGGTCACATATTAAATCACGATTTAGGCATGAGAAAGCTGTACGCGGGTTGGGTGCCGCGTTTGCTCACGTTAGACCAAAAACGTGTTCGAATGAACATTCCCAAGGTTGCCGTAGTTTAAGGGCAATAAACCCGAGTTTTGGCGCCGATTAATTACTGTCGATGAAACTTGGATACACCTTCATACGCCCGAAACAAAAATACAGCCAAAATAGTGAACTGCAAAGGGGGAAGAAGTCGATTGTTGAGTGCGTCGAGTTGGTAACACGAGTTGGCTGCAGTGGGCTGTCGATGTACGTATATGGGTGAGATGAGAGGAGGTCAAAAGTTGGCAACCGTATTTGTATTCTTGATTGCATATGCCGAGCGTTCAAGTCTCCACCGATTATGAATTTTGCGGGAAGTCATGGAAGTCTGGTTCTCGTGTTGGGTGGATGCAAATGGATGTTAATATGATTAATTTTTTGTTTTCACTAAAAAGCTTAACTGCCGTGTATTCGATATTGAAAACATTGGCGAATCTGATTTCGGTGAATTGGAATTTTTGTGTAGTAGGGTGCCGGTACTTCCATGGGATCCAGTAGTTCTGGGGTTTGAAATAAATGTCTAATTTGGGGTGGATACTCGGGAGTTGGACTTAAGCTACGTTTCTGAGAGAAGATGGATGTCTGGGGAGAAGATTTTAACAAACAACTGTAAGTGTTAGTTGCGGATGTTGGATTATATGGATTCTGCGTTGAGGGCGATTATAGTTAGTTCAGCCGTTGAGGGAGAGAATATGGGAGGATATGAATGAGAGAATCTGACCTTTTTTTTCGATATCCGACATATGCTTCAACGTAGGAAGCATAGTTGGTAGACTCTTGATGTCCAGGTTGAGGCCAATGATGTTGGAATTGTGTGACGTCGGCATCTTTGGGTTGTTTCTGAGGACATCTGCGTATGATGGTTTTGGCCTTGTAGGTTGTCGTAATATGTTCTGCGGTGTGGATTCGGTTGGTGCGGATTTATTGGTTGTACTTAGCTTCATTCGTCTTTGAAGAATTTTCAACTTATGAGGGCACTGGGAGTAGTTAGCTGGATGTGGACGTCCGCAGTTACAGCATGTCAGTGCGATTTCCTTAGTGGTAATGCATCCATCGGGGTTTGTGGTTTGGGTTTTTCCATACCCTGGGGATTGACTTTGCTTTCTCCTGGTTGATGTTCATCTGCACATCTGCCGCAGCGTATATTTAGGTGACAAGCCACCACCAAGTGGCCCTAGCCTTGGCATCTCTTACAGTGGACAATGCTTCATTCTGGGACTCCTCGATACTGATTTTGTGCGTAAACAAGTATTTAATATGTTTGAGCTTGTTGATGTCTTAATTTGAAGGGATTTGGATAATTCGTAGGCTCCTTATGTTGTTTTCTCGCATTTACGGGGATTGGAAATAGTCTAGACTGTGGTTTTTCAGGTCTAGACAAATCCTGAAGATCTCTGCCGCTAGTTCTTCATTGGTGCAAGTTGGGTCAATGTGCCTAACGATGAATGTTGCTGGTTTGAGCTGGTGGTGTTGGAAGATAAAAAATGGTGTCATAGTTCGGCAAGTTTTTTAACGGCCCCGTCGTAATCAATCAGAGTTGCTGTTGCAATGGAGATAGAGGAGCCTTTAGTGTTTGTGGTGAAGTTACGGTGTTCTATGGCATTATTAGGATTATTTTGTGGGGGTACGAAGTCGTAGCGCCGGCGTACGGCACAGGGTTCTACTTCGTCTTCACAAATTACTATAGAAAAGTTCTGCCGAATCATATACGAACAAAAGGACTGCAAGAGTTAATCGCCCAACGAATTAACGAAACGCCGCCAGAGAGATACGACGACCATGGCTGTCGGCGGATGTAAAAGGACTCATAGATAACCCACCATACCGCCGCCGGTACGGTGGATGGCAGGCGACCCGACCGCCTTGCTGGTTGTAATACGACTCCAAAGCTATATTATTATATACATATTACGCATCTCCGCGGTTTGCGGAGTGCGGGAGATAAACCTACCGCCGCGAGCGGTGGTTGGGAAGAGACTGCATGAAGGTAAGTTTTCTTTACAAGGACTTAAAGATCATAGATTTGATCTCTTAAATGCGTGCAGCATTTTTAGGTGCCGAATGCGAATGCATTGGTGAGGACTTGAGCGTCTTGGGTGATGATTATGGGGGTTTTTCAGGAAGGTAAACCGTGGGATTTGGCGGAACCGCCACAATTTCCTTGATGCTGGTTATGTTTTTGATGTAGATTGGTTGTGGTCTAACATTTTTTATCGTTGTCTTGTGCTGAGCCGGCAAGGGACTCGGTGCTAGGTTGGCTTGTAGGGCGATAGTTTTGCGTGTGCCAATACACGGGCACTGATTTACTATCTCCCCAGCACTTTCACCCCTCGTAGGTTGTTCCGCAGCAGCCAACAGTAAATAAAAATAAACACAACGCTGTTTCTTCTGTTTGATAGTTTCCTGTTATTAGTTCACAAGTTCGCAATATGTTTTTTTTTTAGGATTTGTAAAACTAATTTATCTTTAACTAGGCAGGTAACATAATTTAAGTTTGAATAAAGTTTAATTAGTGTTCGCACTCCTTACCTAACCGGAGAGAATTTTGCGTACGCACAATTTATTAGGCACAAGTGTCAAGGAAACCGAATTACTAATTTATCCGCAGTACTGTGAACGAGAAAGCAAAGTACAATTTTAATGACAACCGGCGAACTGGATGCGCTTCGACATGAATAAACACTTCGGGGAAAAGAACTTGACTTTTGGTGTACGACGAGTGACGTTTCTTCAAACTCCCTCATCAACGACCTCCAATACGTGTGTTCGCTTACGCGGTTAATATCTGACTCTATGTAGCTCAGTGATATTGACCCAGCCTCGATGCCTGCGATGGGTTTCAACGCACAGCATCGCAGGAGAAATAATCCTTCGGCACGCTGTGACCAATGAGAACCGAGCCGCGTCCCATTGGAAGGTGCTTGTAAGATATCGTTTCGGTTGGAACGAATGTCTTCCTATTGGAAGGAAGGCCAAACGAAACGCGCATTGAAGCACGTATCGAAGAAAATATACAGCTGTTTAAACATAAGCGTGTATAGACCGAAAACGTTTGTGTATACTGTAATGGTATCAAAAAGGGCAAGCACTAAGTTGCGGATTTGTTTGGACAGGCCAATGCAAATACATTAGGATTGCCTATGCAGCCAATCCGAGATAATTGGTTGCAGCTGCGTAGGCATCGTTTTGCATGTCATGATCGTGGGATCTGGTGGTTGCTCGAGAAAAGCAAACACAGTAAGATTGCTGTGAGAATGATTGACATGGATGTCGATGAGGAGACTATGGAAGTTTTCCTAATGGTTGGCAATGGACATGGGTGCCGATCAGGGGAAACAAATATGTTTTAGGGAAAAATCCTGGGGTAACCGAATTCTATTTTAGGTCATAGGTTGAAGTCCATGCAATGGCAAGATTGTGTAATCTTGGTGAGGATTAATGAAACGGGTAGGCTGCCCATGGTTTTTTTTTTTTGGTTTCGGTAGGAATGTGGAAATCTTCAAAAGATACCTCTAGACCGATCCAGGGGCATGCCGGGTTTTTACCGACTAAAACCACCTCTCTCCAGGCACATATTCCCGTTGATCCCCGCGGAACTTTCTTTTAGATATGTCCATGGTATATGCAGGTATTTGCTGGTTATATGGGGTTGGTGCGATGCGTGGCTCTTCGGCGCCTTGAAGAACCCCACAGGCTTATTTGGTGAATTCCTTGCGGGTTGGCGACAGTTGTTTGGGGGGAACGAAAATCAAAATGTATTTTGTTGTTCAGGTATTTGGTCTAACAGACTTCACGCCGTTCTGTTGAAAGATTTATTAACTATCGTTTGTCCATTTTCGACAGGTCTACACCGGATGGTGATCAATTTGGTACTAACTCCCACCAGTATACCAACACGCTTCTGACTGCTAATTACCTAGTATACAAATAATATTTAAGAGGTTATATCTATCGAGAATTTTTTTTCCATTTTCTTTTTCAGCTTAAATTACGTTTAAACGTCCCAAAAATGATATCCAAAAAAGATGTAATGTGGGAAAATTTGTTTTCTATTTTTTTAAAGCTGATAGCCGAAACGCTCGAAAATCCAGTTTCATTTTTCGCAGCGTTTTGGAGTATCATAATCCGGCCGATATTTTTATTCAGTCATACTTTCATAAAGTACGTGTAGATGGCGTTATAAAACGATAACTTTAGAGAGAGATAGCATGAGATAAAAAAAATTTGACAATCACGTATTCATAAATCTTGCCCTGTAAACACGTTTTGAAACTTTAAACGCGTTTCTCTCAAAACAGTGTTTTCAAGATGATATGCAACATAACTCCGGCAATTTTTATTCGATCGACTTTAACTGTGGCTTCTTAGATAAACTACTTAGGGAGGTACACACGGATTTAATGATTAATTAACAACAAACATTTTTATAAGCAATTTAAAATCGAATTTTTATCGGCATTGTGCGAAAAATTAATATTTTATAATAATCATGTGTACCGCCTTAGAAGAACTAATAAAGATGATGTGAAAAAAAAATTTTTTTCTGCGTGCTGAGGATAGTTATGCGGCACAACGTTTGACCTATCAAAAAAAAAGCTTGCCCTTGACTAGCGGCCACCCGCCATTTTGTACTTAAAATAATAAAAAAAAATATTTATACCTAATTATGTGTAGAATAAGTCCTTCAAATAATTTTTTAATTATTTAATAAATAAAAAAAAAAATTAAAAATGTGTCGTTTTTCGGTAATATAATCCAGAGTTACCATATTACCTTTATCAATTATATTGTTATATAGGGTAGCGCAAAGTTAATCACCATATCGGAAGATGTTATAATTTTTGCAAATGGCGTCGTACGTCAATCGTATTTGACATTTGTGAACTAGACACCTGCAGTCATCTCTTAACTTAACAGAAAAAATTGTAAAGGTCCAAATAAAGATTTCCATCACTCAAAATCATTTTTTTATTTAGTAAAAAAATAGTTCAAAAAAAGGGAGTGATTCATTTTGCGCCACCCTATATTATAAGTTATACGTTTTCTTCGAGTATTTATCTTATTGTATACGATAATTCTTTCGATAGTCATAGACGTCATCATCATCATCATCGGCACTACAACCTGGAACCGGTCTTGGCCTTATTTAGCAAGTCCTGAGGCTTGTTCAATTTTCCATGATTTGTTTTTTCCGGGCAAGGTCATTAGTCTTGCGCCAGAGGCTCCCCGACGGGGAATCGAACCCCGGTCTCCCGCGTGACAGGCGGGTATACTCCTTAGTATACTATTGAGGAGCAGTCATAGACGTCATTACTGTTTAAATTTGGCTTTAGTCGGTTTTCAGTGCGGTTGATACACTACTGTGGATAGTGGAACAATTAAATATGCAAAAGACACGGTTAGAATTTATAATTGCGGAAATAACTCCATTACAATCTAGTATGAGTTAATTAGAATCGAGATTATTAAGTTTCTAGACTTAGAAACTAAATGAAAAATAAATTATGTTTTTAAAAATGCTCTACGGGTTGACAAACGTTCGTTCGTTGAGGGCGAAGCATTCTATTCTATTTATAATATTATTATTGCTTATCATATTTTTGTTGAAATACTAATTACTAATGCTACTTGTTGTTGTTAATGAATAATTGAATTAATTATATTATAGTGGAGTTTTTATATTGAATAATTATTATACAGTTAATAATATAATTATTTTTATAATTATACAAGGCTGAAGACAGAACTAACTATTGTAGTTGATTTTTATTTACTACTATCTTAATACAATACGACTAAAGTATAAGGGAAATGGAAGCTTATAGCACTAACCACTAGTTCTTTCGCGAATAAAGTCTGCAAGAAAGTTTAAAATGTCTTGAAGCCAGACTTGTGGTATGAATGAATACAAAAATCGCCGATGCGCATTAGGTCGACTAATCCTCATGACTTACTAGGTTTCGTTGGATACATTTCAAGTTAGATGAAGGCACAATTTACTATGTCACGCTATTGTTGGTCGGGAGTTACAGAGATCGAAACAGGTTTTGGTTCGATCTGTTGGTCGTTCTGATTTTCTATTGATGAATTATGTGAACATGATTCATACATATGAACGAAAGCTGCGACCATATGAAACAAGTTTATTGAACACCTTGGCACACTTTAAGTTCAAGACAGGTAACTACCTTACATTTAATACAAAGAAAGATAAATTTAAACCCTGCGTGAAAGGTCGGAAATTTAAGCTATTTATTGTTATATAAGTAAAATAAACCGAATTGTAGAAAGACCTTTGATTAAAGTAATAACGTATTTCAATGTGAACTATTTGTATTAGGTGCAGATGGAACAAAGGTATTCCATGAAATCAGCCTGTGGTGTAATTGCTTCACAACATTTAATACAATAGTATTAAAATATCGTATATTTGTCTGTTAATATCATGAAATCCCAGTACACCGTGAAGAGCTCCTAAAATTGAATCATCTAGCTCTTAGTATTTATTATGTTTCATATTTTAATGTCATGCATCGTTCACCGTTGGGGTCTGTTACAATTTTCTATGAAGCCCCAATGCAGGGATGCACACCAGCTCATCCACTGCTTGAACTCTCGACTATAGGTGTATCAATAGCATTTCAGAGGACCAGCGATGTGCGATCGTTAGTGGTTGAAATGAGACTCCATCGAGGGTTGGAATCTGACTCTTGATTCACCCTCGATTCGGTGGTGGTGGATATCCTCTCCACTAAGGATATGTTTTTACTTACCACCGGAGAAACGTAAAGTCTCTCTTGGTGGAATAGAAAACCAGATCTCGTAATGGAGGTCATGGTGGTATGTGTGTGATCGTTTAGATCTGTGTTATTTACTCATGCGCGAAGGCAATGAAAAAACAAAGCAGGCAAGCGGCAAGGACAAAGGAATTGGGAAGATTTTTGTCGTTGATGTGCATCGCGGCTAAATAAATAGACGACGGTGCATCGAAGAAATGTGCTAAAAGAAAAGATGGGACGAGGGCATCATAAAAGTCTTAGATGAGTGATGCCCTTGTGTAAATAGACGAATAGACATTGGGAAAAGGTGCTAATGGGTTGCAATACTTTATACAATCAAAATTGTATATCGTATCTTGGGTCGGTGGCCGAAACGAATCCCTTGCTTGCATTTGTATATGCGGGGTAATTCATTGTAAGAAACGGATTCTATATTTGCATTGTTTATGTTTTGAATTCAATCCGGTGGCTATGCGCGAAGTCGATGATTGTTTGGAGATTTAAACAAAGGAGCATTTCTGGGTAAAGTGCTTGCAGCTGTATCGATAGTTGCAAGTCATTGCGAAGCAATTCAGATGGCTACACAATGACGGTTTGTATAACATCTATGCCAATTGTATATGGCATCTAAAGCGACTCAAGTGTCGAACTCTAGTGTGAGTGTTTACACTAAACGAGAATTCGGTTCTAGATCGCTAATGCAGAGATGCATTGATGCCTGCATGAATGCCCTTGTGGGAGAAATTCTTTACAGGAATTCCTAGGTAATGCGTATGTATGATTGGGATCTGTGATAAATTTGGATAGAATTCTTATGGGGAGTTTTTGGATTCGAATGAATGAATGAAGGTAAGAATTGTTTTCCAGAAGCTTTTAAATAAATAAATTTAATAAGCTTGATGCGTGGAGCATTTACAGGTGCTAATGCGATTGTATTAGCAGAAAACTATGAAGGTTGGGTTGTAGTTATGGGGGTTCTTCGGGTAAGTAGACAGTGCGGTTTGGCCGAACCGGCACAACCTCACCACACAAGAGTTTACGAAAACCGTAGGATAAGTATATAAATTCACTTTCATGAAAAAGAGCAGACAGATGATTTTACATTACGGTCCCATCTGAAGGGCCATAAAAATAACCCAATAGTTGTGTGATTTTCACCGACACATCCACCATTTGGCACTCGTAGGGTGTCACAGCGGCTAAGTCTGCATTGAAAAATGATTCAACGATTCGCTTGCGGTAGGTAACACTAAACGAACTGGTATTTTACACAATCAACTTTTACGATATTTGGTAATTTTACTCCTTTTGAAATTGATTGAAAGAACTTCTTAATTTATTAAAGGAAATAATTCGCAACATTATTTGTAAATTCGTTTGATTGAACGGCGGCGAATTACTGATTTACTTAGTTTATTTCTGAATTTCTGAATATTGGTGGAGCAAGCCCTTTCCAATCTGTTAAGATCTCTTTGTTAGATTAGCAGCGTTTGACTGCTTTACTTGTACTCGCTCTGTTGTTATTTGATTGACTAATGGTACTTCCAGAACCGGACTATGCTCTGTACGAAGGGGCGTTGTTGTCTTGCCCAGTACGATCGTTGAACTATGGTCAATTCCCCAACTGCCGCCGCTTATATTCTTTCTTGTGTCCCTGTTGCCCCGTCCGCATGTTTGTCAGAAGAACAAAGTAGGCAATTGGTATAAATAGCCGATCCTGAGTCCGCTAGTCGGCAGCACAACAAACGAGAAATTTTTCATTGTAAGCGATGCCAAGACTCCAGACCAAAGCACTAATTCAAATCCTGCAAAATGTCCTGGGTCACCGGAATTTTAGCATCAATGCAAACGGATCTAGGACTTCCATAACAGTCAGATCATTAGTCGATCGTTAAAATGGTTAGTGGAACAATATCAGTTTTTCACCTTCCAGCATCCGAACAGCAAACCAGCTGCCTTTATTATAAGGCATATCGATCCCGAATGGACCAACGAAGAAGTGGGACTGGAAATCCCTAGGATATGTCCACAAATAAAGATCAATAAGCTGGACTACTTCCAAACACCATACATGAGGACAAACAACGTAAAAAACCTCCGGATCATACAAATCCCACCTAATCAAGACATCAAGCAACTTAAACAAATTAAATATTTGTTTACCCACAAAATCGCAATCGAAGAGCCACACAAACAAGAAATTCTTCATTGTAATCGATGCCAAGACTCAGGACACTTGCCGGTCTCATGCCACCAGCAAAGATGTTGCAGCAGATGCGGAGTGGAACACGAGCTCGATGAATGCAAGATAAATCCACAAGGCCTGGAACCTGAAACAGTACAAACCGTCAACGCTGATGGATCCATTACCACCAAAAAGATCACAATAAAATGCCGTAACTGCGGAGGCCCTCATCCGGCAAATTTTTCGCAATGCCCTCAGAAGCTAAAACTTCTGCAAAGACGGAAATTAGCAACAACAATAAAATCAACATCAACGAAACCAACAGTATTGAAGGAAACAAAGTCAACCCGAACCGGAATATCTTACGCGGATGCAGCAAGAGGAAACCTCAACACTACCCCTCATCCGAACAACAATAGAAAAAATTTCAATCTGGACATCATGGGATACATCCAAAGCTTACAAGCCATGCTACCTTCGCTGAGGAAGATGTCAGAAACAGAAAAAAAGGTCAGATTCTTTCACTAATAACTTCCCGTATTCTTTCTAGCACTGTCTAAACTAACTATAATCTCCCTCAACACAGAATCCATTTACTCTAACATACGTAAGCAACACCTCCGGTTGTTTGTTGAAAAGTTTTCCCCAGATATCCTCTTCCTTTCAGAGACCTGGCTCAAACCAAATTCCCGAGTTTCCATTCCCAATTATACTTTAGTTTCTAACCCCAGAACTAATGGATCTCATGGAGGTACCGGCATCTTAATTCAGAAAAAATTTAAATTCCGTGAAATTAGATTCACCGATATATCCAGCATTGTATACACAGCAGTAAAGCTTTTCTGTGAGAACAATAAAGTGCTCGTCTTAGCATCCATTTATATTCACCCTTTACGACAACCAGATTTCCCAGATACTGACATTTCACAGATTATCCAACAGTCCGTTCCCGCTCCATTTATAATCGGAGGAGACTGGAATACTCGTCATACAGCATTCAATGATAATAAATGCAAGAAATATGGTCGTCAGTTGCTAGCCCTCCTCCCGTCTTATCCATATACATACATTGACTCCCCATTACAGCCAACTCGTGTCGCTAGCACAGCCAAGTCAACAATCGACTTCTTCCTCAAGTCCGACGATGTTTATTCAGCGGGTCCACCTACAGTCTCCTTTATATTTCCTTCTGATCATGCTTCCGTTCACACCATGATCCAAATCCCCTCTACTCATCAAACCCTGTCCCAAACTTCACCAAAACAAATTGGAGAAAAATCAATCGGGACATAGTGATTGGTTTCTCTGACTTGTATATCCCTGAAGCATCAAACTTACTCCCTACTGAAATCAATCAAGCATCTTTAAGAATAGAGCAAATTCTTAAGGAGGCTCTCAGCAACAACACCCCGACAACCATTCCTCATAACTATATAGGAAAGCCTTTGCCCACCATTCTACCCAAATTATTGCGCCTTAAAAAGCAGCTCCGCCGAAAACTTCATACAAGATACTGACCCCTTTATTAAAACCAAGATCCAACTCCTATCCACTGTGATAAATGAGCAGTTGAAAATGTTCGCAGATGAAAACTATATCTCCACACTTAAAAATATCAAACCAAATCGTGATCTTTTCAAAAACATCAACCAATTAACTGGTCGTAAATATAAACCCCGAATTGATCATCTCATCAACCCAATCAGCAATAATATTGCCCAATCCGAAATCGACATAGCAAATTGCCTGGCAGAATACTTCTCAAAGAATAATCAGCAAAATAATTCCCTCTCAACTTCTGGCTTCGATGATACCGTAAACGAATACATCTCAAACAGATTATTCGCATCTTTTACTCCTTTCATCGGTGAATTTAACAATACAAACATTGCTTCACACCCCTTAGACACCACAACTTTTCTAACTGCGGACGAATTATCCGAGATCGTAAGACCAGGAAATAACAAAAAGGCAACTGGATTAGATGGAATCCCACACCTTCTATTTAAAAAGCTACGCCTGCCGAATCTGCTTCCCATCCTCGTTCTTCTTAATCATATGATTAATGCATCACACTTCCCAGAGAACTGGAAAACTGTGGTAGTAATTACTATTAAGAAGCCCAATATCCCTATTAAATACACTAAGTAAGATACTTGAACGCAAGATCTATCAAAATCTTCTCTCGTTTGCCAATGAGAACGCCCTCATCCCTAACTCTCGGTTCGGATTCCGTAAGCGACAATCCACATGTCATGCTCTACTAAAACTTACACACGATGTTACAACCGGTCTCCAAAACCAAAACCCTACCGTGTGCATATCTCTTGATATTTCAAAGGCGTTTGATTGCGTCTGGATCGCAGGGCTTATGTACAAAACTGCACTCCATATTTGGTATAAACTCTCACACAACAAAGCTCTTAGCCTCTTATCTTTCTGACAGAAAATTCGTTGTAAGAATAAATACTTCTGTCTCAGAAGCTCGCAACATTACCGCGGGTGTTCCCCAAGAGCCAATCTTATATCTGCTATATACCTCAGATATTCCTCAACCCGTATCTCGTAATGTTGTAATGCTGATTTATGCTGATGATACATTAATTTACTCCAGGAGCAAATTTGTTAAGGCTGCAAGAAAACGCATTAACAACTTCCTCCCTAACCTATCAACATACTTTAATAAGTGGAAAATTCACCTTAATCCAAATAAAACGCAGCTGATAGTGTTTTAGGGCGAAAACGAGCACTGTACAAACAACACTAGACGCTGCCACAACAAAATTAAAATTAATCTAAACAATACTCTGATAAAACCCTCCAAAACTCTAAAATATCTGGGAATAACTTTTTCTAATAACTTTTCTTTTTCCTCCCACGTTAAAAATTCCCTTCATAAAGCCACAATTCAGCTTAATCTCTGTAGAAGAGTCATGTGGAAACCTAATAGTCTCTCTCACAAAGTAAAACTGCTCATCTACAAACAAATTATCCGACCCACACTCACGTACGCGTGCCCAGTGTGGTACCATATCACTCCCTCCCAAATGGAGAAGTTGCGAGCATTCGAAAGAAAATGCCTTAGGTATGTCTCTGGATTACATCGTCGTCCTAACTCCTATAAGTACTATAGTAACGTCCAACTCTACAATACCGCTGGTATTGAGCGCCTCGATAGACGATTCCTCGAGCTGTCTATCAAATTTATCGAAAACCTACAAAATAATCCCAATCCCATAATAACCTCACTCTTAGCGAACCCTCTAGATATCAGCACTAACTATCCCAACTGTCTCAATACAAGAGTTATGTTCACCTCAGGCAGACTGTTAAACGATTCAAACGAGATCATATACCACAACACTGAACTTACCCCGAACCAGTTTAAATACTGTAAAGTCCAACAATTTGCCAACATTCTATGTTTTTCCAACGAACAACCGGAAAGAAATACTCTACCTCTAACCCATAACTGACTTCACTCCACATCCTGTAATTCATATATCGCCTTAATTATAAAACTTTGTTTTGTCGATACCTCATTTTATAATAATCAGACTAAGTTAGGTTAAGTTATATTTATAATTAGGGTTAGGTGTAGATTAAGTAAAGTAAAAATAAAAAATTTCTGGTTTTCTGACCTTTTCCAGGAAGACGAAACCCTACTAAATGTATAAACACACATCTATCCTGTAACTCTTAAAACATTGTTTGGAAATTGTATGTATTATTATAATAATTACATGTAAACAGTTGTTACAAAATTAATTTTAAGTCACTGTATCACTTAAATGTACAAATTAAAATTACGGTTAATAAATACAGTTTAAAAAAAAAAACCGCCAGTCGGCAGTTGTGTACTGCTCCGTCTCCAACATTACTTCAGATGACTAATGAAATATTAAAGAAAATAATTCGCAATATTACTTCTGATGTCTAAAAAAATATTCAAACACAAATTTTCATTTATATTATAAATATATTTATATTATAAATAAATTAATCAATAAATTACACTTCTTACATATCAGTGGTTTTTCCTTCATGCATTTTCCGGGAAGAATTTTTATCAAATTATGCAAACATGGGTATTTTTATTGTCCGTGCAGAATCTTAAATGACATTTTCTTCGTGATTGGGAATCATAGCTTGAGCTGCTCAATTACATCACCCCACATATAATTTTCCCCAAAATTGCTTCGGTCAATTCTCCACTTAATCCATATTCCCTCTTTGCGACCAAGCAATCCTAATATCCCCGAAATTCATATGCTGTAACGGAACATCAACTATCGTCACCAAATATACCAAGCCGCATACATTTCTCCGAAATGACTTCGGTTAAAATTCTATCTAAACGATATCCCTTGCTTGCGCCCAAGCAATTGCAATTTCCCGATATACACAACCAACCAATCCAACTAGGCTTATACGGCCAGGATTCGCTGGAACTGAATTCCTATGCAAGCATAGCAATGCTATTCGAAAGTAGAGTACATTTTTTCCTTCATCAGTCAGTCGTCCTCCAACTACCACAACGCGCGTATCGGTAGTCCCCTGTAACCGCCGCGGCTACGCGGGGGCACGCCGCCCCCGTGCGTAGAAGTCAGTCGCAATCCAACCGTCACCGGCGGCACACGCAAGAATCAAATCGATACCCATCCACCGTCGGGGGGGGGGGGGGGGGGGGGCAACGAACCAAGCGTCCGGTAAAGTGGACCGCCAGTATGTCTAACGACTTAAACATTACGTAAATCATGTGCCGCATTGTGTGCCGAACAATAGTACATTTTATAAACCGAGTGACAATTGTACGTCGAACGATTTATATGTCGAAACCCAGCGCCGGATCATATATCCGAACAATCATTGTATTTTGCGGAACCTTATACCGAGTTTACTTTCGCTTAATCGTTACTTATTATCGAACCGTGTATTGATTGACTCTCCGCTAATTTAAGGTTTTAATTGCGTTAAGAACTAGTGTGAATTAAGACAAAACCACCGATGAAGAAATAAAGATTAAATTACAAGCCAGTGCGTTTCCTTTCTCTCTTGCCGGTTCTATTTTTCCAGTGACGTGTTGGGGGCGCTGTGAAACCGCGTCCTTGCCGGCGCACATACAACAACGACGTTGAAGTCGATATCAGAAATCAAGGAACTAAAGGTTCACAAGCTTCCAAGATCGAGTTTAACGCATCCATACATCGTATTAAAACCAATGCACCAAATGCAGCAAGGCATCGCATCTAAGCCAATGTGCCACGCAGGAAAGCATCGCATGTAAATCAAGCACCCATTCTAAGCATCAACGCGATGTTTCCCATGAAACACAATTGTCAGTAAATAAACCGAACAACGGATGCCTACTCTGGTAGTTAATAGCAATTAGCACCTAAATCCCTTGCATGATCCTAAAGAAAAAGGCACACGTGTGCAAACAAAGCATATCGTTTCGCTGCCGACTAATAGTCATGCAACCATAAACATGTTAACACTACCCGCGATAGATGTTTATGAGTTGGAAATGCAAACAAAGCATTACCGATCCCATAGTCCTGTGTATCCATCTGAATAGCATGAGAACCCTCGTTCCTCAGGCCAGATGGGAAAAACAAACAATGCATAGAAAAAGATCGGAGAATAAGCGGCGGCATCACCGATCATAAGACAAAGGAACAAGATTCCGATAACCAAGTCGAAAAAGATAATGATAATGATGATTACGATGAAAAATCTTCCTTTATAGATACGATGGGAAATTCCGCTTCACGGATACGATGGGAAATTCTGTTTCACAGATAAGTTGGGGGAATTTCCCTTACGGATGGGGAATGAGATTTGTGCGTCTCTAACAGATACACACACAATAACAAGCAAAATAGTGAAGAACACCGAAAGAAAATCGAATAAGAAAATACATCAGAGCCGTATACCATAGCGATAACATAACAATTCACATCAGTGGAGTATAGTTGAGTTTAAAAATCGAATTCAACAACCGGAGCCGATCAAGGCCGAAATTTCGAATCACAGATATTTCAAGGCATCTGTGCGGCACTGGGCGTAAGGAAAACCAGGACCACACCCTTACATCCGCAGTCAGACGGAATGGTCGAAAGGTTAAATCGAACAATGAAAGAGCATTTATCGAAGGTCGTTAGTGTTCACCAAAGAGATTGGGACAAATATGTACAAACCTTTCTCATGACCTATAGATCGGCTAATCACGATACGACAGGCCATTCTCCAGCAAAAATTATATTTGGACGGGAGATACGATTACCAGCCGATCTGCGATTCGGAATACCTCCAGACGCCATAGATAAGACCGAAGACTATGTAGCCGAATGGAGAAATCGCCTCGATGAGATTCATCATTTGGTTCGAAAGCAAATCAAGGTATCCAGTGACAGGATGAAAACAAGGTACGACGTTCGAGCCAACGCATCCGGATTTAATGCAGACGATAACGTATGGCTTTATAACCCTCATCGGCAAAAAGGAAGGTCTCCGAAGTTGCAGCAACATTGGGAAGGACCGTATAAGATTCTCACAAGAATTAACGACGTTGTCTATAGGATTCAGCGAAGACCGAACGCCAAGATGAAAGTGGTACATCGTGACCGACTGGCGACTTTTGTTAACCCTGGAGATCAGTGAACTTAGTTCGGGACGAACTAATTTAGGCGGAGGGTGGTGTGACCCATATGACAATCAGTACTGGAATCTTCGAGAAAGTCCGAAACAAAGTACTAGATTATATTAGGAAGTACTGGAAAGCTGGAATAAAACATTCAAGACTATGGAACGGACGGAAACGATACACCAAATCAGAATGAGGAAAAACGGTATAAATACGTCGCACGCAGAGCGGAAGAATAAGTTAGAGTGATAAGTAAGAAAGCGAAGCAAGCGATAAGTCTCAAGTTAGAAGTAAGAAGGAAAATACGCGATAAGTACGGAAGCGATAAGTCAAGAAATCGTTGTGTACGGTAAAAGTGACGGTTGTGATTAACGGACTAATAAAGTGTTATATTAATTCAAAAATCAATTTAACGGCTCTCATTTATTCAAAAATAATTAATCCAGCGAACACTAAGCGCGCTACAGTATTGTTAATTATTAATGCGATTAAGGTCGTAGTGGAAGTTGTTGTTCTTGTGTTAATCTACTAGCCGAACTACTAGTATAAGCGAAAAATCGAAAGTGTGTCCTAGTCGTAAGTGGAGACCGAACTCTAAAACAAAAATAAAATTCAAAAATAAAGACAATTCTTTGCGTATTTTATTTGGGCAATTGAATTCGCTCCGCGTTCCAGCTGTTCCTTTTGGTGTGTGGACAGTGTACGACGGAACACTTCGACAACAACCATCAAATCCGCCAAAAGTGTTTTTGTCAAAATGGACAAAATTGAGTATGGAGCTGTCATTAAAAATTTGTTTTTGAAAGACAATACCCCTACGTAAATCAAAGATGAGTTGGACTCTGTATATGGGAACTCTGCACCATCATTTACCACAGTGAAATTTTTGGCAGCTGAATTTAAACGTGGCCGTGACAGCTTGGGAGACGATGAACATTCGGGTCGTCCAAAAACTGACGATAACATCGCCAAAGTTCACCAAATGATGGTAGACGACCGCCGAATTAAAGTGAGAGAAATAGCAGAGGCTATGAAAATGTCCAAAGAACGTGTTTGTCACATACTAAATCAAGATTTAGGCATGAGAAAGCTATCCACGCGTTGAGTGCCGCGTCTGCTCACGTTAGACCAAAACCGTGTTCGAATGAACATTTCGAACGCTCTGTTGGCGCAATAAATCCGAGGGTTGGCGCCGATTAATTGCCGTCGATGAAACTTGGTTATACCATTATACGCCCGAAACAAAAATACAGTCAAAACAGTGGACTCCAAAGGGAGAATCAGCTCCAAAAAAAGGCTAAGACTTTTTTTTCGGCTGGGAAAGTGATGGCGACTGTTTTTTGGGATAGTCATGGAGTTATCTTAATCGATTATGTTCAAAAAGGAAAAACCATTACAGGAGCATACTACGCATCATTACTTGACCAACTGAAGGCGGAAATTGCGGAAAAACGGGCACATTTGCAGAAAAAGAAAATCCTGTTTCACCAAGACAACGCGCCTCTCACACCTCAGCGGTTGCCATAGCGAAAATCCACGAATTACGGTTTGAACTGCTTGACCATCCGCCTTATTCACCTCTAGCCCCAAGCGACTTCTTTTTGTTCCCTAATCTAGTGAATCGGGCCCTTAAATAACACAAGACAGAAATAATATGATTGTTACACGCTGGGTAACAAATAGTTAGCTGACACATGTGCAGCGAATAGATTCACTTTCTCACGTTGTCATTAAATATGAGTGATGCAGTGAATGAGTGTCAGCCGTTGGAACAGAGGGTTTTTCTATGCAACAAAAGTCACTTACACTATGCAACAAAAGTCACTTATGGTGGGCCATATTTGAATACCTAGTTATAGTCTTGCTATTTTCGTGACACGAAAGCATTCAAAAAATCAGGCATCCAGTACACATTTTAATAATGATTAAAAATTAAAAATGTAAACATTACTCAGTTCACCTAAATAGTATAGTTAGTGCTTGAGTAGATTATCGGCTAGAAAAATTGTCTTTTTGAAACAGATCAGGAGGCGTTATTGATATACAATTCATTATATTTCTACGATGATTATCGGGATACGATAACAAGTTATCGCTGGTGTCAATTGAACGCTGCTGAAAGTATCACCTGTTGACAAACGACGCTTATTGCGTGGGTTGATGCCGTTAATACTATCAAACATCGCATTATCTCACTGGATTAAAAAAAATTGTCTATTAAGATCTTGTGATAAAATGTCAATTCTTTCGTTGAGGGTTATGTGAAGCGACAGGTGTTTATAAATACTCCATAGTTTCAGATATGTAGAATATTTACTGCGATATCTTCGAAGCTCTCACAGATTTTGTATGGAAAATAATTTTAGTGACAAGTATCTGAATGAACTATTTATTTTATGACAGATTATATGTGGAATCATCATCATCATCGGCACTACAACCGGAAGTCGGTCTTGGCCTTATTTAGCAAGTCCTGAGGCTTGTTAAATTTTCCATAATGATATGTTTTTTCCGGGCAAGGTCATTAGTCTTGCGCCAGAGGCTCCCCGACGGGGAATCGAACCCCGGTCTCCCGCGTGACAGGCGGGTATACTAACCACTATACTATCGAGGAGCCCCTTATATGTGGAATAGTGACATTTATTACATTGCATACGCTGATTCAAAATTGTAGTTGCCCAGTGAAAAACAAAGTTTGTACTTTAATTTATACGAGTATTTAGGTGTCATTGAAATCCGTGGATTTATTAAAAGAAATGAAATGAATGACCTATAGACTCAACTTTAAAAAACGATCAGTGGTAACTACTTTCAAAGTTTAAATTCGATTTGCATGCTATATTCTGTCATTTCGGAAGAGAACTGGTGTAAGTGGAAAAAGGAACTGAAATGGTATAAATCGAAAATGGATTTCCATAGCTAGTCGGCGAAAACTAATATGATAATTATAGTACACTCTTTAGTTAATCGCACTGTAACTTTTTAACTTGCCTTGCCTTTTAATAAAAAGTGATCACAAAACGTAAATATGTTGTCAATAAATTTTAAATTTAAAAGTTTGATTATAATAAGGGGAGGTTCTCATCTAGAGACCCAGAAATGACTTGTTTTTCTAGAATTCTGTTCTCAAAGATGCAAGCAAATATCAATTTCAAATTTTGTACGCATGATTGTTAAGTATTTAGTCATACATAAAAAATGATTTTAGTGAAAAATATTATAAATTGTCAATTTAATAGATGACGGACTGTGTCGATTGGAACCGATTTTCGCATTTTTATTTTGCTCTTTAATTCAATTCAATTTTTATTTGGTAGATAATTACATTTATGGTATATTTTACAACTAGTACTTAAGAGATTTAGGAAAGCAATTCCTTTACAACTATAATCTTAAATCTATATAACGACAATAGCACAATTTTAATGAATAACAAATAATAAATTAAGGGAAAACTACAATAAAAAACCCTTATTTGAATCTTAAGACTAATATTGCACGAGCTTCCGGTTATTTTATGTAGTAATGACCTCGATATAATTTTCATAGACAGAGTACATATGTAGTGACTTAGGATAACGCAAGACGGGAAACGAGAACATTGTCAGAAAAAGAACAATTGACGAAGAAGTTTCGATTGATTTTGTCAATAAGGAACTCTACCGGTTTAACGTTGGCGTTTTCATGTAGTTCATGTGTCGAATAATGCCATGGCAAATTCAGCAACATTTTCAATAATTCATTTTGACACCTTTGCAATTTTATTTTGTGTGTGCGAGCACAATTACACCATACAGGGGCCCCGTACAGGAGTATAGCTTGAAAAATGGTTTTAAATATTATAATTTTATTTTCGAGGGTAAGCTTTTACTTTCTACACACTAATGGATACATAACTCTTACGACTTTGTTTATTTTGTCAATTGTGGTAGTGATGTATTTTTGAAAGATAAGTTTTTTATCTAGAATAATACCTAGATATCTACAGTCTTCGGACCAATCAATATCAACTGCACACATATTGAGTTTAGTGCCATTTGGTAGGTAGCAGTGTTTCCTACATCTCGAAAACCAGACAGCTTGTGCTTTATTACCATTTATTTTTATTTTCCATTTCCTGTAATATACTGCTAGCTTGTCAAGAGCTGCTTGCAAAGAGTTGTAGACATTAGCGAATAAGGCACCCGAAGAGAAAATGGCCGTATCATCGGCAAACATAGCTACCTGAATGTTTTCACCTAGACATGGTAAATCTGCGACAAACAATGTAAATAATATGGGACCAAGGACCGAGCCTTGGGGTACACCATGGTGGATTTGGTGAGTAGAGGATATGTCGGTTCCTAAACTCACAACATATTTTCTCGAACGAAGAAAGCTCTGGATAATTTTGATAAGCGGTATTGGCAGCTTAAGTTTTAGTAGCTTATAAATCAAGGCATCGTGCCATACCGTATCAAAAGCTTTTTCGATGTCTAGAAGAACCAGTCCCGTTGACTCCTTGTCGATGAATTTACCAGCTATGTGGTTTTTAATGCGCAAGACTTGGTGGATTGTGCTGGGACCACTACGGAAACCGAACTGAAAGTTTGGTAAGATGTTATTGTCTTCCACAAAACGATCAATCCTTTCCTTAATGATTTTTTCTAAGAGCTTACTTAGACAGCTAAGTAGACTAATAGGTCTGTAGCTTTCGGGGCTGTTCTTCGGTTTGCCGGGTTTCGGGATAGGTATTACTTTTGCTGTTTTCCAACAGTCCGGAAAATAACAATTCCTAAGACAAGCGTTGAAAATGAACGTTAAATAGTTACTTGCAGCAGGTGGAAGTGCTTTAATTAATTTGTTGTTAATATTATCGAGGCCCGCAGCCTTTTTTGATTTCGATTGTTTTATCAATTCTTTAACTTTGCTGATATTAGTTGCGTAAGTACTTTCAGCTGGTGTTTGAGAAAGTACATGGATAGTGTTAGCAACTTCAGCTTCAGTATACGCGTCGCTTAGATGCATAGATATGGAGTGGTTCTCACTAAACGTGTTAGCAAGTAGGTTCGATTTCTCCACTGAAGAAATAAACAACCTGTCGTGAACTTTAAACGGAGGAATACTTGACCCTCTCTTTTTCATAATTTTTGATATTTTCCAGAACGGTTTGCTTGCTTTGTCAAGAGAGGAAAGGTGTTTATTCCAACACTTGTTCCTATATGTTGAGATATCGTTTTTAATGATATTATTTAAGACTTTAACATTAACTAGAAAACAATCCATTCTATAACGTAGCCATTTTCTTCTTTCAGAGTTTCGTAGCCTAATCAGATGTAAGATATTTTCAGGAAGCGGTGTCTTATCAACTGGAGCAGTGGAACATTTAGGTATCGCAAGATCGGCCGCTCTATTGATAACAGAAACAAAATTGTTACATAGGATATCAATGTGCTCGCTGCAGGTTATAGAATTTAGGCTGGTATCACCTAGAACCAAGTTCGTCTTTATATATGATTTATAACAATTCCAGTTGGCGGCGGAATAGTTGTGGTATAAACTGGTACGATTTACAACTACTGTATGATTCACTGTGGGGCTGATCGGAAGGTGGTCTGAACTTAACGCATTTAGAGTTAATGGTACTGTGCAGTAATTCGGAATATTAGTGATATATAGATCAAGAGTTGAGGGGTTCTTGTTAGCACTCGCTGGGATATAGGTGGGGAGAAGTGGATAAAGTATGGAAAAACTTGGGCTGGATTCAGTAACATCTAGTAAAATGTTACCCCAGCTGTTTGCCCTAAGACAATTCCACGACTGATGTCTACAGTTTAGATCACCACCAATAATTACCTTGTTTCGAGTGTTGAGTCTATACAATTTCTGCAGATCCCGCTTAAAGTAAGTAGATTTCTCAATGTTTCTATTTCCTCCACGGAAATAGACAGAAAAAAGACTCACCTTGGAGTTGTCACTTAATGTTACATCTATACTAATTTCCTCAATTAACTTAAGGCGCAATGAAGGACGCAAGGAATGTTCTATACATTTTTTCACAACAAACACCTCCACCACTAGCATGAACCCTGTCTAGGCGATAACATATGTAATTTTGATGTGAGAAAGAAATGTCTTGTTTGAGCCAGGTTTCTGAAACAAGTGCAATGTCAATATTAAAATTTATCAAGAAACTAAAAAATGCATGCTTTTTGTTTTTGATGCTTCTCGCATTCCAAGTTATGATGTTAAGAGAGTTTCTTAACATGTTTTTTCCGAGTATATGTACTTAATAGCTAATGAAGTAATGACGTTAAATTGGTCAGCTTTAGTTTGACAAGCACTAAGCTTGGTTACAACTTCATTAAGAAGAGAGTTTATCTCGCTAAATGAGAACAGGTTATCATTAGTTAATGTTTCTGACGGATTTTTCTTCGTGTGTGTCGTATCACTGTTGGAAGGTTGCTGGGTTTGATGGAGGCCTGAAGCCCAGGTGGATGAAGGAAGTGAAGGTTGACGCACAGATCGGGGTAGTGGAGGAAAATTATCAATGGATAATCGGTCGGGCACTGGCTGCCGTTTGTCACTCGGAGGCTGTAGGAAGGTTGTATTTCCTGTACCACGTCCGCGTGGGGATAATTTGCGGCGAATGTCTATGTACTGCTTTCGGCTTATGCATTCTGGATCGGTGGATTTATGTGGCCCACTACAATTTGCACACTTGATGACCTCATTCGTTTTGCAGTCGGATGTTTTATGGTTTCCCGAACATATTGCACAGAAGCTATTTATATGACATTGCATCGAGCCGTGACCGTAAAGCTGGCAATTGTGACATTGTGTGACCTTACCTGGATTATGTTTTTTAAAGTCCCAGCGAACGATGGTTTTGAACAAGGTGGAGTAGTTCCGTTTTAGTTCGTTTAATTTAACAGTACCGCGTTGAATGTAGACGATGTACAAGTAGTGTTTGTACAGGGCTTTTGTTGACGGATTTAATGTGATGGTTTTAACATCTAGGCACTTAATCCCGAGTGCAATTAACTCATTTTTCACTATATCGTTGCTTATTAAGTCTAGCCCGGATAACACTACCTTTAATGGACGATTTTCCTTACGTGAGTGGGTGAAAAACTCACATTTTAGCCGTAAGAGTTCGGTTCTGATTTTATTATATATGTCCATTGTTGGGGCACATATTTTTTGCCCAAGCGAAATGTTTTTGATTAAGTATTTGTCTATCTTAATGTTGCTCAAAATATCACGCACTTGAGCACTAGTTGGTTTTAATACCACAATTGGCGGAACGGTTTCTTTAGGAAGTTCTGCGCACTGTTCGTCATTGGTCGGATCCATTTCAGGAGAGTCTTCCATCAGACTTTGAAGTGGTTGAAAAAAGTTAGTGTTTGAACACATTTTAGATTTTTCTAGAACTTCATTGTTCACTTTTGAAAGTTTATCGGGAGGAGTTTGGCCTCCAATAACGGGTTCGTAACGCAACCGTTTGTGCTTTATTTTATTTAACACACGTGGCCCAGGGGCCATAACTTAACGGTTATAACACTTGTTCAAATTTTTGTATGCGGAAAACGAGGCAAAGAAAACAAGATAATGATAGTTAAATTGTGAAAATTATTGTGAAAATAACGGTTGATTAAGATAAATAGCACGAGCAAAACTGTGAGACAAGATATCTGTTTGGAAGTCAGCCAGGTACTGATTGCTCTTTAACGTTGAATAAGAATAAAAATGTATGAACAAGTCTTCGACATTTATATTCAGACTCCAATAGTTTTTATTTACTTTTAAGTAAAACAAAATCCGATCCATAGAGTAGTTTTTGAGATATCATGATGCATTGTTCATTGAAAAACATGGTTTCAAGAAAAACGCGTTTAAAGTTTTAAATTCCTATACGAGGATAGGGTGCAAAGTTTCCAGCCTGATCTACAGATGGCACCAGCAAGTCTACTTACTATGACTGACATTGTTAAAGGTGATGCCACATCTAGTTATTGCGAATTCGCTGGTTGTTTCATTGGCGAACCCGTTGGTTCCTGGGGACGGAGGCCCAGGGCCGTGGTCGTCTGGTGAGGCGGGAATCTGGAAAGAGTCGTCCGGCCTGGATTGGTGCCGACGAGTGCTCCGTCTGTGGAAGGGATCTGCCGATGGGATGCGGCCTTTGGCCAGTGAGGCCGGAATGGTGAGCCTGATGCGGCTTCTTCCATGGCACCGTCCGCGGTTCTAATGACAGGTACGAACCCAGTGCCTGTTGGGCTGAGTGAGGTACCGCCTCTTCTGGATTATAATGCGTGCTTGTTGGCACGGATGCGGTTGATCCCTTGATGCTGGGGAGCGCCGCCCGCCAAGCGGGGCATTGCTCTCTTGATGGGTGCATACGCGGTTCTTGTTCGGTGCGCATTATTCCGGATGGACCAGTTCCTCTGGGTTGGAGTTGTAAATTTGCAACCCACGAGGAACGGCCATGTGTTTCTGCATTGGTCCGAACATCGGGACATGAGCCGAGTTGATCTGGCAGGCGGCACTCTGGTCGGCGGCCTGCTGGTCCATACTCACTGGAAGTGTGTGCGGTTCCGTAATCGTGAAGGTTGCGCCATCAATGGCGGCAAACGATTGTTGTGTGGATACATAGTTCCCGTCGCAGTCTTGTAAAGGGTTGGACGGTTGGCGATCAACGCGTGCCGTACCTCAGCAAACGCCATGGCCTCATTTAGGTAGGTTTCCTCGGCCTGGTCGATAAATCGCTCTTCGAAATACCGTTGGATGATGGCCGTCCGTGGAGTGATCAGGCATATGAGCTCTTCATGCCGATTCAGCATCTCATCCCATTTCAGCTGGAGGTCGCTCTCTTGCGCCTCCACTGTGGCCAGCGTCGGTGGTCCTCTCTTGTGGAACTTATTGAAAGTTCCCATCATCATTTCATGTGCGGCGAACTGGGCCGCCATGACGTTTTCGGCCAATGCTGCTTTGGCGGACGTTTTTAGATTGTCCTAGTGTTCCGCCGAACACTGTTTGCAGGTAAACACTAACAAGCGAAGAGACACTGTCAAAAATAAATCCAACACGGAGAAATTTGTTTTCAGCTACTGTTTATTGTTTTACGTATTTTTAGGTTTAATTTTTTTTGTTCTTAAGTTACAGCCTTTAACTTAAGATTACCACCGTTAAATATCGACACACGCGCGGACCGACTTCCTCTGCAGGATCCTGTAATTATCCTCACGTGATGGATGCTCGAAGTCTGCCTCCTCTTCGTTCGAAAGTTCTATATCCCCTGTGTACCCTCGCTCAAGAGTCTAACTTCTCTCCTGCTGCTCGATAAAGATCTGACTAACTATCCGCCCACACAGATATCCAGATTCAAAACTGGTATCTGTATCTACACGAAAAAAATTCCCTAATTGCTCGGCTAACAGAACTTCAGAATTTCTGTTAGCAGCATGTTATCACGTCCCAGGGGTGATTTTTCATTCCTGAAAGAAGAAACTCGCTCATCATCAAACATCATTATCACCATCCGTGGTGGTGGTCGAAATTCAGTTCAACGGTTGTCGATTGTATGCCGCCTTATTTACATAACACATCTGGCGCGAAGGCCGAAAGATATCCTGCAATTTGAATGGACGTATGGTTCATGGGTTTTGTTTGACTTTTGTCAATACACCCGCAATCCATTAGATCTTTCTAATGGGTGTGAAATACACAAAAAGGCACCGTGGGATAGGAGTAGTTCCTTTTGTTATTTTTACCTTCGCACACATTCACGTCGTATCTCGTTGAGATGTTTACGTTTTCCAGGAATCTGGTAGCGGATGAACAACATACATTATTGTATCGACGGATTTGGGTGGTCTTTGTGGTAGACTACCCGCACGTGCACCGTTGATCGGCTCATTTTCATTGCATAGACGTTTGAAATTGCCGATTCAATGGAATGTTCCTGGGCGCAGGCAGATTGAATGTTTCTTTTTTGTTTCAGGTATGATGACTTACTGGGCTCCTCGATAGTATAGTGGTTAGTATACCCGCCTGTCACCTGGGAGACCGGGGTTCGATTCCCCGTCGGGGAGCCCCTGGCGCAAGACTAATGACCTTGCCCAGAAAAAATAAATCATTATGGAAAATTTAACAAGCCTCAGGACTTGCTAAATAAGGCCAAGACCAGTTCCCGGTTGTAGTGCCGATGATGATGATGATGATGATGATGACTTACGAATGTTGAGCTTGGCATTAAAAGCTTTGGGGACGTTCACTTCCTTGCTTTTTGGTGTCGGTCTCAACGTTGGCTGCGAGTTGCAGGCCCTATGGTGGGACTTTGGGGCACGCGTCTGTGGGCGCGTGCAACGCTCTCAGGTAAGTAAGTTCTTTGAAGGTAGGAACCTTACCTGCGCAGAATTGTGCGTTCGTAGAACGCCACAAAGCCGTTGTCATCGTCGACTTCGCTGTCATTGCTGATTTCTGGGCGTTGACGTAATTGTTCTCACGAACTTGACAACGATGGGCCCTTACGTCTGGACTCTGGTGTCCCACGACCTTGACGTCGGTCGGTCCTTAAGTCTGGACCTTCTAGTATGCCGCGAACTTGAGGCGGTTGATCCTTACGTCTGGATCCGGTGATAGCGCCGCGAACTTGGTCGCGGTGTGGTTGTAATGTAGCTGCGCGGGGGGCAGCTTCTATTTGCGCCACGAATTTGGCGGCGGTAATGTATTTGTAATTGAAAGCTTTCTTACCTGTGAACCTTTCGGCGGCTGATCCTTACGTCTGGATCCGGGGCTGTACCGCGAACTGGGCGGTGGTAGTCGATCCACAGGTCTGGATGATGGGGCTGCGAACTGGGCAGCGGTAAATGATCCACAGATGGATCTCTGGGGTCAATGAATTTAGTGGTTTTTGTGAAGACCAACTCAAACGAAGACACGTGTCCAATAGTTAAATTGGACCATACGCAAATTCAAGAGCAAGTTCCCGAAGAAATGGGACATGTGCACAAACTGGGGCACCTTTGGTCGAAGAATACTCAACAGGAGACGCTCTTCGGTGAACACTGCCGGAATTACACTGCTTGCGGACGTTAGATCTCCGTCGCAATAATTAACCGCAATGGAATTCCCTCAGTTTGGATGAATTAAGAATCTAACAACAAATTGAAGAAACGTCCTCGATTGTGCCGCGAACTGGTCGCGGTGTGTTAGAAATATAGCTGCACTGGGGGCAGCTCCTTGATGCACCACAAACCTGGCGGCAGTAATGTAGTTGCATTTGGGCCAAATCTTTATTCCGCCGCGAACCTGGCAGCAGTGGATTGGATCCACAGACTGGATCCGGCTCGAAGGACCAAATTGTGTGTTCACAATTTCCACGAACACCGGGTTCTTATTGTGTTGTGGGCTGGCGTCAGGAACAATGCGGTCTCCTGACGTGCAACGATGATAGTTTCCTTTGACTGAAACAATTGCTAATTTTAATGGTGTTAAAAGAGAAAAGAATACCTCAATTTGATTGACGGCAGAAATCCCAGAAATAATCCCCAGAATTGAATAACAACACGGTGTGCTTCTTTTGCAATTATTGCCTATTATTTATTTCTATGGATTATTATGCTTTACACTTATTATAAAGTCTATGACCGATGTCGACAAAAACTAACAAAGAACAATCAACACGTAAAAATGGTTGTCAAGTGACAATCACCAGAATTCATAAATGTCAGCTGATTGCTGACATTGTTAAAGGTGATGCCACATCTAGTTATTGCGAATTCGCTGGTTGTTTCGAATGCGAATCCGCAACACTATGTCAATTAGAATTGTTGTTACACACGAACGCAAGGACTCTCATTAAAGTAGTTAACTACCGCCGCACGACATTAGACACGATAGACGACCCTGACTCACTGCTACTGTAACACAAAACTAAATTCACGAACACTCACGACTACGGAATGTACGCATCCTCGGCGCGCAACGAGGACCGGAGGACGCACCGACCGGATCGGTGATTGGAATACGACTCAGCAATAAACGGCTCATGCAGAGCCGACTCGCTAATGGGGTGAGTTTCCCCCCGAAGAGAAAGTGTTCCTCTCGTAGTGAAAACGAGGAAAGAAGATCTCACTGGTGACGTTGTAGTATGGATGCCAGCGTACGGCACTAGTTTCACTAATTCCCCAACAATTGCTTAAAGAGAATAGTTCGCCAAAATTCCAGGAGAAAATAAAAACTCACTGTGGTGGTTTTGTAGTCTTAGTTTTTTTATTTGTTGATATTATATTCTTTTTTATTTTTTTACACATATCCTGAGAGAATAGTTTATAATTTAGGTTTGTTGGTAAACGTTCTTACTTTAACTTGGTTTATTTAAATTGTCACAAGTCCTGGTATTTCCCTTTTGTTCAAAAGTTCTTTCTTTAATTTAGTTTATTTTAAATTATCACAAGTTCTAGTATTTTTCTTTTGTTCGAAGGTTCTTTCTTTAATTAGGTTTATTTAGGTTCTCTTTCCCTTCGCCTCGAAATGAGACGACGAATTGTACAATAATCGGCACTTATTCACAATGCAACAGGCGAATTTGTTGTTATATTTATAATACGGATTTTAACGAAAACCATGTGAAACAATTATAGTTTACTAAACTTTGGTACTCGCACAGAAACGTACTCCGATGTGGCTTGTGCGAACCCCAATGATTAAAAACTCGACTCTGTAACGGGTGCACGCGATGGCGATTAACAGCCGACTCGCGGAACGTGTGTGGCCACAACAGTAGTTGAATATCGACTAACTCTAATTAGGGGTGAAATTCTGTATTCCATTTTGCACACAGGACAACCAAAAGAGATCACGCCTCTGCCCTCTCATTGTCACGCCCGTCAAAGTATGGTCTGTATCTGTTAATTGATATTAGACGAACGGGTAGAATGAGAGAACAGAAACACGATGTACTGTGATCTCGAGGTGGCTTTGGTTGTGTGTGCTGGTATCAACTGCAAATTATGAGCATGACCTACTGCCCTAGTGTTACGGTGGTGGTGAGCTCAGCGTGCATTGAACCTTATGGAAACAGAATTATTGACGAGAGGAAATGTTTCCGGTGCTATTCACCTGCGAAAAGAGATCATTGATCCCAAACGAATGGATGATCTGCAGAAAATCGATAGGGCGCTACATTAGCTAGGGAAATAATACCGTGGGAAAAACGCTAAGGAATGCGGCAATTACGCAAGCCAATGAATGATGATGCAACTGCGTCGTTTGATTCGACTTGGTTGTTGCTAACCACCATGAATGGAATTTCCGGTGGAAATCTCATGGTTAGAGGAATGGAGTTGCTGTATGGCAACATGGATAATGAGTCTTTTGGGAAATATGGTATTCCAAGTGAAAAGCATGTACGGTGGGTTGGGGGTTTATGTGGCGCGCTGTTAGCGGTCGAAATTAAGTTGGAAATTGTGGTTGAAATTGTGGATTGGTTCTCCATGTAATATAGAGAACCCTCACAAGGTTCTGTAGTGGTGTGCGTGAAGTCGATCGTTGGGATCAGATTGTTTACATAACGCTTGCAGGTCGAAAACGAAACGAAACCTAGACAAGGGATACAGACAAAGAGAGAAGCGACCTAATGCATCGTCCGGTAATGAGGGTCAGCTGAGTAAATAGCAGCCACTCATTAGATGCTAAAAGGGATTGAAAAAATGGAGATCGTATATCGTATCTCTGCCGACTGGGAGAATCGGATTCTTTTGTTTACATATGTTTATGCTATTGAATCCAATCCGACGGCAAAACGAGACGTCGGTGGTTGTTTGAAGATTCAAACAAAGAAATATTTCCGCGAGAAGTACTTGCAACTGAATCAATAGTTGCAAGTCTTTGGAAAGTAATTTAGATGGTTACACAATGACGTTGTGTATACCATCTGTGTTAATTGGGAATTCGGTTCTTGGTCGCTAATGCAGAGATGCATTGATACCTGCATGAATGCCCTTTATTATTATTATTATTATTTATTGGCCTGTAGGAACCCAGAAGTTCATGACCTCACCGACTCAGCTTCGCCATCGTTCCGTCCTGGGCACTCCCCTCCCACGCTTGACCATTCGATCCGATCTCCTCAAGGTCAAACCTAACATTGTCCTCCCATCTCCGTTGCGGCCGTCCTACCGGTCTCTTTCCCGCTGGTCTACCGTCAAGAATTCTATGCACGGTCCTATCGTTCTCCATTCGCGCCACGTGTCCGGCCCATCTTAATCTTCGCGACTTAATTACTCTCAATATTGTAGGTTTGCGATATAGCTCTTCCAATTCGTGGTTATGGAGTCTCCTCCATTGTCTTGCCTCCTCGTCATATTTACCTCCAAAGATGCCCCTCAAAACTTTATTCTCGAATACGCGGAATTTGTTTTCTTCCCGTTTTGTGAGAGCCCATGTTTCGCATCCATATAGAACAATCGGCATGATTATGGTTCTATAGACACGGAGCTTTATGTTACGTGATAGCAGTCTGGATTTCAGCAGTTTACTGACTGCGTCCCAACTCGCGTTGCCGGAATCCAGTCTCTTGTTAATTTCCTTCGACATTTCGTTACTGGCCGCCAGTATCGTTCCCAGATATTTAAATTCTTTAACTTTTTCAAATATCTTGCCTCTGACGTTTATATGTGTTCTCTGAGGTCCACCTGCTCTCGCCGTAATCATGTATTTTGTTTTGTCTTCATTTATTTCTAGGCCCACCTCTTCTGCCGCTTGCATGATGATTTCACAGTTTTTACTAACAGTCTCTAGATTATCGCCCAGAACGGCGATGTCATCCGCATATGCGAGCACTTGTGTAACCCCGTTCAGGGATGATCCGGCCATGTTGTCGTCTTGTACCTTTCTGATGACATACTCGAGCACAAGGTTAAAGAGACACGGTGATAGACCATCTCCCTGCTTTAGTCCGTCCCGGATTTCAAATGGTTCTGAGAGGTGGTTTTCTATTCTGACTCGCCCTTTGTTTTCGTTCATGCAAATTTGATTGAGGGCGGCATATTTTTTTGGGACTCCCAGCTCAACTAGAATATGGTAGAGTCTTTGCCTTGCGACTGAGTCGTAGGCTTTTTTGAAGTCAACGAACAGTTGGTGAACAGTTGGGTCCGTATTCCCACTTCTTTTCCAGCAGTTGTCTTATTGTGAACATTTGGTCGCTTGTTGACCGGTTCCTACGGAATCCACATTGGTAGTCTCCCAGTATCTCTTCTGCGTACGGTGTGATTCTCGCCAGAATGACATTTGTTAATATTTTGTATGTGGTTGGGAGCAATGATATTCCTCTCTAGTTTTCGCAGTCAGATCTGTCGCCTTTTTTGAAAATGGGGATGACTATTGAGGTTTACCACTCTTCCGGAGTGACTTCCTTATCCCATATTGTTTGGATGAGCTGGTGGATCTTTCGAGCGGTTGCCTCTCCTCCATGCTTCACAAGCTCTGCCGGTATGCAGTCGACTTCGGGAGCCTTGTTGCGTCTACAACTTCGTTGAGAGACGGCTCTGGGATCTGAGGCTCGGCTGTATGTACGCTTGGTGCATTTATCTGTGCTTGATGGGTGCGTACATTGAGCAGATTTTCAAAATACTGCTTCCATCTTGTCACGACATTGTTTGTTTCTGTGACCAGACAGCCGTTTGCGTCTGGAATTATTTTGGCTCTTCCTTGGTAGCCATTTCTAATTGAATTTATGCCGACATACATACCTCTGATGTTCTTTGCCCTAGAATTTTCTAGGATTTTTTCGATCCGAGTCTTCTCCCATTCGCGTTTTTGCGTTTGAAGAGCCTCATTGTCTCTCTCCGAAATGTCGCGTATCTTTCTGCGTTGACTTCATCATATCTTTCTAAGTGAATCACTCTGGGGCGTTTACGGGCATGAATGCCCTTGAAGGAAAAATTCTTTACAGGAATTTCCCGATAATGCATTGAAAGCATTAATTATCTTTGGGAAGGAAATGTTTATGCTGCCGGGAGATTGCGGTGCAGGTGTGGAAGGTTGGAATTTGCCTGGAAACCGAAGGTACCGAATAAGTTTTGGGATTCATGATAAGTTATGAAAGAATTCTTATAGGAAATTTGTATGCGAAGAAATGCATGAAAGGTCAGAATTCTTTACAGGGACTTTTAGTTAAATAAATTTGATCTTTTTTATGCGTGAAGCACTTAAGGTGGTAATGCGATTGCATTAGCGAACTTATAAGATTGGGTCGTAGTGATGGGGGTTCTTTAGGTAAGTAGTCAGTGTGGTTTGGCGGAACCGCCACATAGTAATTAGACTCATTGCATTGTATATAAATTTTCAGATCGATTGATCTGTTACTATAGATATGAGAGCGCACTGAACAAGACGCCTCGAAGTGAAAAGTAAACAACCTTACTTGAACTCGTTATGTTGTAACTTTTTTATAAACTTATTTTCGCAAAAACGGTTTTGGGGACTTATTCTACACACTATAAAGCTATCAAAAAATGAAAAAAAAACATCGATTTTTTAAAAACTTCTTGATGAGAACTGCTCTATCCAAACATTTAAAGAGATCTATTAATTCGCTGAAGATCGCCCCATAACATTAAATTCCAAGCAGCACGAATTTGACGTAAATAATTAATTTTTTCATTTTCACGGCAATGCCACCTATTAGAGGTTTTTAGATGACGCACATGAATTCGATAAAAATTAATAACATTTTATCTCTAACGACAATTTAGAGTTATTACCAACAAAAACAAACAGTGTCAAATTATAAACTACCAATGGAACAAATAAGCTTAATTGCTTTACTTACAAAACACACAAAAACACCAAGAAACTCTTTAGGTGGCC
This sequence comes from Microdon myrmicae, assembly GCA_963931805.1. Taxonomy (NCBI): domain Eukaryota; kingdom Metazoa; phylum Arthropoda; class Insecta; order Diptera; family Syrphidae; genus Microdon; species Microdon myrmicae. The sequence continues at coordinate 69,396,053 of OZ007498.1, read as the reverse complement.
ACAATGATACACAAACATAGGCTTACCTATTCCACACCTTTGTAGTCTTTTGGTGACGACAAAACAATTCAATGCTGACACATTCAGCTCAGTTAAAGTCAAGGTCAGTTTCAAACAAGAATCGACTTCCTGTAATCACCTCGGTTGCTGCTCCTCATAATCCGAGACGCAAAGCATAAGAATTAACTTAATTAAAGAAAATTTAATGAATCTCAACCGTATCCGATTTGCAATCCTTCTCTGAGATAAACAATACTTTCCAAAGTCTACCTATTGCCACAGAGACTTATAATATTACCACCCCATCTGAATTGCGTCATTCTCCGTTCAGATGGATCTCTTATTTGCGAACAAGTAACATTAAGCTATAGGACAAAAGTAACACAGACCTCTCCACTTTGTGCAATTGATTTCAGTCAATTGACTCATGATAAATATCAGGTTTTACATCTGAATTACTGCGTCTGCTTTTGAGTTCACTTTCGCTGTAGTAAAGTTTACGTTGCAAATCATAGCTCGAGTTCCATATATATGGTATACGCATTCGCCTATTTTGTCTGTTTTTCACAAGCCGTCAATCTGAGTTTTATTGTAAACATAAATTTACAAAAAAAAATTTGAAAGAACGTCACGAAATCAGTTTAATGTTTTTGAATTGTCACGTCGTTTCGACAGAAACGACTCTGTGATGTGATTCAGAACATAGTGTAGTTGAAGCGTACGCAGTGTTTTCTACAGCCATCACTGTAACAAATTCTCATATCACTTTTAATTTTTTCTTACTGTATTCGATTTCCATTAAATATAATAAGACAAATGCATATTTGCATTTTCTTAAAGTATAATAAACATTTTATAAAAACGCCTTTGTAGAGAAGCGAACCTATACTAACACTACGCCCTAAAATGCTAAAGGTCATGCACGCTCAAGCTTCAAATATAAGTGTGCTATCTGGGCTTTCATCCATTCGGATCTAGATTTCTGGACTAAAGAAACATTATTCAAATTCTTTTGCGACGATCAGTCTCTTCTATTTGTCTCTGTTGCCTTTACCGCTCCCTGTCTTTACCAAACGATCACCGGCGAGAAATACAGTACTGTGAAAAGTTAAAGGCTCAAACGTAAATTTACTTTTTCACAGGGGAAATTTGGGTTATTTCTAGAAAATTAATTCCCATTCCTGGTAAAAAGGCAATTAAACCCGTTAAAGGGCTTTCCACGAGTTGGTGTCGGTTGACAATATTTCTATATATTCACAAAACTAGTGATAAAAATTCATTACTCATTCCAAGAAAATTGAAAATTTACGTTTGAGTCTGTAATTTTTAAAGGGATTGTATTTTTTGATCTGTTACGCCTTTAATTTAGAATCATCGTCGTCATCATTGGCACTACAACCGGGATCCGGTCTTGGCCTTATTTAACAAATCTCTCCAACGGTCCCGATTTCGAGCTGATGTCATCCAGTTTGGCACTCCCAGGCTCTGGGCGTCCTGGTCTACGCCATCCCTCCATCGCAGATAAGGTCTGCCGCGCTGTCTCCTTCCATACATCCTGCCACAAAGGACTTTCTTGGCAGCCTCCTCTTCGCCCATTCGAGCTAGGTGTCCCGGCCACCGGAGTCTACCGAACTTGACTTTTCTTACAACATTAGGTTCAAGGTAGATCGCGTACAACTCATGGTTGTAGTGTCTCCGGAATCATCCCGCTCACATACGCGGCCAACAATTCTTCTTAAGACCTTTCTCTCGGACGCGGCTAAGAGTTCAGAGTGATTTTATTGAGCACCCAGGTCTCGGATCCATACATGAGTACTGGTAACACCATTGTTTTGTACAGTGGCAGCTTGGATGTTCTGGATAAATTTCGCGATTTAAAAACCCTTGATAGACCATATTAAGCTTTGTTGGATTTGATCAGCCGTGCGCGTATATCTTCTTCCATATTCTTATCGGATGATACTATTGACCCAAGATAGTTAAAGGATTGCACTACTTCAAATTCGTGTTCCACTACCCTGATAGTTTGACCAACGTTAAGTCTTCTCTTCGCAAATGTTGCCCAAGATATTCAGTTTTTCCCTCATTAATGTACAGTCCCAGTGTTTGTGCCGCCTGCTCGATCTGGGTGAAGGAGTCATGATGATGTCGATGTCATAGTTTAATCAGATCCGCTGGTATGCCATCAGCTACGCGGGCTTTATTTGATTTGAGCTGTCTTATGGCTTTTACTGTTTCCTCAATGCTTGGTGGCGGCAGCATTTGGTCTTGATCTTGCATTGGTGGAGCCTCCAATTCTTCTGTGAGCTGACGATTTAGAAATTCATTAGAGTGCACTTCCCATCGCTCCAGAATGCCTTCAGGATCGGCGATCAGATTTCCCTCTATATCCTTGCAGTAAGTGCAGCGTGGTATGTATCGCGTCGTACTGCGGATTATTTGGTAGAACTTCCGCGCTTGGTGCGGACCTCGCTCTCTACTTTTCTCTTTTTCATAGACAAGTTTTTTTCCCAACCACGTTCCCAGTCTTTTTCTGATCTTCTGAGCTCTTTGTATTTCTCCTCGCGTACCCGCGTCCTATGAGACTGCTGCATTGTCCGGTATGCAGCATTCTTACGTTCAGTCGCTAGTTTTCACTAATCATCAAACCAGTCGCTCCGATCTCCACGACTACTGCCTAAAATGGAGTTGGCAGTACTAATGAAAGTATTCTTAAGACGTGCATATTTCTCTACTACGCCCGGCATTCTGGCCACAGGACTTACTCTCCCAGCATCGATCACTCCGAGGGCGAGACCTATCGCCTCACCAAAGATGTTACTGGTATTCTCATTGCGTACGGCAACCGTGTTGATTCGAACCTGATCCGCGGATGCAACACGTCTCCGTAAAGCAATTCGCGCTCGGAAAACTATACTAACAAGATAGTGATCCGGGTCGACGTTGGCACCTCGGTACGTTCGTACCGTCATCAGGTGGCTGTGTGGATGTCCTTACGCGGAAACCTGGTACTCGCAACGACCAAGTTCGTTGATGCTGCCAGTTCGATGACTCGTAGTCCACTATCATTAGTGTTCTCGTACAAACTACGGGAACCTGCGTAGTACCTGAAAACCGGCTCCCGACCTATTTTCGCGTTCAAATCACCAAAAACGATTTTCACATCGTCTCTTGGGCAGGCATTGAGCTCATATTGAACGTTCTCGTAAAATTCTTCTTTTTCGTCGTCAGGGACTCCATTATAGGCCCGTGAACGTTTATGAGGGTTATTTTCTTAAACTTGCCTCGCACGCGAAGAGTGTATGCACTTTCGTTTATTGCATTAAAGCCGATGATGCCAGGCTTCAGTTCTTGGCTGACTAGAAAGCTTACCCCGAGCACATGATGTTTTGCATGACAGCTGTAATAAATGTCATACTCGTTTCTTTGAATAAGACCACTCCCCATCTATCATATTTCTTGTAATGCTGTTATGTCAACCTTACATCTGGTCAGGGCATCGGCTCGCTGCTGTGCAGCTTGAGCTCTGTATAGTAAGCGGACGTTCCATGAGAAAATTCTCATACCGTTTAGGCATTTTCGTTTCCGTGATCGTCGTCGTGTATCCGGTCCATTTCCGAGGCTTGTTAAATCTTCCATAATAATTTGTTTTTCCGGGCAAAGTTATTAGTCTTGGGCCAATCTTTCTCAGGAAGTCGGTGCATGCATTGGTTCACTACTTGGCGGGCGCCAAAGTAGCTATCCAGAGGTGTCACGTGGAGACTGCATGCCAACTTGGATTGAACAGGGACAAGGATAGTCCTGGCCTCTGTCGGATTGAAAGCAATCAGTGACTTTTCCCTGTACGTTTGCTCTCAAGTTTTATACAGAAGATATAGAAGTCGCCCAGTATCTGAAATTATTGTTCTTGGCAACGTTAATATGTACAACTCCGTTGTAAGTGTCTCTTCTAGTCAGTTGATAATGTTATTAACTACAAATTCATTTATTTTTTGCGAATCCAAAACTTGAAATAAGGATAACCACTGTTTTGATAATTCCGTTGTCTCTGGAGTGTAATGGTGGATCTAGAAGAAAAAAAAAAACAAACCAGAGAATAATCCAAGTATATAAAAATATGTTTTATCTGTTTTTGAATCACTTAGTAGCGACGAATTACTCCGTCGATTTTTCGGTCCAGACACGCAAACTGTTACAAAAGTTACAACACTTTATGGCAGGAAAGCAGTCGAAATATTAGGATCGGCCTAACAGTTAGCTCTAAAGATCGGTGTAATAGTTTCCTGTCAAGTACTAAGAAATAAAAATCATTTAATTCCCGCAATCTTAATGAGTTCGTATCATGCAGGCTAACTCGTATTTAAAAAAAAGAAGCTGAACTCGTATTTAAATAAAAAATGCTTTGGTAAATGGTTTACAGCTATTAATGGAGATTGAGGACCCTCAAAAAATTCACCAGGAATAGTAGATTAAGGGTAAAAAATAAGTTCTACAAATGATAGGATTCATGCTCTGTATGTGATTTTGTATAAATCACGTTTATTAAACTAGTCAGACACTTTTCTTTGAGCAAGTTTAAAAAATCATTTCGATTCGTAACCAAAAAACTAAACACTAAACCTTTAAAACATAATATTACTAACTAAAAATGTGGTCTTTTGACGACCATTTGGAAATTTGTGTATAAAACAATAAAAAGAATGTTTTTATTTTTAGTGTCTAAAATAAAGCATTATGAATAAAAACTCGATTAAATTTAATTTGTTAGAGAAAGTTGTAAACTGCCACACCGATTATCATAAGTGAATACGAATAAATGCTAACATTTTTCATATTCTTGATATAATATATAATATTGCCCAAAAACAAAACTATTTAAATAATTAATCTTAAAACAAAAAATTCTAATCGGCTTTTTCTAAAAGAAAAAAATCTCTTTAAAGTATGTTTGTTTTGAAAAAAAAAATAATTTTTTGTTACTCTGCATATTAGACAGCTTAATTTCTCCTCCTCCATGAATCCAAAATTAGACAGTCGAGTACTGTTCCAAATGTGCAGCTCTGCTCTTAACCTACTTGATAGCCTTTAGAGACAACACCGTTATTTCTGAAAATGATATAAGCCCATTTTCTCATTAATCGTTTCACCTTTGAACTACTTTAAAAATATTTCCAAACGTTAATTAATTCAATTCGTCTGTTATTTTTATTAGGCAATTATTAATATAAAGTTTGATAAAGAAAACAAAAATTATAATAATAATAATAATATTAATAATTACATTCTATAGCTAAAATTCGTTGCATTACTTTATCAAGAAATCGTGCTCCATTGAATGTATGAATGTATGATCATAAACATAAAAATAAGAATTCATTTCTTCCTAAAAGTGGAATTACACCACTTTCAAAAATAACGGTTCCTATATAGCCATAATTCGGTGTATTGGTATCCGATGAACCTTTTTGCAATTCATCTCTTTACAGAGTGTACATTTCTATATCAAAACTCGTTTTACTACAGTACGTGGGATAACTTCTTAGCATCTCAAGGTTTCGGCGTTCGGCCGTCGCCACTCCTTATAGAAATGTCTTGCACAAAACTTTGGTTGCGAATAAGCTGCAAGATTCTTTTCGATAATTTGCAAAGAATCATCTATAGATTAATAAAAATTGGGTTTTATCTTTTCAAACTTTAATATAACAAGTGACCGGGAAAGTTCGCGAGCCCGCTAACACGCCCCGAGATAATTCACCATGATATTTGTAACCCTCATCCAGTGAAAAGTTTATATAACTCTGGCTATTTACCATGACAAATGATCATAATTATTACTTAGATATTAATAATTATATTCTGTATGTTCTTTTGATGATCTAAATCATTGTAGAATCAGGTTAATAGCCATACAAACGATTACTGTGTTCCTCATTTCATTAATTGACAAACCTTGTTCATTTTCACAAGTTTCTAGGTGCGTCTTACCTACAATACAATTTAGAAAATTGCTCTAAAATTGTCTAGGGAACAAACAATCAAAAATTAAGTGCCATTCTGGTGTAACAGACGTCTATCGGTTGTGCGTTTGTAGCGCTGATTTAGATATTTCACATCCGCATTAGTTCATCACTGTCTATATGGGACTTGGCGTCTTGCATGAACTTGACTTCGTTCTCTAGCCGTCGTTACGCCAACGTCCGGTGGCTAGATACAATTTCTACAGATTGGATTCTCTAGGCACAATATATATGTCAGCCGTTAAGTAATTGTGTCGACTTGCAGTGTGTTGGGGCTGAGCAATTCATTAAGATCTCTAATTATTCTCTTAAGATTTTTAAAAATAAAATTCGCCGCTTGTCGCGGGTTTTGAATCTCTTTTCAAATTGCAATTCATTTTAAGTTGACGTAGGTCTAGCAGGTTCAGCTAGTGTATTTATTGCAGAAAGAGGATTTCTAAAGAAATAAATTCAAAACAGATTGTTGTTGTTCAGCCGCGGTAATTCGCTTTACGTCTGCAAATAACAATGACCCTGAACTTAACATTCTGTGAAGTTGCGAATTTAGTCTGAGTACACGTGAGATAAGTAAATGATTGCTGTTTAGTTTTTTTTTTTCTTTCGTGTTCTGTTCAAGGATTTTTGTACAGCTGAAATCACTTTTATTGCTTTACGAGTGAATGCTTCGTCTGCACGTCATGATATCGTAGTAGGGAAAACCTCTAAAAGTATAATATCACAAAACAAACAAACGAACAAACAACGCTTGAGCAAGTTTACTCAGTCCACTGTTGTAGCCCCATATCCGGTCGGTGTACAATCGATTTAATAAGGTGTCCCCTTCTTTAATCAACCCACGTTGTTGGTTGAAAGATCTGCCCCGAAGTATGTAGGTTCAACTGAAGAATCAACCATCGCAAATGTTAGGCAATTTTATTATTATTATTTATTGGCCTGTAGGAACCCGGAAGCTCATGACCTCACCGACTCGACTCCGTCATCGTTCCCTGTCCTAAATGTTGGGCAATTAGCGGTGCGAAATCATATGTACGAGGGTTGCCTCTTATGTTTCGGGATTTGGCAACCCTAGCGTTGCCATCCGGCAATTGACAGCTCTGTCGTAAAGTTGGACATTTTTGAGGTTATACGCACTCAGAACGTTTTGACATACGAGCGCTATTTGTGTTGTTTACAGTAACTTAAAAGATTCATCTCGGCCCAAAAATGGAATTAAATCGTCAACATTTTCGTGCGATTAATTTTTACAACTTTCGGCGTGGATTAACTCAGCAACAGTGCATGGATGAACTTGATTCAATTTTTGGCGATGAAGCTCCATCAAGGACCAGTGTTTATCGATGGTATGGTGAATTCAATCGTGGTCGTAGTTCACTCCAGGATGAATTTCGTGAAGGTCGTCCAAAATCAGTTCTTGTTCCGAAAACCATTGATGCTGTGTGTGAACTGATATTGGAAGATCGTCATGTGACCTATCGTGAGATTGAGACAACCTTAGGCGTTAGTGGGACCAGCATACATTCAATATTGCATAAACATTTGACCGTAAAAAAAATTTGTTCCCGTTGGAGCAATTTGTCAATCGCCCAAAAAAAGGCTCGTGTCAATTGGTCGAAAGAAATGCTCAAAAAATACCGTCGCGGTGCTTCGAAACACGTCTATGACATCGTGACAGGTGATGAATCGTGGATTTACGCGTATGAGCCCGAAAGTAAACAGCAGTCGACTGTCTGGGTATTTCAAGATGAGCCAAATCCAACAAAAGTTGTTCGTGCACGAAGCACTTCCAAGCAAATGGTCGCCTGTTTTTTCGGAAAAACTGGACATGTCGCAACCATACCACAAGAACAACGCAGAACAGTCAATTCTGAGTGGTACACAACCATTTGTTTGCCAGTTGTCTTCCAAGAAATCAGGAAAACCAACCGCCGAAGACGGATCATTCTTCACCACGACAATGCGAGCTCTCACACATCGGCTGCGACAACTGCATTTTTGAGCACGCAAAAACATCGATTTGATGGGTCATCCGCCGTATAGTCCTGACTTGGCACCGAATGACTTCTTTTTATTCCCGTACGTAAAAAACAAACTGACAAGTCAACGTTTTTCGACACCTGAAGAAGCGGTTGCTGCATTCAGAATGCATGTGTTGGAGATACCTCAATCAGAGTGGCAAAAGTGCTTCGACAATTGGTTCAAACGCATGCAAAAGTGTATAGATCTTCATGGGGAATATTTTGAAAAACAATAAAGTGATTTTCGATGATCAATATTTGTTTTTATTCTCTAATCCCGAAATATAAAAGGCAACCCTCGTAGTTGGCTTAAAATTAATTTCAACAATTCATTCGTAAATACTTTTCCAATATGTCTTCTGCGTACGGCGTGATTCTCGCCAGAATGGGATTTGTTAATATTTTGTATGTGGTTGGGAGCAATGATATTCCTCTCTAGTTTTCGCAGTCAGATCTGTCGCTTTTTGAGGTTTTCCATTCTTCCGGAGAGACTTCCTTATCCCATATTGTTTGGATGAGTTGGCGGATCTTTCCAGCGGTTGCCTCTCCTCCATGCTTCACAAGCTCTGCCAGTATGCAGTCGACTCCGGGAGTTTTGTTGTTTTTCAATTGATTTATTGCATCCAGAACTTCGTTGAGAGAGGGCTATGGGATCTGAGGCTCGGCTGTATGTACGTCTGGTGCGTTTAATTGTGGTTGATGGGTGCGCACATTGAGCAGGTTTTCAAAGTACTGCTTCCATCTTGTCACGATATTGTTTGTTTCTGTGACCAGACATCCGTTTGCGTCTCGAATTATTTTAACTCTCCCTTGGTAGCCATTTCTAATTTAATTTATGTCGGCATACATACCTCTGATGTTCTTTACTCTAGAATTTTCTTTTTCGATCCGAATTTTCTCCCATTCGCGTTTTTTTCGTTTGAAGAGTTTCATTGTCTCTCTCCGAATTGTCGCGTATGTTTCTGCGTTGACTTCATCATATCTTTCTAAGTGGATCGCTCTGAGGTGTTTACGTTCTTCGATCTACGTCCTGCACTCATCGTCAAACCAAGGTTTGGACTTAATTGTTTTCTTAAATCCTAATACCTTTTGGGCTGTTAGTTTGATTGTGTCTCTGATCGATGCCCATTTAGTGTCCACACTATTAGCTTCCTCTTCCTCACTACTCCCATTCTCCAGGATGCTAAATCCATTTGTTAGTTCGTCTTGATATTTAGCCCTTTTCCGCAAATCTTTCAGTTTATCAGTGTTGAACTTTTTACTCGTCTCCCGTGACTGCCCATATGGGATTGCTGCGAGGCGACTCCTGATTTTGCCCATCAGTAGGAGATGATCGGAGTCGCAATCTGCTCCCTTATATGATCTTACGTCAAAAATATTCGAGTGGTGTCTTTGTATATGAGGAAGTGGTCTATTTGGTTACGCGTTACGCCGTCGAGTGATATCCATGTGGCTTTATGAATTGGCGTGTGCTTAAACATCGTGCTTTTCACTAACAGATCTTTTGACGCTGCGAACGTGATAATTCGAATACCATTATCATTTGAGACGTCGTGTAGACTTTCTTTACCTATAGTTGGTTGGAAGATATCCTCCTTTCTAATTTTCGCATTGTGGTCCCCGAAGAGGATTTTAACATCGAATGATGAGATCCCATCAAATACTTCTTCTAGGGTCTCGTAGAATGTGTCCTTCGTTTCTTCGTCCGTAGATTCTGTTAGGGCGTGTACTTTTTTAAGTACATAATTGCAACATGGGACCTGTATTTTTAGCACCGGTATTCGGTCGTTAATAAATTTCACATCTTTAATATGGGGCGTAATTTTCATGGTTATGATGAAGCCGGTTCCGAGGTAATGTGTATCGGTACCTCCACACGCCAGTGTAAATCCGTTGGTTTCGACTACCTGATCTGGGAGTCGGACTTCCTGAAGCGCGACGATGTCCATTTTCTATTGTTTCGTGTTTTTTACGACCGTCTGTGTCGCGTCTGGTTTATACAACGTTCGAACATTCCACGTGCCGACGCGTACATCCCGCTTTTCCGTTTTTCCCTACGTCTTCTTTTTGCCGAGTCGGTGTTTTCTTGATGATTTGTTCCCTTATGGTAGTGTCGGCTCATCACACCTACGCCTACCGGGTTTTTTGTGATACTGTTTTTTGTGTATTGATCATTCATTTCCTTGGGTCACTCTGGGGTTTCAAGTGATCCGCCATATCAGAGCCCCTCTTTGATATAGTATGGTCTGCTTACTGTTCCGATTCGATCCAGTGTTAGAGAGGTGCCGTTATAATACAGCCGGTATACCCCTGGCTGCAAACCATCCAATGGGCACGGTGACGCGTAACACCCTGGATTAGGGGCGGTAGATCTTTGTGTGTTACTCCTCGCTAGCCTGTCTGACATGGGTGGCCCTACTGGAACCGTGTGTTTCCTTCAGCATAGCCTGAGTGATTCATTGTAGTTTAAGCCCCCGCACCACGTCAAGGTTTCTACCACGCGCGGGAGGGGGGGGGGGGGGGGACATGATGGCTGGACATCACAACGTTCAGGAAACACACGATCAGGCAGAACATTCTACATTCGTGTGGTTCGGCTAAAGAATGACTCTCTATGTTTATTGGTGCGCCTGAAGTCCACTTTCAACGTGAACTAATTGATTGGGTATCGCGAGAAAATATCAGCAAATTCAATTGAGCAACGACCGTGGTAATACGTATAGAAAAGAGATAGGCATGATACTTTGCGACGGAATTGATCGACTTACGGCTGATTCCCTAATAAGTTTCACTGCTCGTTTTTGCATCCTGTCGACCACGTGTAGTGCAGTTTTGGATGCGCCGGACCAAATATGGGAGTTTAACTCCATTTTTGGACGATTATACGCCTTGTAAATAGTGGCCAGGTTGGATGGAATAAAGTATCTTTTGCATCTCTTAAGGAACCCCATACATTTGGCTGCACTTTTTGCAGCTTCAAATATGTGGTCATTCCAGTTAAAAGTCGATTTAATTAGAATGCCGAGGATTGATAGTTCCTTGGCTTCGTCGATGCAAATCCCGTAATCGACAGTGTAGTTACTTTGGGTGTCGCCTTTGAAGACAAAAGACAGCACTGAGTCTTTAAAGCAAGGAATTCTACTCGGTTAGATAATCCTCACTGGTGTATCTTGTTGATGTCGGAATTCAATGTATCAAACATAACCTACTGATTGGTAATGACATTCGAAGAGCTTGGTTGGGAATGTTTATATGAGTATGAGAAACTCAACGTGCTATCATCAGCAAACTAGAGAATTGGGGTGTGGATAATGGACAAGAGATCATTTATAAAAATCAGGAATAAGATGGGTGAGAATACAAAACCGCGTGGGATCACCTGCATTAATTTGATGGGAGACCAGATTTGGCACCATCAATAACAACTTGAATTGAACTGCTAGAAAGATAGTCGTCCATCGGATCAGTAAACTGTCTACTCCATAGGAATGTAATTTCAACAAAATCTTCTTCGGTGCACGTGATCTCCCCGTCGTTGCACGTGAGCCATCTATGGAAGATCTACTTAAATGATAAATAAGCGGATTTCCAGATCCTTCCTGTATAAGACCACTTATATTAGATTCGAGGAACGCCTCTGGTGGAACAAAGCCGTTGCGACGCGCCCTCTCATAAAACAAAGTATTTAGGAAATAATGCCCAAAAATTAGATCATTGCATAAGATTATTGTTCTGGCAACATGTTCTCTGATCATTTGGATCATAAAATTATCCCCCCCCATTTATATAGTCTTCATTATACAAGGGTTGCCTCTTATGTTTCGGGATTTGGCAACCCTAGTGTTGCAATCCGGCAATTGACAGCTCTGTCGTAAAGTTGGACATTTTTGAGGTTATACGCACTCAGAACGTGTTGACATACGAGCGCTATTTGTGTTGTTTACAGTAACTTAAAAGATTCATCTCGGCCCAAAAATGGAATTAAATCGTCAACATTTTCGTGGGATTATTTTTTACAACTTTCGGCCTGGATTAACTCAGCAACAGTGCATGGATGAACTTAATTCAATTTTTGGCGATGAAGCTCCATCAAGGGCCAGTGTTTATCGATGGTATGGTGAATTCAATCGTGGTCGTAGTTCATTCCAAGATGAATTTCGTGAAGGTCGTCCAAAATCAGTTGTTGTTCCGAAAACCATTGATGCTGTGCGCGAACTGATATTGGAAGATCGTCATGTGACCTATCGTGAGATTGAGACAACCTTAGGCGTTAGTGAGACCAGCATACATTCAATATTGCATAAACATTTGACCGTCAAAAAAATTTGTTCGCGTTGGATCCCATACAATTTGTCAATCGCCCAAAAAAAGGCTCGTGTCAATTGGTCGAAAGAAATGCTCAAAAAATACCGTCGCGGTGCTTCGAAACACGTCTATGACATCGTGACAGGTGATGAATCGTGGATTTACGCGTATGAGCCCGAAAGTAAACAGCAGTCGACTGTCTGGGTATTTCAAGATGAGCCAAATCCAACAAAAGTTGTTCGCGCACGAAGCACTTCCAAGCAAATGGTCGCCTGTTTTTTCGGGAAAACTGGACATGTCGCAACCGTACCACTAGAACAACGCAGAACAGTCAATTCTGAGTGGTACACAACCATTTGTTTGCCAGTTGTCTTCCAAGAAATCAGGAAAACCAACCGCCGAAGACGGATCACTCTTCACCACGACAATGCGAGCTCTCACACATCGGCTGCGACAACTGCATTTTTGAGCACCCAAAACATCGATTTGATGGGTCATCCGCCGTATAGTCCTGACTTGGCACCGAATGACTTCTTTTTATTCCCGTACGTAAAAAACAAACTGGGAGGTCAACGTTTTTCGACACCTGAAGAAGCGGTTGCTGCATTCAGAATGCATGTGTTGGAGATACCTCAATCAGAGTGGCAAAAGTGCTTCGACAATTGGTTCAAACGCATGCAAAAGTGTATAGATCTTCATGGGGAATATTTTGAAAAACAATAAAGTGATTTTCGATGATCAATATTTGTTTTTGTTCTCTAATCCCGAAATATAAAAGGCAACCCTCGTATAAAGTATTAATTGGATCGACAGTTTATAATCCGTTTCCGTTGTTCAATATGGGACTTGGCGTCTTATTTACGTTACTTTTGTGGTCAATGGCTTGCTTTAAAAGTCGCAATGTTAAGCGTACGCATGGTTTTTTTTTGTGGTCTCGGTAGGAAGGTGGATATCTTAAAGAAAAAAACCATGCGTACGCTTAACATTGCGACTTTTAAAGCAAGCCATTGACCACAAAAGTAACGTAAATAAGACGCCAAGTCCCATATTGAAAACCGGAAACGGTGTACTCACGTTTACAGTATTTGTTTTCTTCTCCCACAATCTTCCGGTTCGTATACATCCGTTCTTGCATCTTCACTACGGTGGTGTTGATGGTACAACCGTGGAAGTACTTCGCTTAATTGATTTGTTGTCTGCTTTAGTTCCAATTGGGGCCGGTATTGTGCTGCTTGATATTGGTCGTGTAAAAACGCACTAGAATGTTTACCAATAGTGTTGAGGCAGTATACATTTTACGTCATTGAATGGGCGTTTAAAGTATTTGTTGCCATGTTAGTGTTTTCGTCCTTCCGGTTCGTTGATTTACGCCGAATTGATTGATTTGTTCTTTTTATTGCTTTTATTTTCGACGCAAATTTTCCTTTTTTGTTTTTTACAGCTTACAGCAGCATGGTACGCTTCTCTTGGAAGCTGCTATATTCTGGTGTCATGGATTTAACCCGCTTTGCAGAATAAATAATGCAATTCCTCCGTATACTTGAATAATTGCAGGTATTATTCATAGCCAGAAAAGTTACCACAGGGATAATTGACTTGTGTCGGCCAAGCATTCATAGCAACGACGCTAGTTAATCCCAGCCAGACATTGGGTGATGTGGAATTCTACTAAACCAAGCAAACCAGTGTGGTACCATTTTGTAGATCCATGTCCCAAAACTTGCTGTATCTCATTCGTATTACCTTTGGCTTATGTCTTTCTCGTATCCCCGTGAGTTTGGCTTGGTAATCACTGGGATCATGTGAATCCTGTTGTCGCAGGTTGTATGTTTCCGCGCTGATTTAGCTTCCAGTTCTATCATCAAACCGCCAGAGGAGTAGCATAATACGTAATTTAGGCCTCCTAATCTGCCTTTTCCTTGTCCCCCCTTCTACCCCTACATTTTCATCTTCAATCCGCATAGTATGACCAGATTTCTACCCCCTCTAAACATCTCGTTTTCTCACTTATTATGTCTTGACAAGTTTCTCTGTACCTTTATTCGTTGCCCTTCTGAAACTGTTTCGTCAAATGTTGTCTTTATTTTTACTTTTATTTTATTTTTTATCTCCCGTTTTTATTCCGTATACCGATGTTTATTATATTTGTATTGTCTTCCGTACTTTCTACGCTACCTTTCTTTATCCTCCCTGTGTGATCGCTTCTATTTTCATATGTCGATCGTCCCCTTTAGTATGACTACTATTTGTGTGTTTGATTTCTTTCTTTCCCTCCCGCTTCCTTTTTTCTCCCACTTCCCTTATGTTCCTTGTCTATTGCTCTCTCTCTCTCTCCCCCACCTTTTCTCTCTTTCTTTCTTTATGTCTACGTCTCTTCCGATGACACTGTTTCCACATTAACATTAAGATAACAGACTACCCCGCTGAATATAAATTTAATTGTACATCTAATTTCAAATAACATTTTATTTCCTTACAATAATTTACACGTTACCCCCTTTTCCAAATGCAATATATATTGCTTACCACACTGTGTTACATGACGCGCGTCCATCGATTTGGCTGAAGTTGCGACTCACATGGGACGTTGCAACGCACATGCGAGGACGCTGGAGGTGCAAGATCAGCATTTTGCCGATAACCCAACGCGCCTCCAACGAGGGTGGCGGCGCGTTGGGTTATGTGGGTTTATATCCGTGGGTTTGTTCGCCTATCCGCATCGAATGATCGGGTCATGTTTCATCGAGTCATTTCCTTTTAGCTTGTCCCCTTTTCCCTTTTTTGTATGCACACATTTTGTTTTGGCTACATAAGCCAGTTTAGGTTAGACGGTACGTCAATATGTGAATGTATTTTAATCGTAAGTAAGGTTTGCTAGAGGACGGATCCGCCCTCTACTCCAATTTTATATGTCCTAAGTAGGTCCTAAGAAAGATTGAAACACTTTTTGAATAAAGGAAACTTCTTACCGCCGAAGAATACCGGAGGAAATAATTGTTTTTTTTTTCGTTTCATTTGCAATCGTTGTCCTCTCAAGAAATATCGTGGAGGCGACACGAAAACTATTAGCATCTCTTCTCAGCTGCTCCGTAATTAACTTTCTATCAGTAAAACATTAGTAGACGATTTATCACAAAACTAAAATATTGTTTGGCCTCGCAAAAATTAAGACTACGTGTTTTTTCACATCTCCGATATCTTCCTGATAACAATATTGTCCAACTGTTTGTTAAATTCCGTACCTGACAGCTTTTAAGTTCCTGTGTTTATCTTGGCTTTGACAACAGAATACCATTCAGTAAATTTGTTTATTCTGTCAATATTTCACGTGCTACATTTCAATTAAGTGAATTGTTGTGTAAAGTGTGATATTGTAATCTTTATATTTGAATCTTATCGAATACTGTGAACATATACGACAATTTTTATTTGATCGAGTTTTCTAAAGCTTACGCCCTAAGGTAGATGTGTAATAACGTAGATTATCTAGCATCAAAAAGTAATCACTTATATAGCGGAATATTTTGAAAAAAACACGTTTTGAAGATCACAAAATTCGATGTATGTGTTTGTACCTGAGAAAATTTGAAACCATTGCTTTCGTTAACAAGTCAATATAAACGAACGGTGTCGAGACAACACGTTCTACTGGCAACAACCAACAGGCCTCCCTCTATGATGTGTTCAAAAATATGTGTGCGCCCCCATTGACTTTATCTTTATAACAACGCAGTGGTTATTACTTGATTTCGTTGCTATAAAACTTGTGAAGTTTGGCAAAAAACAAGTTGACTTAAAAATACGTGTAAATAAAAAGGAATTTACATTTACCATATAAGAAAAATGCCATACACATATATATATACTCGTTTAAGTATGCAGTGGCTTGGTATATTACTTTGAAAGATAAAATTATCTTTGTATTATCCTATTTCCAAATAATCAAATGCTAAAAAGGAGGATTGCGATCTTAAAGCTTGTTTTTAAGAAAGAATTTTTAGCAATGACCATCACCCGTGAGCGCCACTCTCAACCGCCATCTACTTTTAAACAAATCCAATTTGATTTAAGAATAAATTCGATCAACTACGACTTGCTATTAAGTCCGATAATACTCGAAAAATCGAGTCTTCAATATCAATATACTCTACAAGATTAAGTTGGGTAATCGGTTACATTCCTACACTAACCGAATGAGGACTTTTTTCAGTTAATCGACTGATCACTAAGTCTCTTATATATACATATACATAATTACTTACATACATACATATACCTATATATATATATATCCATATATATATATATATATATATATATATATATATATATATATACATATATATATATATATATATGTAGTACTCTATTTCTTAGATTCATTTCAATGCATCATCTAAAATCAATCTAGTATTTTTCTAATGATGGTACAATGTATACTTGTGTATCTCCCGCATGGTCAACCATGGCCTTCCGCAGGATGGGACGCAGTATATAGCATACTGAGCTTGTAAAACTCTCTTCTCAACAAGACATACGCAGTATATGCTGAGCTTGTGAAACTCTTTTTTCAACAAATACTCGAATAGGTTGTTTAACCTAGTGGTACACGTATTTACTGCTTTCAAAACGCAATTCTGCCTTCCGTTATCCAAAAAGATATTCCCAGGTTGTTACATATTTAACAATTATTATATTATTTCCACCCCCATCCCCCTTTCTATCTAAATTATTACGCAAATTCGAGTCCTTAACCCCTTAATTACAATTAAAGCATACCCCAAAACAACATCTTACGACGCTTCAATAGCACATTTTCATTCTCCATATTTCTCATATCACGTTTTCATTTTCCCTAACAAAACATAATCCTATCCCAAAGGTGGTTTCGTGGCCAAACTTCCCATCGTATATTACATGTACAGTATATTCAACCATGACTAGTCACAACCCTATCGGAACATGTACATGCAAACATTTCCCACTCCCTTCATCCCCGATCTCGCAAATGTCGTAATTCTTGCCCCAAAAGAATTACAAAATTCTCTTAATGAGGACCATGAATAATTTTAAACACATATTTAGGTACAGTGACCCTTGCCAGCAAATTTGCCGTTACCTTGCCATTATATACTTATGCACCTGACGATTCATTGGAGAGGTCAGCGGTAGCCAAAACCGAATCAAATGAATCAGTAAATAGTAAGGTGGCGGGAAATTTGTCTCCTAATATAAAAGGACGAGAATGACCGACTTTGTCTTTCTCGGAATACTAGATCGTCGTGGTTGAAAAAAATTCGTTTACGGTTTTGAAATACAACAAGTTCAGAAAAAAGAAACGCAAATATAAAAGAAATAATTAAAAAATTAATGGAATAATATGGAATAATAGTGTTGATTCAGTTGTGTATTCCTGGTTTTCCAATAACTATTTTACGTGGTTTGATGAACATCAATCGTCATTAAGGTGTTATTTTCATAAATGGCACAGAGAAGGTCATTCCACTTTACTGGAGTAAACAGGAGTGGCAGTTATAATAAATATATATAAAAATAAAGCGGAAGTCGGTTTCCTCGTGAGAAAAGTGGTCTCCTGGAGAATCCGAACAACCGTTCCTACAGGGAAAACCAACGAGGATATATCATCCAAGTATGTTGAGGAAGTGGCGTTAACCCCCCGGCGATCCAAACCCGTGGTGCAACTGTGAGTACGTACCCAATAACATATAAAAATGTATATTTATTTTGTGTGCAAAATAATTTGCAACAAGGTAAAACCAAACATTTTCCGGAAAAGTGATGAACACTGTGTTCTGGGACAGAGAAGGTGCATTGTGCGGGTTTATGTCTACCGGCACAGCAAAAGGCACTAATCGCTATTGTGATACCTTAAAGCCGCTCCATCAAAAGTAAAGGAGGCAAATGCTGACGACAGTCGATCTCCTGGCTTAATTAGCATGAGACATTTCCCCTTCTCCCCTCCCGACCATCTTCTCCTTGCAACCGGATCTTAGCACCTACTGAACATCAGCAGTTGCTTCTATTGAAGTCACACCATTGAACGAATTTTCAGACCGACGGGAGGAAAAGCGGGACCGAGAATTAACCCGTCTCGGTGGAATAGTTCTATGGCAAGGGTGTACGAAAAATACCACAGAACCAGCAAATCTGGATGAAAGTGCGTTTCCATCGATATATAATTCAATTCCTACAAACAGTTTATGCAGAATTAATTGAAGAGCTTATTTTACGGACAAGCCTCGTACAATGAACAAATATCGGGTAACCATGTATTAGAGCTGTTCTGAAAACGTATGCAATGGCACATTGCATCGGTCAATACAGAGAATAGGTTGACAGTGACAGTTCAGAAATTCGTAGATAAGCATGACTGTGTCCAACGCAATATACTCTGCGAGTTGAAATTTGGTGCAAATGGTACCAAAGAAGCAAGAAAAATATATGAAGTATTCGGAGAAGATACTATTAGTGAACGAACAGCTCAAAAGTGGTTTCAGAACTTTTCGACTCGCAATGAGACTCTTGACGATAAACTTCGGTCGCGTTGACCAAGATCTCTCGATTTGGACCAATTAAAGGTAGCAACTGAATTGGATTTTAACCATATATCTCAGGAACTTACTCAACGGTTTGGAGTAAGCAATAAAACAATTCGTGTACAATTGCATCAGCAGTGAAAACCGTGGAAGATGAATAAATGGCTCCCCTATGAACTGATTGCTGCGAACCGACTCCGGCGACTCAATACATGTGCTTCCTTGCTCACCAACAACACCAATTATCCAATTGCGGATCGGGTTTTTACTTGTAGTGAAAAGTAGACGATTTACTACAACAGAAACGATCTTACAATTCCGTCACACGACCCAATGCATTTGAGCTCTAAACCTTCTCTTGGTTAAAGGAAGGTGAAGCGGTGTGTGGTGACGATCATTATCGTGACAGATCTCGTCCAGTGCGGACGTGCACGGAAACGTGTTTATGCTTACATGTGTGAAGTGCACTATTAAATTGTGTAGTGCAATATAAAAACAAACAAAAAAAAGAATAATAACAAAAAAAAAGGAAATTTTAACAACAGGAGAGCAGTTACTTTCTACACAACCCCGATGACAGGAGATGACCCAAGCCATGCACTGGAGTTCATAACAGAAAGAAAAAGGAAAGCTCTGGACATCCTACGGAACGCACCGAAAAAATCTACAAACATGGAGAGAACAAGGAGCTCCGAAGACTATAAACAAAAACAACTCCAGGAACAAATTTATAAACGAGATTCCATCTATAACATCGATGACATCCATATGGAAGAAACGTCCCGCCAAACTCGCAAATCGAGCCACAGCCAAGGCGAACTACCAACTAAACTTCCCACACAAACAAGGCCCTCATCAAAATAACTGCTCCATCCAGAGTAGAAACAACGAAATCAACCACGAAAAACGAAAGACCACAGCCAATCTACATCAGAAACCCGACCAGTACCAAAGCACTAATTCAAACCCTGCAAAATGCTCTGGGTCACCGGAATTTTAGCACCAATGCAAATGGATCTAGGACTTCCATAACAGTCAGATCATTAGTCGATCATGATAGGGCAGTTCAAAACGGTTAGTGGAACAATATCAGTTTTTCACCTTCCAGCATCCGAACAGCAAACCAACTGCCTTTATTATAAAGCATATCGATCCCGAATGGACCACCGAAGAAGTGGGACTGGAAATCCCTAGGATATGTCCACAAATAAAGATCAATAAGCTGGACTACTTTCAAACACCATACATGAGGACAAACAACGTAAAAAACCTCCGGATCATACAAATCCCACCAAATCAAGACATCAAGCAACTTAAACAAATTAAAATATTTGTTTACCCAAAAAATCGCAATCGAAGAGCCACACAAACAAGAAATTCTTCATTGTAAGCGATGCCAAGACTCAGGACACTTGCCGGTCTCATGCCACCAGCAAAGATGTTGCAGCAGATGCGGAGAGGAACACGAGCTCGATGAATGCAAGGTAAATCCACAAGGCCCGGAACCTGAAACCGTACAAACCGTCAACGCTGATGGATCCATTACCACCAAAAAGATCACAATAAAATGCCGTAACTGCGGAGGCCCTCATCCGGCAAATTTTTCGCAATGCCCTCAGAAGCTAAAACCTCTGCAAAGACGGAAATTAGCAACAACAATTAAATCAACAACAACGAAACCAACAGTATTGAAGGAAACAAAGTCAACCCGAACCGGAATATCTTACGCGGATGCAGCAAGAGGAAACCTCAACACTACCACTCACCCGAACAACAATAGTAAAAATTTCAATCTGGACATCATGGGATACATCCAAAGCTTACAAGCCATGCTACCTTCGCTGAGGAAGATGTCAGAAACAGAAAAAAAGGTCAGATTCTTTCACTAATAACTTCCCATATTCTTTCCAGCTCTCTTTAAACTAACCATTATCTCCCTCAACACAGAATCCATTTACTCTAACATACGTAAGCAACACCTCCGGTTGTTTGTTGAAAAGTTTTCCCCAGATATCCTCTTCCTTTCAGAGACCTGGCTCAAACCAAATTCCCGAGTTTCCATTCCCAGCTATACTTTAGTTTCTAACCCCAGAACTAATAGATCTCATGTAGGTACCGACATCTTAATTCATAAAAAATTTCAATTCAGTGAAATTAGATTCACCGATATATCCAGCATTGAATACACAGCAGTAAAACTTTTCTATGAGAACAATAAAGTGCTCGTCTTAGCATCCATTTATATTCACCCTTCACGACAACCAGATTTCCCAGATACTGACATTTCACAGATTATCCAACAGTCCGTTCCCGCTCCATTTATAATCGGAGGAGACTGGAATGCTCGTCATACAGCATTCAATGATAATAAATGCAAAAAATATGGTCGTCAGTTGCTAGCCCTCCTCCCGTCTTATCCATATACATACATTGACTCCCCATTACAGCCAACTCGTGTCGCTAGCACAGCCAAGTCAAAAATCGACTTCTTCCTCAAGTCCGACGATGTTTATTTAGCGGGTCCACCTACAGTCTCCTTTATATTTCTTTCTGATCATGGTTCCGTTCACACCATGATCCAAATCCCCTCTCTCGACCCACTCTACTCGTCAACCCCTGTCCCAAATTTCTCCAAAACAAAATGGAGAAATGTCAATAGGGACATAGCGATAACTTTCTCTAACGTGTATATCCCGGAAGCATCTAACCTACTCCCTACTGAAATCGATCAAGCATCTTTAAGAATAGAGCAAATTCTTAAGGAGGCTCTCAGCAACAACAAATTATTGCGCCTTAAAAAGCAGGTCCGCCGAAAACTTCATACAAGACACTGCCCCTTTATTAAAAGCCAGATACAACTCCTATCCACTCTGATAAATGCGCAGTTGCAAAAGTTCGCAGATGAGAACTACATCTCCACACTTAGTAACATCAAACCAAATCGTGATCTTTACAAAAACATCAACCAATTAACTGGTCGTAAATATAAACCCCGAATTGACCATGTCATTAACCCAATCAGCAATAATATTGCCCTGTCCGATACGGACATAGCAAATTGCCTCGCAGAACACTTTGCAAAGATTCATCAGCAAAATAATTCTCTCTCAACTCCTGGCTTCGAGAACACAGTACACGAATACATCGCTAACAGATTATTCCCATCTTTTACTCCTTGCATCTCTGAATTTAACAACACAAACATAGCTTCACACCCGTTAGACACTACAAATTTTCTAACTGCAGACGAATTATCCGAGATCGTAAGATCAGGAAATACCAAAAAGTCGACTGAATTAGATGGAATCCCACGTCTTCTATTTAAAAGGCTACGCCCACAGAATCTACTTCCCCTCCTCATTCTTCTTAATCATATAATGAATGCATCGCACTTCCCAGAGAACTGGAAAACTGCGGTAGTAATTCCAATTAAGAAGCCCGGTGGTAGTAATAACCCTTGCAATTATCGTCCAATATCGCTATTAAGTACACTAACTAAGATACTGGAACGCAAGATCTACCAAAATCTTCTCTCATTTGCCAATGAGAACGCTCTCATCCCTAACTCTCAGTTCGGATTCCGTAAGCGACAATGCACATATCATGCTCTACTAGAACTTACAAACGACGTTACAACCAGTCTCCAAAACCAAAGCCCTACCGTGTGCATATCTCTTGATATTTCAAAGGCGTTTGATTGCATCTGGATCGCAGGGCTTCTGTACAAACTGCACTCCATATTTAATCTAAACTCTCACAAAACAAAGCTCTTAGCCTCTTATCTTTCTGACAGAAAATTCGTTGTGAGAATAAATTTTTCCGTCTCAGAAACTCGCAACATAACCGCGAGTGTTCCCCAAGGCTCTATTTTAGGGCCAATTTTATATCTGTTATATACCGCGGATATTCCTCAACCCGTATTTCCTAATGTTGTGATGCTGAATTATGCTGATGATACATTAATTTACTCTAGCAGCAAATTTGTTAAGACTGCAAGAAACCGCATTAACAACTTCCTTCCTAACATAACAACATATTTCAATAAATGGAAAATTCACCTTAACTCAAATAAAACGCAGCTCATAGTTTTCAAGGGCAAAAACGAGCACTGTACAAACAACACTAGACGCTGCCACAACAAAATTAAACTTAACCTAAGCAACACTCTAATAACACTCTCCAAAACCCTAAAATATCTGGGAATAACTTTTTCTAATAACTGGTCTTTTTCCTCCCACATTAAAAATTCCCTTCAAAAAGCCACAATTCAGCTTAATCTCTATAGAAGAGTAATGTGGAAACCTAATAGTCTCTCTCACAAAGTCAAACTGCTCATTTACAAACAAATTATCAGACCCACACTCACGTACGCGTGCCCATTGTGGTACCATATCACTCTCCCCCAAATGTAGAAGTTACGAGTAGTCGAAAGAAAATGCTTTAGGTATGTCCTGGCTTACATCGTCGTCCTAACTCCTATAAGTACTATAGTAACGTCGAACTTTACAATACCGCTGGTATTGAGCGCCTCGATAGACGATTCCTCGAGCTGTCTATCAAATTTATCGAAAACCTACAAAATAATCCCAATCCCATAATAACCTCACTCTTAGCGAACCCTCTAGATATCAGAACTAACTATTCCAACTGTCACCACACCAGAGCTATCTTCGCCTCAGGCAGACTGGTAAATGATTCAAACGAGATCATATATATAGCGTTTGCGACGATAGTGAAGAGCGAGTGATTCGAACCGACGCTATCACGGTTAGAATCACTAAAAGATAGAA
The DNA here is from genome assembly GCA_963931805.1 of Microdon myrmicae. Taxonomy (NCBI): domain Eukaryota; kingdom Metazoa; phylum Arthropoda; class Insecta; order Diptera; family Syrphidae; genus Microdon; species Microdon myrmicae. Next base: position 69,372,369 of record OZ007498.1, on the reverse strand, counting down.
CCAAAGCTCAACCCATCAGGCCACGGCCGTTTATGTGAATTTGAATTCTAAACTCAAATACATTCGACTAATGTGGTAATGGTATATTATTGCTATGGTATACGGCTTTAATGGATGTGCTTTTGGTGGTGTTGTTTTTCACTAGTCGTGTGTGTATCTGCTAGAAACGGCACATCACTCCCTTCCCAGTAACTTTCGTTAGGACAGAGACGACTGAGCGAAGAGCGGGCGAGAGAACGATCGAGAGAATGTCAGAGCAGGCAAGTGAGCCAGCGCTCTGTGTAGAAGTCGTGCAGATCACGTCGGGGTCATCACTTTGGGGATTGTCTTCCCCAATTCGCAGCCGATGTCTAGCTGTCTCCTCTGGCTGCGGCAAATGTTGGAGTCTTCTGATTGATGCACACGTCCGGTCACAGCGACGGCTTAAGTCGAAGTGCCTGTGTTTTGGCGCCAATTGTCCACAGTGGTATTTGTCAAACGAAATTGGCGGGAAAGATCTGGCGTCGGTTCTCGTTCTACGTGCGAGCGAGACCAACGTAGTATACCGCGTCGACTCCACGACAATTCAGCCGTGACTCTCCTTTGTGTGTGAGGGTGACCGAGAGTGTGCTTGACTTAATTAGTCGAAAGCTACTCTCGGTGTGAGTCTTTGCTTACGGCAACTGCGTGGAGGGTGTGGATTTTGCTGAGCCGCCACCCCCAGCCCCCCCCCAATTTTTCCCAACTCATTTGTTTGTGGAAAAGCTTGTTTTGAAATATGTGTATGTATAAATATATAGGTGTGCGCCCCCCCCCCCCCCCCCCCCCCCCCGGGTAGCAGCGCAAGTTGCGCTGGGAGTGAGATTTCTCAGCGGCAGTGGCCTGATGGGTTCAGCTTTGGTTTTATCTTTCAGTGATTCTAACCGTGATGGCGTCGGTTCGAATCACTCGCTCTTCACTATCGTCGCAAACGCTATATATACCACAACACCGAAGTCACCCCTAACCAGTTCAAATACTGTAACGTCCAACCATTTTCTAACATCCTATGTTTTTCCAACGAACAACCGGAAAGAAATACTCTTCGTCAAACCCATAACTGACCTCATTCCACATCCTTTAATTCATATATCCCATTAATTATAAAACTTTATTTATGGCTTTAGGAAAATTATACTGTAATCAGTCTAAATTAGGTTAAGTTATTTATATAATTAGGATTAAGTTTAGATTAAGTAAAGTTGAAAAAAACAAATTCTTGGTTTTCTGACCTTTTCCAGGAAGATAATACTACTAAATTTATAAACATGCATCTATCTTGTATCTCATAAAATATTTTTTGGAAAATGTATATATTATTATAATAATTACATGTAAGCAATTGTTACAAAATTAATTTTAAGTCACTGTATTACTTAAATGTACAAATTCTAATTATGGTTAATAAATACAGTTTTGAAAAAAAAAAAGGTGTGTGGTGGACTACTGCCGAGATTCTGCATTTTAAGTTTTTGGAAAGAGATTTATTCAGGACAATTGGACAATTGGACAATGAAGTTGAAAAACTCACAACAAAACAGCCAGCGCTCATAAATAGAAAGGTTGTTCTCTTCTGCCATGACAATGCGAGGCCTTTTATAAGTTAGGATGACGATGGAAGTGATTTCTTCACTGCCCTGGGAACTTTTATCCCATCATTACCGCAGTTGCAATTTCATTTTGCACAATGAAATATAAACGCAAAAACTGAACTAGTTTACAGTATTTATTTTCTTCTCCAACAATCCTCCTTCACATCTGTTCTCGCATCTTCAGCACTGTGGTGTTGATGTTACAACTGTGGAACTACTTCGTTTAATTGATTCGTTGTCTACTTTGGTTCCAATTGGGGCCGGTATTGTGCTGCTTGATATTGGTTGTGTTAAAACGGACTAGAACGTTTACCAGTAGTGTTGAGGCAGTTGACATTTGGCATCATTTAATGGCCGTTTAAAGTATTTGTTGCCGTGTTAGTGTTTTCGTCCTTCCGGTTCGTTGATTTACGCCGAATTGATTGATTTAGTCTTTTATTGATTTTATTTTCAACGCAACATTTTTCTTTTTTGTTTTGTACAGCTTACGGTTTTTTTTGTTTTTTTTTTTTCAGTAGGAAATCTTCAAAAGATACCTCTGGACCGATCCAGAGGCATGCCGGATTTTTACCGACTAAAACCACCTCCCGCCAGGCACATATGCTCGTTTATCCCCACGGAACTTCCTTTTAGATATTCCATCGCGGGGCGGGACGGAGTTTACCTGTTACTCCGCTAGTCTCGTCGCAACTGCTGCATCATGCTTACTGTAGCGCTGTTTATTTGTTAGTTATCGTTATATTATGTTATTATTATTATTTAGTTTTATTAATTCCGTTTCGTCAGAGTTTTTTGGAGAGGGGGAGAGTCCACGCAACACCACCTCTTTTTTGGCCATGGACAATTATATGCCTGATCGACAGTTCAAAACTCGAGAGAGTTTGAAAACACAGTACGGTTGTTTTGAGTCCCGGGAAAAAGTTTTCTTCGAAAATGGCATCTATAAGCTTGTAAATAATATGATGGCAGGAGCTTGTAGAAGCGGATGTTGAATATTTTGCAGAAGAAACATTGTGTAACCTATTGTCATTTCATTTCATTTTCATTTTTTCAACATTTTTTTATTTTTCTTTTAATATTCTTAATTTCTAAATTAAAGGCTAGACAAAAAATGCTTAAATTCTAGCTTAATTATCTTATATAATAACTTACTGGTCCTTCGCAGACGCTCTAAGCTAAACATTACTTAACATTTGTTTAATTTGCCTTTCGGCGACAGAACTTTGTGGCAGTACTGATAAGTAGTTGAAATACAAAGAAAAATTTGAAAAACTTTGTCAATTTTTTTTTTGTTTTTTTTTCTTAAAATTTAACTTACTTAACTTACCTCCTTTTTTTTTTTATGTAAAAGCACTTAACCTAACTTAACTTAAATCTTATACTACCTTAATTCTAGAAAAGCTAAGTCTATGTAAGCTAGCTGATGATACTATGATTCTATACCGACTTTGGTCTCCAGGTCTTTATATGCCATTCAACCACCAGAACTGTTGACGCTGTCTAATACTATCGTCCCGGTCTCTGTGGGAGATAGCCCTACTGAAGCGCAGGGGCTCTTCTTCGGCGCGCGTTACTTCCCGGTCGTAGCACAATCGCCCGTCTACAGATGATCTACTTACATGATAGATCAGCGGAATTCCGGATCTATCCTGTATAAGCCCTTTCATGTCCAAATCAAGGAACGCCTCTGGTGGAACAAAACCGTTGCGACGCACGTTCTCATAGTACAGGGTATTTGGATAATAAGCCCCGAAAATTAGGTCATTGGACGAGCTTATTGCTCTCGCAATATGTCCTCTGATTAATTTAATCATAAAATTATCCACCCTATTTATGTACGCTTCATTATATAAAGTCTCATTTGAGTAATACTTTTTATAGTCCGATTCCGGTGTCCGATATAATCTGAGACAACTTCTGAGACACTTTCTTTCGAACACCCGAATCATTTCCATCAAATTTGGACCTATGTTGAACCATACTGGGCAACCATATATGAGCATTGGCCTGATTAGCGTCATGTAGCATATGACTTTTACCTTGCTGTCAAGTTGGCTACTGTGAAATAGCCTCCTTGTCATAGCAAAAGTTTTTCTAGCCTTGACCAGAGCAGCCTCTACATGTCTGTTGAAATACAGATATTGGTCTAGCCAGATGCCCAGGTATTTAACTAAACTCTTGGTTTCCAGTTTATCTCCATGCGGTCCCACGATAACTAGCTTTCGCCAGTTTTTCCTTGTGTCGTACGTGGCTTTATATAATGGAGTTCTAAATAGGATGGCTTCACATTTCTGGAAGTTGATCTTAAGTTTCCAGTCATTGCAATAGCGCTGCACTTTGTTGAAGTCTCGCTGTATTAACCTATTTATGATCGCAACTTTCGGAGCTGTTCTGTAAATTATATGTGTAACCTATTGTTTTTTTAGTATTGTTATTCTCTACTGCAAAACCACACGTACATTCTTGGTTATTGGATATTTGAAGTAGCGTAGAGAATTTCTATGCCTCTGATTTACTTTTAATTCATAAAGTGTATGTTCCTCGAAATCTGAAGTCAAACTATCACGCTTGTCGTGGAGCTAGGGACAAAAGAGTACTGCATGATAACAGCATATCCCACCACGTGGACCGCTTACGTTGTAGCACAGCAATTGGCGAATGAGTTAAATAGACATGTTTTTCACCCTTCTTAGTGGCGGCTTAAGCCGAAGATAGGACTCCGCGTCCTCCTTAGCTATAATGGCTTAAACATTTTCTCGCCTTTTGTTTCTGTTTTTATCTCTATAGTTCTTTTTTTTTTTTTGTTTAGCTTTTTACTCTTTTTACTTAAGTTAATTCTTTTAATTTTACTTTTAATTTATAATATAGGTAAAAAAAAACAAAAAAAAAAAAATAAAAATACTGTACACCGAAAGGTAACATATTTGTAACAAAATAAATGTACGTAGAATTTAGAGTGCTCATACAGAGCCAGTAAATTACATCAAAATGTAATATGTTAAAATAGCCTCATATTGTAAAAAACCATATCTGTACTTCTTTTTCTTTTGCAAATAAATGGGCCAAAAAAACCACATTGTATGTTATGAATTGAATGCTTTTAGGGATTTCCGAGTTGACACCCTACATTGTAAACCAACAACAATCATTTTATAACAAGATCACAGCACCAGTCTCTTTAATTTGAAAACGACTCACATTATCAAATGTAATATTTTCAATCTACCAAAATATTGCAGTCTGCAAACTTGCGGCAGATACATTTATAACCACTTCCTATCCGAACGGCATTCGATAAATCGACGTTCTTTCATTACCAACCCTCATCTGCAACGCAAAATATGACCGCATCTTATAAATTTAAAAGTTTAGCGAACATTTTTCAAAAACTTGTCGCGAAATATCTGACGACATTAATATACAAACATGTTTTTGAGGACCTGACAAACCAGAACAAGTGGCTTTGTATGTAAGTTTGGGAACTAAAAAAGAAAAAAATATCTCTGCGTAAATGTGGTGGAAACAATGTGACTATTTTTGGTTAGGTTTCCGGATAAAACTGGAATCTTTTGAATTATTCACTCAACTTAGTCATGAGTTGGTGAAGTTGTATGAACATTTGGCATCAAGAAAGAAGAATTGAATCCAGAAAAAGTCAATAATTCTTATACCTGATCGGTGTTATAACAATAGACAGAGTTTACTCCGATATATAAATATTTTGTTTCCCAACGGTGACTATATGCCGCCATAAAACACCAAATAAGGTTACCTACTTCTATACCACTCGAGGACAATGCTCCGAAATAAAATTACGTCATTTGTTGTCATTACGACGACTTTTTATAAATACCTAATGGAATAGATAATATATCATTATTTCAGGTGTTTTACAGCCACGATTTTGAAGACAAAGTCTACTCACTATAAATTGAAACGCAAGGCTTGAAGGTGTGACACAAATGAATCGGAGGAAGGCAGTTCGCAAAAAAAAAAAATTTAATCTCGCCAAGCCTAAGGCAACTTGTCAGGTTGAAATGTAATTCAAATTGATGTCTGAAAATAAGATCTGAAGAACAATTTATTGGGTCGAATTTGGTTAACGACTTTTCAGAAAGTTTTTTTAGAGCGATTGTTAATGAACATTGGCCTCGAATTCCTTAAGCTCATAACCGCAGAAAAGACGTAATCAATTGTCTCTCACTTTATATAGGGTTAGGCAGAAAAGGTTGCTCTATATATTCTAAGAATGTCTCAGATTGTACCAATGACAACCGGTGAAGGTGATAAATCTCATAGAAATCACAATCAAACCATGTTCGTGTTCTTTTTTTTAAATTCCTTCTTAGGCAAAACATTTTCTCCTTCTTGTTTACTTTCTTTTTATTTATTCTTTTTTTTTTTTTTGTCTAACTTTACATAGAAGGAACAAGTTATTCCCTTTATTTATTCTCTTTTTGTCTCTAATTTTTCAGAGAAGGAACAAGTTATTGCGTCTTATAATTTTGGGAGCCTAGAAGTTCATGACCTCACGACTCGGCTGTGCCACGGTTCCCTGTCCTATTGACCGTCCGATCCGATTTCCTTAAGGTCAAACCTAACATCGTCCTCCCATCTCCGTCGCGGCCGTTTTGTCGGTCTCTTTCCCGTTGGCTTACCATCAAGAATTCTACGCACGGTCCTATCGTTGACCATTCGCGCCACATGTCCGGTCCATCGTAATCTTCGCGACCTGATTACTCTCACTATTGTAGGTTTACGTTTGTATGGCGAATTGTTTGCCGCTGGGACTGGTAAAAGGGGGCGGGCGCTCCAGTTGCGTGGCTTACCGATCGAGGGAGGACCAGTATATCGGCACCGCTGTCAACGACGGCGCTCGATATATGGCCGCTGCGACCTCGCCGAACGGCAACTTGTGATGAGGTGCCGGCCAGTCGCGCTTGGTTTAAGGTAGGCGACTTAGGTTATGGGGGCTCCTGGTGTATGGTTGGTTGTATCTAACCACAGGGCGCCCTAGAGTAATGAATGCGCGCTCCGAAGTGAGATGCCCCTGGTAAATGTCAGGTGGAGTAGAGGGGCGTGTATTGCCTTAATTTGCCGCTAAAGTTGGACCGGGGGGGCTTAATGACTGGAATACCTGTATGTGGTGTTCCAGGGTAGGGTTGGGTAGAGACACCTGTGTAAGGTGTTCTAGGTTAGGTTCTCAGGCCGGTGGTATCGGTTTGATTTGTCGACCGGTGTTGCTGAGACATTTGGGAGACGTTCAGAGACCTAAGGACGAAGGTCCTGAAGTTTATGTAATGAGGTAGGGCCGGGCCTCCTACTATATGATTGCCACTCGGGATAGCTGGTGGAGTAGTAAGGAGTCGATCTGGCAGTCGGGCGTCCTACTGGTTAAATTTGCTACGCGCAGTAGCTGTGGTTCAGTGAGGAGCCGGGGCTGTGGGAGAAGGGTGTCGAACAGAGGCAGGCATAGTCGCGTAAAACTGCCTTTGGCGAGCATGGGCGCCAATATTTGTAGACGCGGCGGAAAGGTTTAAAGAGGGCGTCAAGAGGAGTCAAGTGAGAGGCGAAACCGGGCGTCCTATTGATTAAGTGCTACACAGAGTAGCTAACGTGTGATGAGGAGCCGGTTTAAAGAAGTTAAGTTGAGCCGGTGTGCGGTCAAGTGAGGTTGGGCGGGGTCAAGTGGGTTGGGTGGGGTCGAGTGGGTTGGATAAATGGAGTCGAAGGACGACGAAAAAGAGTCGAGCGAAGTCGAAAAGAATGGGTATTTATGGGGTCGAAAAGTAGTTAAATGAGGGCGTTTTGTGCCGATGGTAAGAGAAGGGCCAGACGTGTTAAAATGTGTCGAGCGCGCGTGTGAACGGAATCAAGAAAAGGTTGATCGTGTGGAGTTGTGTGTTCGTGGGGCCTGAGGGGGGGGGGGGGGGTCGAGTAGAGTCGAGAGGGGTTGAAGAGAGTTGAGTGTTGTCAACAGGAGTCATGTGCGTGTTGGCAAGGGTTGTGCGCTACTTAATACCCTGAAGGGATTTACAATAGTTATAATTTTGTTTCCCTTCTTCAAATGTATACAATTTTGGAGCAACCGTTTTGATTCAATGGATGTACCGAATATTTAACACTCGAAATATTAAATTAGATAAAAGAAAGGCAACATGTTGCAGTTCCGCAACATATATATTATATCTTATACCAGTCGGAAAAAACATACCACACGGAGCGCCACCTATTGCTGAATAGACAAAAGCAAAATGGTCTATTCATGTCACGTTTTCCATGGTACTGTTTTCACGCAGTGCTGGTTTTACTGTTTTCGTACACAGTTTGTTTTGATGTTAAAGCAAAAATTTTGATTTCTATACGGTGCTTTCAGCACCTGTTGTTTAAATAACGTCTAAATCAGACAGTTTTGTGCTACACTGTTTTTCTACGTTTGATATAACTCTAATCGTTTTTACTTATTAACGTGCTTTTAAATCGTTTCCATCAATAAAATTTAAAATAAAGTTAAATTAATGTATGTGCAAAGAATGTGTTTAATTACTCTCCAATGCGGCAGTCATTCGCTAGGCAACAACGCCATTATTTTGATGTTCTGCTCGAGTCGCAGAAATAACCCCCTTTTGCTGTTTCCCAGTTGGCGAACCATCGGCAACAACGGAGTTGCGGTTCCCAGCTGGCGAAACACAACAATTAGGAGAACAAAAGGGAAATATAAAAATATTTTTATTATTCAGACTACTGTTTATTTAATTATTGTCTTGGGTCCTGTTCGCTTCTTTACGTTTTTTAATTTAAGTATGCATATAAAAAGAAAAACAATATCATAATTTAAGTAAACTGAACAAGGACTGTGTTTGATGGAGTCACATGGAACTCTGTACAATCCATTCACTGATTTAACTAAGTTAAAGCAAAAAAATTTAAAAAGATGTGTTCAAATAAAAATAACGACACGATTATATAGATTGTTTCTAATGTAGTCTGCTGATTTGTCTACATGATAATTCCGAAGGGTTTTAATTAAAAATCAACCTGTGTTAATTTGGTGTTACATTTGTTGTTAGTTGCTTTTAAGTTAATTAAAAATTTTATTGTTATTTCATTATGAATGTATATTTATGTATTTTAAGGTACAATTAAAAGTTTTAAGGGGATTCAATGCTATGACAATTAAAGTCGACACTTACTTTGTCGTTGGGCAGAAAAAACAAAAAAAAAATCGGTTGCTTATTTGGGCTTTTTCTCCGTTAAAAGTGTAAACTTTTATTGTAATTTAACATTAATATAGAACATGTGCATCATCGGAAATATTAAATAATAGTTCTGTGTCGTCTTAGGTTATTTAATTTAGTTATAGATAATAATAAATGTTTTCAGCAGTTTATAAATTTCAAAAGAAAAAAAAGAAACGCACTCATACAAATGAATATATTTCCGAACATATATCCATCTGTATAAATGTCGATATATTTTATAAATGAATTATGAATTTCAATTACTAACTAAATGTTTCGAGATTTGAATTGGAATGAATAATCGTTAAACCAGTTACACTCTTTTCTTACGCTGGTAGAATAACTATCTCGAACCAGTTGTCTACTTTTACAATGGAAAATCGTTTTACAAATGTAATAATTAGTTCTATGATTCGATGTATCGTATACCTACTAATCAATATTATTGAAAATTTTGAGTTTGAAAATATGTTGCTTTTTTCTTGTGTGGTTCTAAATCAATGATATTATTTAACAGTAAAATTTTACTCAGGAGGAGCTTACAATAGGGAAAAAAAATGGGGCAAATTATTCTACGACGCCAATCTTCCGGCATCTCCTGTTGCTCCCATACGTGCGCCACGATCTCATGAATTGCGTTATGTAACGCTGTCCCTCCTTGTTTGATCAGCTCAGCTGGTATGCCATCAGCTCCAGGGGCTGTATTTGATTTGAGCTGTCTAATGGCTTTTAATGTTTCCTCAATGCTTGGTGACGGTAACATTTGGTCTTGATTTGGCATTGGTGAAGCCTCCAATTCTTCTGTGAGCTGACCATTCAGCAATTCATTGAAGTGCACTGCCCATCGCTCCAGAATGCGTTCAGGATCTGTGATCAGATTACCCTCTTTATCCTTGCAGTAAGTGCAGGGTGGTGTGTACCACGTCATACTGCGGATTATTTGGTAGAACTTTCGCGCTTGGTGCGGACCTTGCTCTCTACTTTTCTCTAGTTCACAGACTAGATTTTTTTCCCATGCACTTTTCCTTTGTCTGTGAAGTCTTTTTCCAGTTCTTCTGAGCTCTTTGTATTTCTCCTCGCGTACTCGCGTCCTATGATAAGGCTGCTGCATTGCCCGGTATGCAGCACTCTTACGTTCAGTCGCTAGTTTTCACTCATTATCGAACCAGTCGCTTCGATCTCTACGACTACTGCCTAAGATAGAGTTGGCAGTACTAATAACAGTATTCTCTTCTACGCCCGGCATTCTGGCCACAGGTCTTACTCTCCCTTCATCGAGCTCTCGGGGGGCAATTCCTAACGCATGACCAAAGGTGTTACTGGTATTCTCATTGCGTAAGGTAGCCGTGTTGATTCGAATCTGATCCGCGGATTCAACACGTCTCCGTAAGGCAATCTGCGCTCGGAAAACTATACCAAGAGGATAGTGATCCCAGTCGACGTTGGCGCCTCGGTACGTTCGTACCGTCATCAGACTCGGGGAGTGGCGGCGATCTATCAACACATGGTCAATTTTGTTGCAACTAGCTCCATCAGGTGATACCCAGGCGGCTTTGTGGATGTCTTTACGCGGAAACTTGGTACTCGCAACGAACAAGTTTTTTTAAGCTGCCGGTTCGATGACTCGTAGTTCGTTGTCATTAGTGTTCTCATTCAAACTATGGGAACCTGCGTACTGCCTGAAAAGCAGCTCCCGGCACATTTTTGCATTCAAATCACCAAGAACGATTTTCACATCGTATCTTGGGCAGTCATTAATGGCCCGTTCGACGCTCTCGTAGAATTCTTCTTTTTCGTCGTCTGGGGACTCCTCTGTAGATCCATGAACGTTTATGAGGCATATGTTCTTAAACTTGCCTCGCACGCGAAGAGTGCATAGCCTTTCGTTTATTGCATTAAAGCCGATGATGGCAGGCTTCAGTTTTTGGCTGACTAGAAAGCCTACCCCAAGCACATGGTGTGTTGCATGACAGCTGTAATAAATGTCAGTCGTTTCTTTGAATTACACCACTCTCCGTCCATCTTATTTCTTGTAATGCTGTTATGCCACCCCCACATACACTCGCTCTTCTCCAGCCTCCTACCTCCCTTACCCCCAAGTCCTCTTCTCCTTCCTTGTTTTTTCTTCTTTTTTTTTTTTAATTATATTTTTTTTAATCACTACTTTGGTTTTTAGTTAGTCTGTAAGGTATTATATTATATTAACTTAAGCTTGGAAAAAGCCTAATAAATGAATCATCACTAAGTGAATCATTATATTCGGTCAGGGCATCGACTAGCTGTTGTATAATGAGCGAACGTTCCATGAGAAAATTGTTAAACGGCTTAGCCATTTTCGTTTCCGTGGTCGTCGTCGTGTATCCGGTCCATATCCAAGGCTTGTTAAATTTTTCATTATAATTTGTTTTCACGGCAAGGTTATTAGCCTTGCGGCAACCTTTCTCAGGATGTCGCTGCGTGCATTGATACACTACTTGGCGGTTGTCAAAGTAGCTATCCAGGGGTATCACGTGGAGACTGCATGTCAACTTGGATTGAACAGGGACAAGGATCACCCTGGCATGCGCCGGGTTGAAAGCAGTCAGAGACTTTGCCCTTTGTATTCGCTCCCATCCCCCCATTTCTTTGTCAGCTTGTATTGAGCTACTAATCGGGAGATACCCAAAACCTCATACCAAACTTAAACTTAACATCTATTGATCGAGTTAATATACATACTTAATGTACGTTGCTTTATTTATATATTTTTCCTTTTTTTAGATCGCTGATAAAGTTCTCCATCATTTAGTCCTTTTGGGAAACCTTTTGAAAACGACCAGTTTGCCATAGTTATGAGTATAAATTTAAATGGCCACAGTAATCCGGCATTTCTTAATGACAATGAAAAGGCAGTACAATCCAGTGACCAAAAACGTTTTAATCTGGAGCTGACCGAAAAAGGTAAAATATCTCTGAGCGATGACTACAATCCATATGATCATCGGGAAGTGGAACATCCCACAACGTAAGTGCAGTAATTAAAATTAAGCTTATTCCCTACATATAACTCAACAATCGGCATTTTCAGAAACTCTGAAACCCTCTTTCACTTGCTTAAAGGCTCTTTAGGAACGGGTATCCTAGCAATGCCAAATGCCTTTCGGAATGCCGGCTATATAACAGGATCTATTGGAACGATTGTGATCGGGTTCATCTGCACCTACTGCATCCATCAACTCGTCAAAGCTGAGTATGAAATGTGTCGAAGGAAGAAAATACCTAGCATGAATTATCCCTGCGTCGCGGAAACCGCGTTCCATGAAGGTCCGCCAATTTTTAAAAAAGTCGCACCTATAATTGGGTAAGTGTGGATGTACGAAGATAGTTAGTTACGATAGATAGCTTTATTGTCATTGTTCATTTCAGACACACGGTTAACACATTTTTATTGATTTATCAGTTGGGGACGTGCTGTGTTTACGTTGTATTCGTATCTTCAAACATCAAATCTATAGCGGACTACTACATGGACGAGCCGACGGATGTCCGCCTTTACATGGTTTTTATCCTGCTGCCGCTGATATTAATTAATTGGGTATATTGACAAAAAAATAACTGATAAAAATCCGCCTAGAAAACCATTTGTCATTTTTAGATACGAAACTTGAAATACCTAGCACCATTTTCCACCCTTGCCAACGCAATAACAATGGTATCCTTTGGAATTATTTGCTACTATATATTCCGCGATCCGATTACAACTGAAGGCAAGGATGCTTTTGCTCATTACACGGGCTTCCCGCTCTTCTTTGGCACAGTCTTGTTCGCTTTAGAGGCGATCGGTGTTGTAAGTACCAAGCGCTCAGGGATTAAAAACTACTACTGCTATCTCCGTCTTCCTGTTTAGATTCTACCTCTTGAGAATGAAATGAAAACACCAAAAGCGTTTGGTGGAAATTGCGGTGTGCTTAACATTGCTATGATCTTGATTGTATTTCTCTACGTTGGAATGGGCCTGTTTGGCTACTTAAATTATGGCTCGGACGTTGAAGGATCAATCACGTTAAATTTACCAGCAGAGGACATGTAAGCTATACAGTATTATACAAAGTGGCTCATCTGTTCTTGTTTTCTTTAATTATCTTTTTTAAAATCTGTAAATATGTTCGCCGCGTTAGTGAGGTAGCTGATTCGGAGTAAGACGTAAGTCGCAAGTTCATCAGTGCCATTGACAAGTTTCTCTAACTGAGTGGTGAAATGGTGGGGCTATCAACTTACCAATAATACTTATAAGATTATGAAAAGTTAGGGAACATCAAATTAATTTTAATGAATGTTATGACCTAACAAGACGATTGTAATTTCATTTCACAGTCCCTGTTTAATGCGATAAAATTGTCAGGTCTACCGATTACTCATGGAAATTAATTTCATGTTTTGTGTTGATTACTGAATAAGTGTCCGCCCATTATAAAAGAAATGTTATTGACCGTACTGTTTGTGCTTCACATGAAACAGTAATAGATGCATTTAAAAATGTTGAGTCTGTTAGTTGCTTCAATCTGGAGAGTAAGTTAATTCTATCACCTTGCTCATCGGATTGTTTAGTCCAACCCGATAAATTTATAGGATTTTACCTAGGTAGTGGTTGTGACTCATTATTATTATTTATTATTGTCACAAGGAGTTTCTGGAAAATTGCCAACGATAACTTTAAAAACCACTTCGTCAAAAGGAAGTAGAAAAACCACAATTCAATTTGCTATTGTTGTTGCTAGACATTTTATTTCATGATACGTTAAAATATTATACGGAATTTTGGGATAGCTGATAATGTTGTAACTGGTATAGAGATTTTTACAAGTCTTTTCCTTAATTATTTTAAGAAAGCTTTCAAATATATCTGGCAGTTGTGCCTTTATCTTAAGAGCAATGGTAATTTATAAAGGATTAATTAAAACACCTGGCGCAAGACTAATGACCTTGCTCGGAAAAAACAAATCATTATGGAAAGTTTAACAAGCCTCGGAACTTGCTAAATAAGGCCAAGACCGGTTCCCGGTTGTAGTGCCGATGATAATAATAATTAAAACTTAAGTGCACAAAATAATCGAATCAAGTGAAAATTTCAATTATTATTATTATTATTATTATTTATTGGCCTGTAGGAACCCGGAAGTTCATGACCTCACCGAATCGGCTCCGCCACTGTTCCCTGTCCTGTGTGCTCTCCTTCCACGTTCGACCATCCGATCCGATCTCCTCGAGGTCCAATCTAACATTGTCCTCCCATCTCCATCGCGGCCGTCCTGTCGGTCTCTTTCCCGTTAGTTTACCGTCAAGAATTCTATGCACGATCCCATCGTTGCCCATTCGCGCCACATGTCCGGCCCATCTTAATTTTCGCGACTTGATTACTCTCACTATTGTAGGTTTGCGGTATAGCTCTTCCAATTCGTGGTTGTGGAGTTTCCTCCATTGTCCTGCCTCCTCGTCATATTTACCGCCAAACATACCCCTTAAAACGTTATTCTCGAATACTCGGAATTTGTTCTCTTCCCGTTTTGTGAGAGCCCATGTTTCGCATCCGTATAGAGCAATCGGCATAATTATGGTTCTATAGACACGGAGCTTTATGTTACGTGATAGCAGTTTGGATATCAACAGTTTACTGGCTGCATGCCAACTAGCGTTGTCAAAGAGTAGTCTTTTATTAATTTCCTTCGACGTTTCGTTTCTGGTCGTCAGTATCGTTCCCAGATATTTAAATCCTTTGACATTTTCAAGTATCTTGCCTCTGACGTTTATATGTGTTCTCTGATGTCCACATGCTCTCGCCGTAATCATGTATTTCGTTTTGTCTTCATTTATTTCTAGGCTCACCTCTTCTGCCGCTTGCATGATGATTTCATTGTTTTTACTTACAGTTTCGAGATTATCGCCCAGAACGGTGATGTCATTCGCATACGCGAGCACTTATGTGACCATGTTCAGGGATGATCCAGCTGTGTTGTCGTCTTGTACCTTCCTGATGACATACCCGAGGACAAGGTTAAAGAAACATGGTGAGAGGCCATCCCACTGTTTTAGTCCGTCCCGGATTTCAAATGGTTCTGAGAGGTGGTTTTCTATTCTGACTCGCCCTTTGTTTTCGTTCATGCAGGTTTGAATGAGGGCGGCATATTTTTTCGGGATCCCCAGCTCAACCACAATATGGTAGAGTCTTTGCCTTGCGACTGAGTCGTAGGCTTTATTGAAGTCAACGAACAGTTGGTGAACCGTCACTCCGTATTCCCACTTCTTTTCCAGCAGTTGTCTTATTGTGAACATCTGGTCGCTTGTTGACCGGATCCGACGGAATCCGCATTGGTAGTCTCCCAATATTTCTTCTGCGTACGGTGTGATTCTCGCCAGTATGACATTTGTTAATATTTTGTATGTGGTTGGGAGCAATGATATTCCTCTGTAATGTTCGCAGTCAGATCTGTCGCTTTTTTTGAAAATTGGGATGACTATTGTAATGATTTTATTCGTCACCCTTTGTATACCACACACACACTTTAAATAAAACACGGTTTTTTCTTTAACTTCGTCTATTTTCGGTGCACATTTTAATCAATTATAGTCTTAGGGACGATGTCAAATATGTTTTAGTTTATTTTAAAACAACTGACACATTTTAACCACTTATAGTCTTAGGGACGATGTCAAGTATGATTTATTTTACTTTAGAACAACTGACACATTTTAACAACCACGAACTCCTCACTCACCGTCCCGGCCAAGTCTCGAAAACCAACTCCATAAACCAAACTTACGTCTGTTCTGGACTTGACACAAAACACAACTCAATGTCCTTTCTGGACTCCATCCCACAGCCAACCTTGTCCTCAACAATCGTTGTTCGTTTTCCATTGTACTTCTTTCTAGGTGTGAAACCTGGTTTCTTTCACCAGATCAAAGGATCTCTCCTTTTTTGCCTGGTCCTTTTTTTTTTTGGGTTAAACTCAAAGAAAAATCAATAGCGCGTTTATTTCGCCTATTGTTTTTCTTTAGTCTAATGGATTTTTCCGTGGGAAACTCCTGAAGGAGGATCAATCATGCCGAGGCGAATGTTTATTTGGTTTTATTGCCTTTTCGTTTGTTCTAACTTAATTTGGTTAGAACGAAAACTGGCGCTGATTGTTCTAATGGTTTTAGATAACCATTTTTCTGAAAGGATCATAAAATTGCTGGCGCGCATTTCCATGATTCCCATCGATTTTGGTTCGGAGGACGGCATCTGGTCCGCACATTTGCCTTTTAGGGGTTTTTGTTGGGTGAATCCTTGGTTCAATGATTATCTTTCGGTTTTTATGTGAGTAAATTTAGCGTTCAGCCCAATTTACTTGGCATTTAATTGATTAGCGCAAATTGCACGTTTTAGCTTGATTTGCTTGCTATCAATTTATGCGGGACCAGTGGGTGTATGGGGTAATACTTTGTTGGCGTGTATCGCCGCCAGCGGTGGCGACTGGCTCCAAATAGGTAAGTTTTATGGGCTGGGTGGTTGTGGCCGTAACACTATTGAGGTTTTCCATCCTTCCGGAATGACTTCCTTGTCCCATATGGTTTTAACCAGTTGGTGGATCTTTCGAGCGGTTGCCTCTCCTCCATGCTTCACAAGCTCTGCCGGTATGCAATCGACTCTGGGAGCCTTGTTGTTTTTCAATCGATTTATCGCGTCTACAACTTCGTTGAAAGAGGTCTCTGGGATCTGAGGCTCGGCTGTATGTACGTCTGGTGCGTTTATTTGTGGTTGATGGGAGCGCACATTGAGCAAGTTTTCAAAGTACTGCTTCCATCTTGTCACGATATTTTTTGATTCTGTCACCAGACAGCCGTTTGTGTCTCGGATTATTTTGGCTCTCCCTCGGTAGCCATTTCTAATTGAATTTATGCCGGCATACATACCTCTGATATTCTTTGCTCTGACATTTTCTAGGATTTTTTTATCCTAGTCTTCTCCCATTCGCGTTTTTTGCGTTTGAAAAGTGTCGTTGTCTTTTTCCGAATTGTCGCGAATCTTTCTGTGTTGACTTCATCATATCTTTCTAAGTGGATCATTCTGAGGCGCTTACTTTGTTCGGTCTTTGCCCTGCACTCATCGTCAAACTATGGTTTGGACTTAATTGTTTTCTTAAATCCTAATACCTTTTGGGATGTTTGTTTGATTGTGTCTCTCATCGATGCCCATTTAGTGCGTAGATTATTCGTTTCCTCTTACTCACTACTCCTATTCTCTAGGATGTTAAATTCGTTATTTTCGTTCATTAGTTCGTCTTGATATTCAGCCCTATTGCGTAGATCTTTTAGTTTATCAATGTCGAACTTTTTGCTCGTCTCCCGTGATTGCCCATGTGGGTTTGCTCGAGCCGACTTCTAATTTTGCCCATCACTAGAAGGTGATCGGAGTCGCAATCTGCTCCTCTATATGATCTTACGTCAAGGATATTCGAGTGGTGTCTTTTGTCTATGAGGAAGTGGTCTATTTGGTTAAGCGTTACGCCGTCGGGTGATCTCCATGTGGCTTTATGGATTTGCTTGTGCTTGAACATCGTGCTTTTCACTACCAGATCTTTTGACGCTGCGAACGTGATAATAGGAATTCCATTATCATTTGAAACGTCGTGTGGGCTCTCTTTACCTATAATTGGTTGGAAGATGTCTTCATTTCCAATTTTCGCATTGAGGTCGCCGAGGGGGATTTTAACATCGAATGATGAGATCCGTTCGAATACTTCCTTTATGGTCTCGTAGAATGTGTCCTTCGTTTCTTCGTCGGTAGATTCTGTTGGGGCGTGTACGTTTATAAGTACATAATTGTACCATGTACTTACACGAAATAAACCGCGAGTAAATAATAAACCGTATAATAATATAGTGACAATTAAACTAACTAGATTGCAGAATTCTCAGTTTATTTCGCTTAGTATGCGGTATATGTCTTTGTCATGTGCCCATATGGGCACCGGTTCGCAAAGATTTACTACGTAACTATGCCACTAGCGGAGAACAACACAAGAAGTGAAACGCACTGCCCAACTTAAATGCATTCAAACATTAAATTGAAACGACAGAATACCGAAACTTTCATTCATTGAAACGATGACCATATAAGGGATGATCATCGAAAAGATGTGCACACATAGGCTGGCATGGTTGCAGCTGGTGCCAATATCCCTACATAGGGATTAAATGTTTGCACGATCAGCGACTGTGTAAAGTATTATTTATGACCGTGTACATGTTGATGGCATCTCCACGTAGTTGAATTCTCGATGGTAAATTTCCATTTTGAGAACTCGACTTGCTTGGCCGGTCAGCCGGATGCTGTCATGTATTTGTCGGTCAGATGACCGATCGATGTGGGCGTGATATGCAAGGGAAAGATAAAACATTTCCTGCATGTGTGGGGCTGACGCGCAAGGGAATATCTCATGGATATTCTTCTGGCAATGTTGGTTGCTAGATGGTGTAACCAAATTGCGCTTACGTGTGGAGGATGCCTGTCACATGGTGGAAATCGAACCGAGACATGTACAATGGATTGGTTCGGTTCATGTTGGTTACGTGGTGATGCAACCAAATTGCCCATAAGGAACATGCATGTTATGTGCTGATCGATTTAGCATCAGCAAATATTATATTTTTACAGCGTTTTCAAAGCTTTATGGTACTACCATGAACAGGTAAGTACTTGGTTTCCAGGTTTTTGTATGCCCTAGGTGGGAGTTTCTACGGGTTAATAGGAAGATGATTGGTGGCGTTCAAGGGAACCGCCACAAGTACAAACCGTATAAACATTTAAACTCATAGATAGACTTACGAACTACCTTAAAAACTATGGCATGCGGGTTGGAGGTGGGGGACTAACTTTAAAGTAATTTAAAAACTGGAATGAGGAACTAAACAAAGATGGATAAAATAATAGTCTAGGTGGTACGACAGGGAAGGGCGGTTAAGGCCTGAGTATGAGTGCGGGAAAGTGCGGTGGTGAGCAGGGTGGGGTTAGGTGGGGTAAGAGATGAGACGACGTCTGAGAACGCGAGAGGTGAGATTGAAGTCAAAGAAGGTGGGATGAGAGTTTGACTACCCCTGCATTCGCGAAATGGGTTCATTAGAGCCGTAAGACGTGTGAGGGCTGGCAAATAGAAAAGACGAGGGCTTCGCAAATGTAACTGCGAGTACCGCGAGTGTAACACCACAAACGGTATTAACCGCCGGGAGTATTAAATTTAGTGACCAATATACAAACCGCTGTTGCTCCGCATCGCGTTCTGAGTCTTCTCTATTTGGAGAAGTCGGGCAATAATTCGCTCGAGGGGGTCCTCTTCCGATTCTGATAATCGATGTCGGAATTGGTGCATCTTAACTCCCACCATTAATACTGACTTTTCCAATCTTTCTATTTGGATGGCGAAAGCCGCACTGGTGCCGTGTCTGTACGCACGCGTTGCTGCTTCTTTGCAGTCCGTTACCACTTGAGTGACCCGGGACGTGAAGTCTCCGACATCCTCTTCGTAGGATTGTCGCATATGAGACAGTTTTGAGTGCAACTCGTCGTGTGATGCTTGTGGTAGCAACGTATTCCGGAGCCGTTGTTCGTAGTCCTGGGGGGTTGTCGGGAGGTCTTCCTTAAATATTCGGCAACCTTCCCCACTCAACCGCACGAATAACCTCCGCAGGGAACATTTTTCCTCCGCTGCGGACAAGCAACTCAAGGTCATATTACAACTTTCAAGGAAGCAGTGCAGTTCCCTAGTTGCATTAGGGCCTTTCTGTTCCCTAAAAACCGGTACGTTTCTTTGGACTAGGTAGAGATGTACTTTCTTAGGAGAGTCGAATAGCGCCGGCACTGCGCCCCGAGATGCCACCAAATAACAATTGCAGTTCTTCTTGAACCGTTGCAGGTTGTAACGCTCCGGAAACACTCGCACGGGGAGGGAATTCCAAATTTTTCCCGCTCTGTAACGGAACGAGTTTTGATACAGAGATGTTCGCGCCGTCGGGACATGAACGACAAATTAGTGCGATCCGTCGCATTATCTTGTAGAACGCATATAAATTGAATTGCGCGGAATAATACCATGAATCTCCGAAAAACAGTACCCGTGATAATATCTGTAAAACAGACAGAGATTAGCTACACGCCTTAGATGTGATAGCGCCTGTAGTCCCGACGTCGGCGGCGTGTCCCCGAGCAGATCCAGCGCTAGTCTCTGTATGCTTTCAAGTGGGTCGAGGGTATGTTTAGGAGCAGAGCTCCTAACATGAGAGCAATATTCGAGCGCGGTCTAAGTTGGGATTTATACAGGAGAAAAAGTTAGGCTGTGGTAAAATATTTCTTGGCTCTAAAAAGATAACTTAGTTTTCCAGAGGCGGACCTGGCGATGTAGGACGTGTTTATGCCACGATACTACCCCACAGAACGTGGCGCCGAGCAATTTCAATCTATCCCCAGATTCGAGGGAAATCGTTCTTCCACGACTTGAGTCAAATTCCGGCTAACGGCGAACATCTCCGCCAGCCCCTAAGCCTCAATCGGTTCCGTTAGAATGTACCAACCAGCCGGAGTTGTGTATATTAAAATCGCCAAGGACGACAATTTCAGAAGTCAGGTGGTTGATCTGTATCCAATCGACCTTACTTGAAAGATGTTCGAAAAATGTCGCTGGTCGATCGTCTTTCGGGGAACGGTAAAGACAATAAAGAAATTTAACTGAATTCCTCCACCCCTAAAACGAAATCCCCGAATGTTAGTCGTATCCTGAGCAATGAAGATATGTCGAATCAGTTGACGAATCGACCCGGGTCTCAATGAGAGCAAGGATATCAGGTTTCGCTGTTTGGAAATATCAGTGGACGGCGTTTACATTCATATTGGTGAAACCAATATGCCTGATGTTACAAAATACCGGTATCAGTCGAGCGTGGAGAGAGTCTCGAGAACGAACCAGATTACGCGATTAGGAATTTCTTAAAGTTCGATTATTTATCAGAATATTTGCATGATGTTCTCCCTGGCATTGTCCCCCCGGGAGATCCGAATTGGAAACTAGTTTACCTCCAGAATTCTCTATCTTAGAAGGTACTATGACTTATTCCCGTGTCAGTCCGGGGCATCACCCATACATCCGAAACATAGTCGAAGATTTCTCCCAACGATATCGCGGAATGTACAGCACGACGTGGTGGTATCTCACCTTGGGACCGACTTACTACCTAAACCAACCTTTTATCGAACCGGTCCATCAGCCAAGACCCGAAATATGGCCAGGGATTTCTTGCGACCATTTCAAGGAGCCTTTAAAATGATCGGGTAGTATTACACCGGGCGACAGGGCATTGGGATCTCAACTACCACTCGGTCTTTAGTCGCCTTTTACAACCATCTGGCTTCTCCGCCAGCCATACATCCGAAACGTAATCGAAGATTTCGCCCGATGATATCGCGGAATGTACAGCGTGACGGGATGGTATCCCACCTTGGGACCGACTTACTACCTAAACCAACCTTTTCTCGAACCAGTCCATCAGCCAAGCTCCGAAATATGACCAGGATAAGGCGTTGCGACACGACCTACCACTTGGCCTTTAGTGGCCTCTTACAATAAGCCGGTCTTATATGTGAATATATTCTAACGCCATACTCACAGGGCTATACTTATAACAATACTTATTTATATTGTTTATAATGAACTTCAACAGCAATATCGCAAGGCCGTTCGGTCTCTACTGTCGCAATACGGATATAAACCGAGCGCTGAGCCTCCTTTGAACAACGAAAATCAACCGGCAGATAGAGCCAAGCAATCAGCACTTCTGTGGCTGTATAATCCCTTAACAATGGTTATTTGCACTCGAGGAAACGGAGATTCGTTTTCATGTTGTGTTGTTATTCTAACTATTTACTAGACAAATCAGAAAATGCAAAATGCAATGTATTCCTCGATGGCAGAAGCCTTGTGTCATATCCTTGAGACTTTACCCCATTCTGTTTAGTTTGAGCTTTTTTTTTTTGCTTAAGCAATTCCCTAGTTACGAATGTTTCAACCTTCTTTCAAAGAGTACTCATGCCTAACGCACAACAGGTATGTTTAGCTATTGGAACGTTTGGAGTCTTGGAATAAGCCTGTGGGGTTGATGGATGGGGGTGCCTAAACACGGGCACTAGTTTTCTACTAACCCCGACGAATACCGATGTAAACTCTTCTTCACACTTATGCAACAAATAGAAGACACGGGTGAATTCTCGTTCATTTGTTTTCTTTATTTAAAATTGGTTACAGTAATGCTAATTGCAACACTCATAATACAACTTGTAGATCGTTTCTTTACATTACTTGCGATAAAATTGCGCACACTGTTATTCTAACGATTAAATGCTTTGTGTTTTTCACATTTAAAAGTACACATAACTTGGTACACGCACGATAGTGATACTTCCTGGGTTAACTCTTGGATTAAACGCCATACCAAAAAAAAGGACACCACGAACGAAATTAGCCAGCTGTTACGGCGAAGTAAAGTTCCACCTCGATACCGATGAAATGACTCAACTCTCAGCGCGTGTGCGTGGTTGGGTGATTAAACTCTGACCCACCGAGACATTGACTCGATCCTTCGGCTAGTCTCAACTGGTGGTGAATTTCCACCAATGTGGGAGGAGCAAATCGGATCTTTTCTTTGGTGATAACCAGTGAACGATCGATTGGGGTTTTTTGGAAGAATATCCCTGTGGTGACCGTACAGGTCTGGATGAAAACCCATTCGCTGGAAGCCAAGACAAAGAAGATGTGAAGGGTGCACAAAAGAAAATCCAAATACCCGGCTGATCAAATAGATGATCGCGAACGAAGGCTGGCTGTATTGCCATGGTGAACGATTATTACTATTATTATTTATTGGCCTGTAGGATGGTGAGCGATGGAGGATAGATTTTTTTTGTTGACGTTAAGTCAACAGAAACTTCGCCAACGTTGGCAAGGGGCCAGGATGGGTGGTTGTATGTTTGTTTTAGAGAATGCATCATAGGGCATGGCCATTGATACGATTGTTTAAATAACAATAATGGGTCGTGTGAAACTCTATGATCATTCGTCGCTTGGGTGACATGAGCAATTTGACTTGCAGATGTGCAAGCATACGACTTACCCAGGGTGACTATGGACCAACGGACGGTAGGTAAAATAAACACAGTGAGGTTACAGTTTGGTTTGGGAAAACCGATCATACGACACGGCCGTTGAACAACGATTATGGCCGTGTCCAACTCAATGATCGGCTATAGGTTTAAGCGATCATCATCGGAAATTTGGCTTGCAGATATGCAAGCAAGCAAGTTGCCCAGCATGTCTTTTTTATGGACCAACGGATTGTTGGAACAAGAACACGCTGAAAGATTGGCGTGTGTTTACAAATCATGATTGCAGACGAGCTGAGCTGATCGGGTTGGTACATGGTTCATGTATTATGAACGGAATGATTTAATTGATATGCATGCCTTGACGAGGGTTTACTTTCCAGGTGAAAGATAATGAAGGGTAGCTTACGCTGCTCGATTGCAGGTAAGTGAAATGGCTTTGTTGAGTGAGGGGAAGGCAGGTTGATTTAAAGAAAATGGGTGGTTCTTTGGGAGTGCTTTAAAGAACCCCGACAAGCCTAGGCGCTTTTTATTATTTTTATGGATGGATGAATCATACCTGTATCATTTGGTGCGGAAAGGACGTGCGTCATAATTTTTCACTTTATTTTTGTACGCAATAGTTATCTGGTAACGAGACGGCTTCTCTTTACGAGAAGATATTTGTGGTTTTGCTATTACTTTTTCTTACCTTCAACTTTGGTCAATTTCGTCAAACTATTCAATCTTGTATATTCGCACAAACATTTGTTGGTGTCACATATAATTCAGTAGTTACTTCACAGTAGTTTGGTGATATATGGCTCTTTTTCCTCTCTGTTTAAATAACCTGCAGGCAATCCCTGTAGAGACGGCTGTTTTATATTTTGCACTGTGACTTGCTAGAACATACTTAGGTGGATCGGAGGGCAGGAGGTTTTCCTCTTCCTCAGAAACATATTTCTGTAATACTACACACTATACAGCTTCATACATTTCTACGCCTTCACAGCTTTCAGGATGAATTATAGAAGCTTTTGAATAAACAATAATTCGTATTGTAATTATAGTTAGGAAATAAAATAAAAGAGGATTCCCTATTTCAGATTAGCTCAATGCGTGAAAGGAATGCTGGCATTCGCAATCTTTATTACACATGGCCTAGCCTGTTATGTGGCCATCGACATCACTTGGACCGATTATGTCGTGAATAAATTGGGCCCACAGAGAAAAAAAATCTTCTGGGAGTATTGTGTAAGGACAGGACTAGTGCTGGTCACCTGTAAGTTTCTCCTGAATACATTTTCACTAATTATTAATGATATTTTTATCCTCTTTTATTTTTAGTCCTCCTGGCAATCGCCATTCCAAATTTAGAACTTTTCATATCACTTTTCGGAGCGTTGTGTCTATCAGCCCTCGGACTTGCATTCCCTGCCGCTATTCAAATCTGTATATATTGGTATCACTGTAAAGGTTTTTCAAAAGTATGGCTGCTCACGCAGAATTTAATTATTGCCATTGTTGGTATCCTAGGGCTGGTAATTGGAACCTACACATCCCTATCTGAGATTATAGACAAGGTGTTTTAAAAACAATAACTATTTATAAGATTCGTATTAAGATCCTGCAGAGAATTTTTTTAAAAGATAGCTGCGAGAACATTCCTGTGAAGACCAAGTATTACTGTAAGTTCACCAACCGAACGAACATTTGTTAAATGTTCTATCATTATTTTAATGTAGCAAAACATGTGATACAATCAGTGGAATATTAGATTATTTTATTTAATTTTTTTATATAGATTTTGTTTTTGTTAATAAATTATACTTTGTTAATGAATAACTGACCTCACACAAAACAAACAAGAAACTGATTAAACTTTTTAAAAGGTATCCGAGAATTCATATCATAAAATTAGATCCGATGTTAGAATTTAATCTTTGTCTTATGAAATGTGGCTCCACAGCTAATGAAAATTCGTTGGGAACACCTGAATCGTCTAGCAATATCACCTTAGCCTAAGTGTGAACTAGTGTCAGTGTTATAATAACTACTTGACCAGGTCTTACTGTTGGTTTACAGTGGGTAGCGAACACCAGAGAACTCGCCAATTGTAGAAAAGAATTGTTTATCCATAAACGTTGAACAAAAACGCAGAGTGAAAAATTGAACAAAAAAAACGTGGTGCCAAGAATACCTTTCCGTTACTAACCCTTTACTGATGTACGCCAACCAGTTCCAGACAACGCTTCCAGTCGACTCGCCATCTTTTACAATAATGTCCTAGATTACAATTTGGAGCACACCTCTCACTTTTCTCTTTTCTTTTTGGTATAAGACTTTAAGATAATCATTCTGAAATTTGATTCAAACTCAACAGTAACGTAACAGCATTCCGAACATACTAACTTGGTGTTTTCTAATCCAAGCTCCTAAGTGAAAGATGTCATCATTAGGTTCAACATGTGCCGTATGTTCAAATGTTTTTAATGCTTTTTCATAATAAATTCTGTGCAAATTAAACGAGGATTGAGTTAATAAAAGCAACACAAATCAATTAATCATCAAAATGTATTTTATCTCCTTCAAAGAAGACGCCATTTGAAGAAGTATTTTTTTTTTTTATCCAATCCAGTTATCCCTACTAGGCATATTCCAAGATCGCCTTTAGTTTTATGTCTTCATTTGACTCAAAACTAGATTTGCTTAGACAAAAAACGGCTTCAATGCAGTGATAATTTGGACTTTGGAAACAGAAAATATTCATAGAGATTCATAAAATATCATTATATTGGAAGGGTTTTTGGTCAAAAACTCATTTTTCTTTTTTGCGAAGTCCAAGTGGGGAAACTGGCTCTTTTGAAAAGAGTCGTGCTGCGACATATCGCAGGCATAAAACATCAATTAAAATATGGTGAATTCATTCGTTAAAAATACGTGATTCTTGTGAAAACTCTCCCAAACAATGGTGACGACTTTCGAATCGCATTTATATTACTAAATAAATATTTTTCTCAGTAACTGCCGTTCCCCGCCGTCTTGGATGAGAACTTTTTTTAACTACTTCACTGCCCTCATTCAAACTCTCTTGTGGTCAATATTACAATTACGCCAACATATTCAACACGTCCGAACAATAAGTGCCTTTTGCAACACAATTTTTCGAATTGGTTAGCCCAATTTTTTTCCATAAAAAAATTCGTGGATATCACTTGAGGTTAACTGACAACAAACTAGTTGACAGATGGCGCTCAAACTCAGCACCACCATGGGAGAAATTTTTTTTAAAAACCCCTAACATGGCCCGTTTAAACTCTCTGTCCCAGCTATAATTTGACAGGTTGTATACTTTTTATTGGCTTGACTACTATTATTTTTATAATTTTTTTTAATTTAAATGAGTTCATTGAGCTGAAAAAGGCACTTTGTGACTTTTCCACTTGGCTTCTCAATTTGGTGTACCATGTTGCCCTACAACAATGACAATCTGACACGAAAGAGTTTTTAGTTGTTGTCTGAATAACAAACAATCACCAATAGCATAACACAGCACTCTTAAGGTCTATCATCATCATCATCATCGGCACTACAACCGGGAGCCGGTCTTGGCCTTATTTAGCAAGTCCTGAGGCTTGTTAAATTTTCAATAATGATTTGTTTTTTTCCGGGCAAGGTCATTAGTCTTGCGGCAGATGCTCCCCGACGAGGAATCGAACCCCGGTCTCCCGCGTGACAGGCGGGTATACTAACCACTATACTATAGATGTCCATAACTCCTGGAAATTGATTTCAACCCGTATGCCTATTCCCAAATCGCCACCACAGTAATCAGTTGAACCTATGTACATACAACCGCGAGTATGTTTTGTCGCAACTTGCAACAATTTAATATCACAACCTTAATACCCAATCTTTTAAATCCCAATTTTTTTGAGATTCACAAAACACCGCATTCTTGTCCCAAAGGTGTGTGATGGAAATATATTTTACACAGAATTCGTGTTTCTAAATATCCTCTAAAATGTGCAAATAGCCACGAGTACGAACTGCTAACGTACTGAACAGCAATACGACTATGATAGTCGCTCAATACTGTCACTGCCGATAGCAACTTAAATAATATGTAAAAACAAAAGTATTTCTTTTTGCTTGTTCCACGTTGTTGATATTGTTAATATTGTTTAAGTGAATTTATTTTTTAAATTCTTGTAGCATCTTATGTGTTTAATTATAAGTGAAGTGTATTTATAATCAATATTTTTAGTTTTCCATTTTTAAAACTACATGTTTCTAAAACATGCTTGAATTGTACAATAAAAATATATACGTGTATAGAATATAAGATATAAACAAAACGATTACTGTTCCTATCGGATAAGTAATTTCGCACTGTTGTTATTAGCAATTATGTATTAATTTAAATAACAATAAATCGAATTTATTTATAAAGTGTAAGACAAACAGACACGGTAATTGTTAGCATATAACAAAAAAAGTCTAATGTAAAGATATTAAATTTCTAGCTTTGCAAAGGCACAAAACATGTTCTGTTTTTAATTATTTCTTTTATTCATGAATTAACATATAAAAGCTTACGATTTTAAAGCTATGATCGCTAATTTGTGGCGAACGGAGGGCCAAGTTGATGAAAGAGGAGTGGTAGAAGCAGGATGATGAAAGCAGTCAATAATAAATAATACAAGCTTATTACGGCTTGGAATACATTTAATTGGTGTAAATTAATTCAATATAAACTGGAGGCGATGCGTTCGCGTTGAAAGGGTGATGATCAGCGTTGGTCCCATTGGAAAAAGGTGACAGTCAGATGGCGTCCCATAGGTGATGACGCATTGTCAGCTGGCGGCTGAGAGGCATGTGGTGAATATGCTGTGTGGTGAGTGTACTAGACGGTGAACGTACTAGATTCTCCCCGCTATATTTATTTACGAATCCGCAACACGAATACACAAGTTCATTTGGGATTTGTGTACAACAAAAAAGAAAGTGATACAATGGGCTGCATAAAAAAGATTAAAAAAATACATTACACGTAAGTTCATTTGCATGATGTAGCTTATCATCATCATCATCGGCACTACAATCGTGAACCGGTCTTGGCCTTATTTAGCAAGTCTGAGGCTTGTTAAATTTTCCATAATGATTTGGTTTTTTTTTCGGGCAAGGTCGTTAGTCTTGCGCCACTCAGTGTATTTGCATGATGTAGCTTACGCGAACTGTAAATTGACTGACTTTATAAAAGTAAATCATATGTTTATAACGAACTGCTACGATAGCACCTTTTTGAGAGGTATACTGGATGCATCCACTGCACCTTTGACTTGCTCAGTAAGCATACTGCGCTCCTCTGTGAATCTACTGCATCCGGTTTGTGCAAGTCTTCCGCGTGCTTGAATCTGTGCCTGCTACACTATCAGGCATTGGGAAATATAAATGTCTACCTCACCGTGCGGTCTGCCTGTTGACTTTTTTTTTTTTAGTATCGTTTCGTATGTCCACCTTCTTGGAATAGCTGTGTCCCATTTCTGCCACCGGCTAAAGCTCCCTTCTCTGCGAGTTCGGACTAATATACGCTGGAATCTCGTATATTCAGTTGGCGCAGCTTGTACATGAATTCTATCGTTGCCCCTCCTCATCATATTTACCGCCAAATATACCCCTTAAAACTTTATTTTCGAATACGAGGAATTTGTTTCCTTTCCGTTTTGTGAGAGCCCATGTTTCGCATCCCGTATAGAGCGATCAGCGTGATTATGGTTCTATAGACACGTAGCTTTATGATACGTGATAGCAGTTTGGATTTCGGCAGATTACTGTCTGCGTGCCAACTAGTGTTGCCGGAATGCAGTCTTTTGTTAATTTCCTTCGACATTTCTATACTGGCCGTCAGTATCGTTCCCAGATATTTAAATTTTTTAACTTTTTCAAATATCTTGCCTCTGACGTTTATATGTGTTCCCCGAGGTCCACCTGCTCTCGCCGTAATTACGTATTTTGTTTTGTCTTCATTTATTTCTAGGCCCAACTCTTCTACCGCTTGCATGATGATTTCACAGTTTTTACTTATAGTTTCGAGATTATCGCCCAGAACGACGATGTCATCCGCTTATGCGAGCGGTTATGTGACCCGTTCAGGGATGATCCGGTCATGTTGTCGTCTTGTACCTTTCTGATAACATACTCGAGGACAAGGTTAAAGAGACATGGTGAGAGGTCATCCCCCTTGTTTTAGTCCGTCCTGGATTTCAAATGGTTCTGAGATGTCGCCCTATGTTTTAGTTCATGCAAATTTGAATGAGGGCGGCATATTTTTTCGTGATTCCCATGTTGTATATCCATACGCCGTACTTCCTCGACACGACCGAGAGAAGAGCGTGGACACTATTTTAACGAACCGTATGATTATTCAATCGTGAAAAACCTTTTTGATAAAAGCACTTCTTCTATTTTATAGCCAATTAATTTTTATTCTAACCGCACTGCTTTCTAACAAACAAACAAGCAAACTCTCACGTATTATTATATCAACTAATTTAATATTTACATAGCGTACGCGGTAGCAAAATGCACACCCGACATCGACTAGTTTCTCAATTAGACTCCTCTTTGATCGGCGGTCAATCTCCAACTCTCTCGCTTGTCCGAAAGTACAAAACTTATTCATTACATTTACTTCTTCTAGAAGTAAATGTAATGATTATGTGTTATTATATAAAGGATTGTTTGAATTAATTTTGTATGTACATGTTATGTTATATTAAGATATATTTCTAATGTGTATGTTATGTGGAAATATAGATCTTGATATATAATTACTGATTAAGTTATTATGTAATGAATGTTGAAATGTATTTATAATACAAAGGGATTTGATTAATATGCAGATAACTCTAATGTAGTGTGTCGCATCTCGCTTCACAAATTAGCGTAGACAACATTGACTGCCGCAAAATTTCGACCAGACAATACCGTCAGCATTGTATTGACACTTTAACTCTCAATAGTACGCCACAACATTCGTCCAGTTTCATTCAGCTATCGTTCTGGAAGGCAATATATATATAATAATATAATATATAACAATATAATTTTAATAAACATTTTCGTGTCGTTATTTGTCGTCCATCGTGTCGCTATAGAATCTGTACGGTAAACGAATCGTGCAAGGAAAAACATAGTGAATATATATATATATAATATGGGAAATGGGTATATTGTATGGGATTAATGATTAAAATGATTAATATGAAATGTATATATATAACATAGCTCCTCAATAGTATACTGGTTAGTATACCCGCCTGTCACGCGGGAGACCGGGGTTCGATTCCCCGTCGGCGAGCCTCTGGCGCAAGACTAATGACCTTGCCCGGAAAAAAACAAATCATTATGGAAAATTTAACAAGCCTCAGGACTTGCTAAATAAGGCCAAGACCGGTTTCAGGTTGTAGTGCCGATGATGATGATGATATATATAATATGGGAAGGAAATGGATATATTGGGATCATGGGAGGACGGTAGGGCTCCCGGAGCACTACATCCAGCTCAACTACAATATCGTAGAGTCTTTGCCTTGCGACTAAGTCGTGATTGGTGTACCGTCTCCCCGTACTCCCACTTATTTTCCAGCAGTTGCCTTATTATGAACATTTGGTCGTTTGTTGACCGGTTCCTACGGAATCCGCACTGGTAGTGCCCCAGTATTTCTTCTGCGTACGGTGTGGTTCTCGCCAGTATGATGTTTGTTAGTGTTTTGTATGTGGTTAGGAGCAATTATATTCCTCTGTAGTTTCGCAGTCAGACCTGTCTCCCCTTTTAGAAAATTGGGACGACTATTGAGGTACTCCCTTCCTTATTCCATATTGTTTTGATGAGTTGGTGGATCTTTCGAGCAGTTGCCTCTCCTCCATGCTTCACAAGCTCTGTCGGTATGCAGTCGACAGCAATTTCTAGTTGAATTTATGGCGGCATACATACCTCTCATATTCTTTGCTCTGACGTTTTCTAGGATTTTTTCGATCCGAGTCTTCTCCCGTTCGCGTTTTTTGTGTTTGAAAAGTCTCGTTGTCTCTTTCCGAATTGTCGCGCATCTTTCTGCGTTGACTTCATCGTATCTTTCTAAGGGGATCACTCTGAGGCGCTTACGTTCTTCGATATTTGCCCTGCACTCATCGTCAAACCAAGGTTTGGACTTAGTTGTTTTCTTAAATCCGAATACCTTTTGGGCTGTTTGTTTGATTGTGTCTCTGATCGATGTCCATTTACTGTCCACGCTATTGGCTTCCTCTTCCTCACTGCTCCCATTCTCTAGGATGTTAAATCTATTCGTTAGTTCGTCTTGATATTCAGCCCTTTTGTGCAGGTCTTTTATTTTATCGATGGCAAACTTTTTGCTCGTCTCCCGTGACTGCCCATGTGGGTCTGCTGCGAGCCGACTCCCAATTTTGCCTATCACTAGACTGTGATCGGAGTCGCGATCTGCTCCTCTATATGATCTGACGTTAAGGAGATTCAAGTGGTGCCTTTGTCTATGAGGAAGTAGTCTATTTTGTTGTTTTTTTTTTTTTTTTTGGTTTCGGTAGGAGGGTGGAAATCTTCAAAAGATACCTCTGAACCGATCCAGAGGCATGCGAGTTTTTACCGACTAAAACCACGTCCGGACGGGCACATATTCCCGTTGATCCCCGTAGAACCTTCCTTTAGATATTCCATCGCGGGGTGGGACGGAGTTTACCTGTTATTCCGCTCGTCGCGCCGCAGCTGCTGCACCATGTCACATAGAATATCATTTGCTACGGACCATGCCTGTTTTGAACTCAGCATGTGTTCTATTACTCCTGCCAGAGTAACTGTCCGTCTCCAAAGTCGTTCGTGCGGTCTCGAATCTCACGCATTCTGTGAGTACACGTTCCGCATTTTCTATTTTGCCTTTACAATACAAGTAGCATGGGTGATTCATATGTTTATACTTGTGCAAGTATTGCCGAAAGCATCCCTGTCTTGATATTAGTTGAGTCAGGTGGTAATTCAGCTCGCCATGTTTTATTTCCACCCATGATATCCGTGTGATTTATGGATTTGCTTCTGCTTGAACATCATGCTTTTCACTACCAGATCTTTTGACGCTGCGAACGTGATAATTCGAATTCCATTATCATTTGAAACGTCGTGTAAGCTTTGTTTAACTATAGTTAGTTGGAAAATATCTTCCTTCCAATTTTTGCATTGAGGTCCCAGAGGAGGATTTTAACATCGAATGATGAGATCCCATCAAATACTTCCTCTAGGGTCTCGTAGAACGTGTCCTTCGTTTCTTCATCTGTAGATTCTGTTGGGGAGTGTACGTTGATAAACACATAATTGTACCATGGTCCCTGTATTTTTAGCACAGACATTCGGTCATTAATAAATTGCACATCTTTTACATGGGGCGTAATATTCTTGCTTATGATGAATCCAGTCCCGAGGTTATGTGTATCGGTACCCCCACACGCCAGTGTAAATCCGTTGGTTTCGATTACTTGATGTGGGAGTCGGACTTCCTGAAGCGCGACAATGTCCATTTTATATTGTTTCCCGTTTTTTGCGACCGTTTGTATCGCGCTTGGTTTGTATAACGTTCGAACATTCCACGTGCCGACGTGTATATCCCGCTTTTTCCGTTTTTCCCTACGTCTTCCTTTTGCCGATCTGTGTTTTCTTGATGATTTATTCCCTTATAGTAGTGTCAGGTCATCACACCTACGCCTGCCGGGTTTTTCGTGGGGTTGTTTTTTGTACAATAATTATTCATTTTTGTTCGCACATGTCTTGGAGTTTCAAATAGTCCACCAGATCAGAGCCCCTCCTTGATATGGTAAGGCCTGCTTACTGCTCTGATTCGACCCGGTGTCAGAGAGGCGCCGTTATAATACAGCCGGTATACCCCTGATAATTTGTTTTTCTAGGCAAGGTTATTAGCCTTGAGCCAATGGGAATGTTTACTAATCAGAATTATAGCTACTGCTTTGGTTGAGTTAGGTCGGATTTTCCATCGACTGTAGTACTGATACAGTTCTTCCAGGTGGCGATTGAGTCGATTTGTTGCGAGTTTAGGGCTTTTGGATGACGTGTACACTAGGCCTCCTCGATAGTATAGTGGTTAGTATACGCACCTGTCACGCGGGAGACCGGGGTTCGATTCCCCGTCGGGGAGCCTCTGGCGCAAGACTAATGACCTTGCCCGGAAAAAAGAAATCATTATGGAAAATATAACAAGCCTCATCATCATCATCATCATCATCGGCACTACAACCGGGAGCCGGTCTTGGCCTTATTTAGCAAGTCCTGAGGCTTGTTAAATTTTCCATAATGATTTGTTTTTTTTCCGAGCAAGGTCATTAGTCTTGCACCAGAGGCTCCCCGACAGGGAATCGAACCCCGGTCTCCCACGTGACAGGCGGGTATACTAACCACTATACTATCGCGGAGCCCATAACAAGCCTCAGGACTTGCTAAATAAGGCCAGGACCGGTTTCCGGTTGTAGTGCCAATGATGATGATACCCGTGGCTGCAAACCATCCAATGGGCACGGTGACGCGTAACACCCTGGATTAGGGGTGGTAGATCTTTGTGTGGTACTCCTCGCTAGCCTGTCTGACATAGGTGGCCCTACTGGAAGCGTGTGTTTCCGTCAGCATAGCCTGAGTGATTCATTGTAGTTTAAGCCCGCGCACCACGTCAACGTTTCTACCAAGCGTTCGACTTTTTAAGTGTTAATCCGTTTATGTCTTTGGATTATTTATTAAATTTGTATTACAATCGTTGAACAAATTCGGACTCTCTATAATACTGGTAGGGCAAGCCCTTTCCAATATTTTTAGATCGCCTTGCTCAAGTAGCGCACCTCCAGAACCGGACTCTGTCTCTGGGTGACGGGCGTTGCTGTCTTGCCCGGTGCGAACGGTGTACTGTGCCCAACTTCCCAACTGCTGCTGCTTATAATATCTCTTTTGTCCCCATTCCCTCGTTCGCATGTTGTCACGGGAACAAAGAGAGCAACTGGTTTAAATATCTGATCCTCAGTCCGCCAATCGGCAGCCGTGTGCTGCTACGTCTCCAACACAAAGTTTCAAACAAGTTTCCAATTGGGAAACGAATTTCGAAAATAATACGAATACCGCTTGACGGCCTTTGCAAAACGAATAACCCTTTACAGAAATTTTCCCTTTGATTTTGTATAGGCTCGGGTTGTTCTGTATCGTCGACGGAGATTATAGGTTATTAGTCTAATCTATAAAAGTAGAACGGTGAGAAAATCGGTTGACCAAAAACAAAAACCTTCTAATTATTGTTTTTGCGATCACGGTAATCACGGCGAAACCTACAACAAGTGCATCAGAAGCTGGGCTGACTGCGAATGTTTGAATCTAAAGATTCAGCGAAACCAAAAAGTTATCAAACATGCCGGAACTGATGAGTCGACTGCCTTCACAAAGTCACCAGACCCTTGCTACTTGTACATATTTTAACTTCTCAAGACATCCTTAGAATACATCGAATCCAAAGAGTGCTTCAATTAAAAGGAAATAAGTAAAATCCGAGTGTGGGTTAAACGTTAAATGGTTTTTGCCACAAATTTTTTTTTTATTTAATAATCTTTAGGAATTATAACTATGGAAAAGGTAATAATTGAAGAACGTGAATCAGTTGGCGAAAGCTTATTAGAAAAATTAGTGTTCAAATAAGAATTTATTTTGCGAAAATGCTCGTCCAACAGGCAAAGAAATTGGGCGTGCTATTAGGCGGTTCAATACTGCAACTGAACAATAAAATAAAATGAATGTTAATATAAAATGTATTGTAGTTCCCCTTTTATTTTGTCCTTGGTAATTTATTTTTTATGAAGCAACGGTCTGGCAGCCATGTTAATACAGAAATAATATAAGTCTGCAAAATTTAATCCGGAAATACATAAACAAAATTATAGCCTGCGTGTAAACCCAGATTAATGACATATAGGAAATCGTTGGTACTGATGCTGCTACTGCCACTGACATCTAATTAACGAAAACTGTCAACTGTTATTTATTTATTTTCTGAATAGATTCTGAAATGGTGAGAATAAACTTTCGTACAATAATAAATTTAAACCCATGTTATAAACTTATTTAAATTCACGCAGTCATGTAGTCTGTCACTCTTCACACAGATTGTGGTGATTTAAAAATTGAACTGTTCTGCGATGACTGCCCTAAAGCCTGTGAGAACTTTTTAGCCCTGTGTGCGAGTGGTGGATATGACGGCTGCCACTTCTTCCGGAACATCAAAGGTTTCATGGTCCAAACTGGAGACCCAACAAACACAGGGAAATGCAGAGTTTCGATATGGGGTAATCAATTTGAAGACGAATTTAAGGACTCCCTAAAGGTAATTATATTTATCCATTTTATACCTAATGTAAAAGATGTTCCTAAATAAATATCTGAAATGAAGCACTCGGACCGTGGGATCGTGTCAATGGCTAATAATGGACCGAACACTAACGGCTGTCAATTTTTCATAACGTACGCTGCACAACCAAATTTAGATCTTAAATACACTGTATTCGGCAGGTAAGATTATTGGAACACGTAAATATATTGAATGATGGTGCCAGTTTCCTTTTTAGAGTTATCGATGGGTTTGATGTTCTCGATGAATTGGAGAAACTCATGGTAAATCCTAAAACCTACAAGCCCTATACAGAAAAGAAGATTAATAGTGTAACGATTCATGCTAATCCAATTGCTTGTGCCCAAGAAGGAGGTTAACGACAACTTGTTGGTTATTGATCTTGTTCTTAAATTAAAATACACATAATGACAAAAATATTAGCAATTGTTTACTACTCACTTTTAGCGATCTGTTAGAAGAATTTGTAAGGAACGTCGTTCTCTTCGTTGATGTTGATCACATTCCGTTTTTTAAGCTGTACGGTTCATTTTCTGCTGCCTTAATTACCGTCATAACATCATAATGCAATTAGTCGCAACTAAGTGGTTGCAATTTGCTTTCGTCTGAATTAATTAATTCTTTCTCCGAACGTGGTGCTTTGTTAATTCACTTGTCCTGGACACGAAAATGAGTTTAGGTTTGGCACCAAAGGTAAAAATTAACTTTCACAGCAGATGTGACTCGATTCTGACTTGACACTGCTACAACTCGACTTCATTCGTTGGGTGGAAAAAAACTCCTACACGCAACGATCGCGACACCTGTGTATTGTTGGGCTGTTAAAATCTGACTCCTCGAGTGGCCGCTGCACTCAACATCCCCTAGCTGCAGTGGTGGTGAATTTCCATCTTAATGGGAGGAGCCGAATCGGATCGTTTCTTTGGTGATGACCAATGAACGATCGATTGAGGTTTTTTGGAAGAATTCCCCTGTGGTCACCGTACTGGTCTGGATGAAAATCCATTCGTTGGAAACCAAGACAAAGAAGATGCGAAGGGTGCGCAAAAGGAAATTCAAATATTCGGCTGATCAAATAGATGATCGCGAACAGAGGCTGGCTGTATTGTTCCGGTGAACGATGGAGGATGGATATTTTGTTGACATTAAGTCAACAGAAACTTCGCCGACGATGGCCAGGGACCAGGCTGGATGGCTGTATGTTTGGTTTAGGCAAGCATCGTAGGGCATGTCCATTAATATGATTGTTTAAATTAATCTGCTGGTACATGAGTACGATGGTGAGGAATTTGACTTGCAGATGTGCAAGCATACGTCTCACCCAGGGTGGCCATGGACCAGCGGTTGGTAGGCAGAATCAACGCAGTGAGGTTACTGAGTGTTTGTTTTAGTTTTCGGGAAGAAGCATCATAGGACATGATCGTGGGTATGATTGCTTAAGTAACAATTATGTTCACGCCAAATCCCATAATCGGTTGATGGCCGATAAAGGGGAATTAGTTACAACTGTTGCGAACCTAAAGATATGGGGGCAATGTCTGATTAAATGGTAGGAAAAATATCGGCTGCAGCTGTGTCACCAAGTAGGCTCGTCGGCGTGTCTTCTTGGACCAACGGATTGTTGGAACAAGAACACGCTGAAAGATTGATATGATTCCTGACGAGCTGAGGCGATAGGGTTGGAATGGTTCGTATATTATGAACAGAATAATTTAATGATGTGCATGCATGCTATCTGGCGCAAGACTAATAACCTTGCCCGGAAAAAAAATCATTATGGAAAAATTTAACAAGCCTCAGCACTTGCTAAATAAGGCCAAGACCGGCTCCCGGTTGTAGTGTCGATGATGATGATGATGCATGCTAGGGTTTTGCTTTCAGGTGAAAGATGACGCTGGGTAGCTTACGCTGCTCATTTGCAGGTAAGTGAAATGACTGAATGGCAAGTGGAAGGCAGGTTAATTTAAAGAGAATGGGTGGTTCTTTGGGAATACCTTAAAGAACCCCCACACTATTATGACGGTGGGGTGATAAGCTTAATAATTAATTTCAGTATGCTTAGCCTCTATATATGCTGTCACGCCATCGGTTATAAATCAATTAGGCGGCGTATCTTCGGATCTCTTATTTTCTAATAACGGACTGCGCCGGGGCCAACTCTATGTATCGGGTAATATGACGTCCAATTTTGCCGATGATAGTTCACTGATTTCTCCATTTTGCAACAATCGGTTGGTTAATCTATCAATGTTGTACAAACTTAGATTCAACCGTATCGATTCCCCAAACCGCGATCTGCACAAAACGCCGCAATGGGGAAAAACCACTCGCTTGATTTCACTTGATTTCAATGCGACGAAGATACAATTTACAAGAAAAAATAGATCTTCACTGACATTACTTACGATGAATAGTCGGGTCAGCAAGTCTAAGGAAAGCATAGAATCGGGTCACAGTCAGTGGAAGTAGTCCTGGCATGAGCATGCTGGAATATTACATCAATGAAATAGAGTTATCTTTTCAGACCTAAAAGACGTTTTAAAATTATCCGCGCTTTTAATTATACTGTTCACTAGCTCGGAATTCTGCTCCGAAGCATATACTTGACCCTCTCAATTGTATTCAGCGACGAGGAGTCAACTGAATTGACTAACATCACTATCATATCAAAGGTGCCTCTGGACCTTTTTTTTTGCCTTTCCTACAGATGTCATGGAGACAGCTGCTCGGAAATTCGTGATTTCTTTCCAAGGAATTCGGTTCATTCGAACCACACAAGGCAATTCATGTATCAACGACACATACATCTCTATATCAAAGTTCATTTTCTTACAAGAGTGGAAAACGATGGAACTTCCTTACATCACGATTGTTTCCAGAACGCTACAATTTGTAGCTGTTCAAAAACAACTTTAATAGTTATCTGAAGATATTGTAGCGAGCTTAGGGTTCGCTGGATTAATTATGTTAAAATAAATAAGAGCCGTTAAATCGATTTTAAATAAATGTAACACTTTATTAGTCCGTTAATAACAACCGTTACTTTTACCGTACACTTAACGATTTCCTGACTTATCGCTTCCGTACTTATCGCGTCTTTTACTTCTTACTTATCGCTTGCTTCACTTTTTTACTTATTACTTTCTACTTCTTGCTCTCTACTACTTGTCTCCATGATCTGCGTGCGACGTACGAGGGTGCCTCTTATGTTTCGGGATTTGGCAACCCTAGTGTTGCAATCCGGCAATTGACAGCTCTGTCGTAAAGTTGGACATTTTTGAGGTTATACGCACTCAGAACGTTTTGACATACGAGCGCTATTTGTGTTGTTTACAGTAACTTAAAAGATTCATCAAGGCCCAAAAATGGAATTAAATCGTCAACATTTTCGTGCGATTATTTTTTACAACTTTCGGCGTGGATTAACTCAGCAACAGTGCATGGATGAACTTAATTCAATTTTTGGCGATGAAGCTCCATCAAGGACCAGTGTTTATCGATGGTATGGTGAATTCGATCGTGGTCGTAGTTCACTCCAAGATGAATTTCGTGAAGGTCGTCCAAAATCAGTTGTTGTTCCGAAAACCATTGATGCTGTTCGCGAACTGATATTGGAAGATCGTCATGTGACCTATCGTGAGATTGAGACAACCTTAGGCGTTAGTGGGACCAGCATACATTCAATATTGCATAAACATTCGACTGTCAAAAAAATTTGTTCGCGTTGGATCCCACACAATTTGTCAATCGCCCAAAAAAAGGCTCGTGTCAATTGGTCAAAAGAAATGCTCAAAAAATACGGTCGCGGTGCTTCGAAACACGTCTATGACATCGTGACAGGTGATGAATCGTGGATTTACGCGTATGAGCCCGAAAGTAAACAGCAGTCGACTGTCTGGGTGTTTCGAGATGAGCCAAATCCAACAAAAGTTGTTCGCGCACGGAGCACTTCCAAGCAAATGGTTGCCTGTTTTTTCGGAAAAACTGGACATGTCGCAACCGTACCACTAGAACAACGCAGAACAGTCCATTCTGAGTGGTACACAACCATTCGTTTGCCAGTTGTCTTCCAAGAAATCAGGAAAACCAACCGCCGAAGACGGATCACTTTTCACCACGACAATGCGAGCTCTCACACATCGGCTGCGACAACTGCATTTTTGAGCACCCAAAACATCGATTTGATGGGTCATCTGCCGTATAGTCCTGACTTGGCACCGAATGACTTCTTTTTATTCCCGTATGTAAAAAACAAACTGAGAGGTCAACGTTTTTCGACACCTGAAGAAGCGGTTGCTGCATTCAGAATGCATGTGTTGGAGATACCTCAATCAGAGTGGCAAAAGTGCTTCGACAATTGGTTCAAACGCATGCAAAAGTGTATAGATGTTCATGGGGAATATTTTGAAAAACAATAAAGTGATTTTCGATGATCAATATTTGTTTTTGTTCTCTAATCCCGAAATATAAAAGGCAACCCTCGTATTTATACCGTTTTTTCTCCTCCTGATTCGGTGTTTCGTTTCCGTCCGTTCCATAGCCTCGAATTTTCTATTGTTCATAGTCTCCAGTTTTCCAGTACTTTCTAGAATACTCTAGTACTTTGTTTCGGACTTTCTAGAATATTCTTGTACTGATTGTCATATGCGTCACACTACCCTCCGCCTAGATTAGTTCGTCCCGAACTAAGTTCACTGATCTTCTGGGTTAACAAAATGTCGCCAGTCGGTCACGACGTATCACTTTCATTTTGGCGTTCGGTCTTCGCTGAATCTTATAAACAACGTCGTTAATTCTTGTGAGAATCTTATACGGTCCTTCCCAATGTTGCTGCTACTTCGGAGATCTTCCTTTTTGCCGATGAGGGTTATAAAGCCACACGTTATCGCCTGCATTAAATCCGGATGCGTTTGGCTCGAACGTCGTACCTTGTTTTCATCCTGTCACTTGAAACCTTGATATGCTTTCGAACCAAATGATGAATCTCATCGAGGTGATTTCTCCATTTGGCTATGTAGTCTTCGGTCTTATCTATGGCGTCTGGAGGTATCCCGAATCACAGATCGGCTGGTAATCGTATCTCTCATCCAAATATAATTCTTGCTGGAAGATGGCCTGTCGTATCGTGATTAGCCGATCTCTAACTAGTGAGAAAGGTTTCTACATATTTGTCCCAATCTCGTTGGTGATCACTAACGACCTTCGATAAGTGCTCTTTTATTGTTCGGTTGAACCTTTCGACCATTCCGTCTGACTGTGGATGTAAGGGTGTGGTCCTGGTTTTCCTTACGCCCAGTGCCACACAGATGCCTTGGAAATATCTGTGATTCGAAGTTTCGGCCTTGATCGGAATGAAGCTCACAGGGAACTCCATAGCTGCTGATCCAATTATTAATAAGCAACTCAATGACGGTTGTTGCTTCTTGGTTTGGAATTGGAAGGACTTCCACCCACTTGCTGAAGTAATCCATGATAACCAACATGTATTTGTTGTTGTCGTTGGTATTTGGAAATGGTCCTGGGATATCAATCGCAATTCGCTCGAAAGGGGCACCCACGTTGTACAGCTTCATAGCGCTCCTTGGTTTTGCTGTTGGTCCTTTGGTCGCAATGCAAGTTGTGCACTTCCTACACCAAGACTCGACGTCATCTCTCATGTGAAGCCAGTAGAATCGAGATCGTAATTTTGAAAGTGTCTTATTTACTCCCAGATGTCCATCGGGGGCTCCGTCGTGCATCTCTGTTAGTACATCCTTCACTTTTGATGGTGAGACTAGAATCTGCATTCGATGGGATTTTTCGTCCGCGGCTTCCCATTTATGCTTTAGAATTCCATCTTCCACCAGCAAGGAATTCCATTGTGCCCAATATGCTTTAAATGTTCCACTCTTGTCGGAAATATTGTTCCAAGTTGGCCGCTCGTTCTTTTCTTTGTGTTCCAGGATTAGCGACATACCTTCATCCTGAAGTTGAGCTGGGCGTATAGCATCACTCGTTCACCCATCTAGTACTTCTACTTGTACATTTCGAAGGTCGTACGTCTCTTGTTTTTCTTCCGCTCTATGACAATGTTTACAATCTGGCTTACATGGTCTTGTGGCGGTTCCGCCAAACCCCACTGTCTACTTACCCGAGGAACCCCCGTAACTACAACCCAACCTTCATAGTTTTCTGCTAATGCAATCGCATTAACATCTGTAAATGCTTCACGCATTGAGTTCATCAAATGTATTTAGCTAAAAGCTCCTGGAAGAGAATTCTTACCTTCATTCGATAATTCAAATTCAAAATTCTCTATAAGAATTCTGTTTCAAACATCATAAATACAAAAACTATTCGGCACCTTCGGTTGCCAGGCAAATTCCAGCCTCCCCATATTTGCACTTCAATCACCAGCATACCTGAAACATTTCCCTTCTCAAGGGCAGTTAATGCTTTCAACGCATTATCTAGGAATTCCTGTAAAGAATTTATCCCACAAGGGCATACATACATGCATCAATGCATCTCTGCATTAGCGATCTAGAACCGAATTCTTGTTTAGTGTAAATACTCACACTAGAATACGACCCTTGAGTTGCCTTAGATGCCATATACAATTGGCATAGATGTTATACAAACCGTCATTGTATAACCATCTAATTTGCTTCACAATGACTTGCAGCTATTGATACAGCTGCAAGCACTTTACCCCGAAATGCTCCTTTGTTTGAATCTCCGAACAATCATCAACTCCGTGCATAGCCGCCGGATTGAATTCAATAGCATCAACAAATGCAAATAAAGATTCCGTTCCCTTACAACGACCAAAGATACAATATACAAATTATATGATGTATCCCAAATGTATTTCACACCTAATGAGTTGCAGCTTATTTATTTAGCCGACCCTCATTACAGGCCGATGCCTTAGGTCGCTTCTTCCTTTGTTCTTTTTTCCTCGTTTCAGGTTTCGTTTATCCTTTTCTCAAATGCATCGATAAACACTGTGATCTGTACGATCACCCATACATGCATACACCATGATCTTCATTACGAGATCTGATTTTCCATTCCACAAAGAGACACTTTACGTTTCTCTTGTGGTAGGTAAACATATCCTTATCCGAGAGGATATTCACCACCACCGAATCGAGGGTGAATCAAGATCCAGACTCCAACCCTCGATGGAGTCCCATTACATCCACCGACCGGGCAGGTCGTGTCACCCCCGCTCCCCGGTGCGCACGGGGACGCGAATATATCCCGGGACGTCGTTATTCCAAGTCGGGTTGGGTAAGCGCGAATTTAATTTAAAAAGTAATTTTTCTTGTGCCTCATCATAATATGTTTGTACGTCAGTTCATCACCAGTGTAATTAAAATCAGTTTTGTAATCATAAACACCGAAAAATATGTCGTGAATAAAAGTAATCATTTAATTACCAAACTAACTCGAGTGTTTTTCATTTAACTGTCTTGTGGCGGAGTTTAACTCCTTGTGGTGGTGAACAGTTTGCGGTGAACTCAGTTTCTTTTGGTACACGGAGAATCCCAATTTATGATGGAGGAAAGAGGAGAATCAGCGCAGTACGCCGGTGCACAATGCTTCTTCCCCACAGTCTTCTTGATAGAGCATCAGCGTTATTATGTCCAACACTTCATATCAGGTCTCGCGGTTCTCCGTTGTTATTATTATTATTATTATTATTATTTACTGGCCTGTAGGAACCCGGAAGTTCATGACCTCACCGACTCGGCTCCGCCATTGTTCCCTGTCCTGTGTGCTCTCCTTCCACGTTCGATCATCCGATTCGATCTTCTCGAGGTCCAATCTAACATTGTCCTCCCATCTCCGTCGCGGCCGCCCCGTCGGTCTCTTCCCCGTTAGTTTACCGTCAAGAATTCTATGCACGGTCCTATCATCGCCCATTCGCGCTACGTGTCCGGCCCATCTTAATCTTCGCGACTTGATCGCTCTCACTATTGTAGGTTTGCGGTATAGCTCTTCCAATTCGTGGTTTTGGAGTTTCCTCCATTGTACTGACTCCTCGTCATATTTACCGCCAAATATACCCCTTAAAACTTTATTCTCGAATACGCGGAATTTGTTCTCTTCCCGTTTTGTAAGAGCCCATGTTTCGCATCCGTATAGAGCAATCGGCATGATTATGGTTCTATAGACACGGAGCTTTATATTACGTGATAGCAGTTTGGATTTTAATAGTTTACTGGCTGCATGCCAACTAGCGTTGCCGGAATGTAGTCTTTTGTTAATTTCCTTTGACGTTTCGTTTCTGGTCGTCAGTATCGTTCCCAGATATTTAAATTCTTTGACATTTTCAAATATCTTGCCCCTGACGTTTATATGTGTTCTCTGAGGTCCACCTGCTCTCGTCGTAATAATGTATTTCGTTTTGTTTTCGTTTATTTCTAGGCCCATCTCTTCTGCCGCTTGCATGATGATTTCACAGTTTTTACTTATAGTTTCGAGATTATCGCCCAAAACGGCGATGTCATCCGCATACGCGAGCACTTGTGTTACCCCGTTCAGGGATGATCCGGTCGTGTTGTCGTCTTGTACCTTTCTGATGACATACTCGAGGACAAGGTTAAAAAGGCATGGTGAGAGGCCATCCCCTTGTTTTAGTCCGTCCCGGATTTCAAATGGTTCTGAGAGGTGGTTTTCTATTCTAACTCGCCCTTTGTTTTCGTTCATGCAGATTTGAATGAGGGCGGCATATTGTTTCGGGATCCCCAGCTCAACCACAATATTGTAGAGTCTTTGCCTTGCGACTGAGTCGTAGGCTTTTTTGAAGTCCACGAACAGTTGGTGAACCGTCTCTCTGTATTCCCATTTCTTTTCCAGCAGTTGCCTTATTGTGAACATCTGGTCGCTTGTTGACCGGTTCCAACGTACTGCTTCCATCTTGTCACGATATTTTTTGTTTCTTTCACCAGACAGCCGTTTGTGTCTCGGATTATTTTGGCTCTCTTTCGGTAGCCATGTCTAATTGAATTTATGCCAGCATACATACCTCTGCTGTTCTTTGCTCTGGCATTTTCTATGATTTTTTCGATCCAAGTCTTCTCCCATTCGCGTTTTTTTTGCGTTTGAAAAGTCTAGTTGTTTCTTTCCGAATTGTCGCGTATCTTACTGCGTTGACTTCATCATATGCTTCTAAGTGGATCATTCTGAGGCGTTTACGTTCTTCCATCTTTGCCCTGCACTCATCGTCAAACCAAGGTTTGGACTTAGTTGTTTTCTTAAATCCTAATACCTCTTGGGCTGTTTGTTTGATTGTGTCTCTGATCGATGCCCATTTAGTGTCCACACTATTGGCTTCCTCTTCCTCACTACTGCCAGTCTCTAGGATGCTAAATCTATTCGTTAGTTCGTCTTGATATTCCGCCCTTTTACGTAGGTCTTTTAGTTTATCAATCTCGAACT
The DNA here is from genome assembly GCA_963931805.1 of Microdon myrmicae. Lineage (NCBI taxonomy): Eukaryota > Metazoa > Arthropoda > Insecta > Diptera > Syrphidae > Microdon > Microdon myrmicae. The sequence continues at coordinate 69,327,491 of OZ007498.1, read as the reverse complement.
TTTTGCTCGTCTCCCGTGATGGTCCATGTGGGTTTGCTGCAAGCCGACTTCTAATTTTGCCCATTACTAGAAGGTGATCGGCGTCGCAATCTGCTCCTCTATATGATCTTACGTCAAGGATATTCGAGTGGTGTCTTATGTCTATGAGGAAGTGGTCTATTTGGTTACGCGTTACGCCGTCGGGTGATATCCATGTGGCTTTATGGATTTGCTTGTGCTTGAACACCGTGCTCTTCACTACCAGATCTTTTGACGCTGCGAACGTGATAATTCGAATTCCATTATCATTTGAGACGTCATGTAGGCTTTCTTTACCTATTGTTGGTTGGAAGATATATTCGTTTCCAATTTTTGCATTGAGGTCGCCGAGGAGGATTTTAATATCGAATGATGAGATCCCATCAAATACTTCCTCTAGGGTCTCGTAGAACGTGTCCTTCGTTTCTTCGTCCGTAGATTCTGTTGGGGCGTGTACGTTTATAAATACATAATTGTACCATGGGCCCTGTATTTTTAGCACCGACATTCGGTCATTAATAAATTGCACATCTTTTACATGGGGCGTAATCTTCTTCCTTATGATGAAGCCAGTTCCGAGGTTATGTGTATCAAACTGGCTCTTCACACCAGTGTAAACCCGTTGGTTTCGATTACTTGATGTGGGAGTCGAACTTCCTGAAGCGCGACGATGTTCATTTTATATTGTTTCGCGTTTTCTACGACCGTCTGTATCGCGCCTGGTTTATATAACGTTCGACCATTCCACGTGCCGACGCGTATATCCCGCTTTTTCCGTTTTTCCCTACGTCTTCTTTTTGCCGAGTAGGTGTTTTCTTGATGAGTTGTTCCCTTATGGTAGTGTCGGCTCATCACACCTACGCCTACCGGGTTCTTCGTGATATTGTTTTTTGTATATTGATTATTCATTTTTGTTCCCACGAGTCTTGGGGTTTCAAATAGTCCGCCACATCAGAGCCCCTCTTTGATATGGCGGCTCACTGCTCTGATTCGACCCGGTGTCAGAGAGGCGCCGTTATAATACAGTCGGTATACCCCTGGCTGCAAACCATCCAATGGGCATGGTGACGCGTAACACTTCCCGTCAGCATAGCCAGAGTGATTCATTGTACTATAAGCCCCCGCACCACGTCAAGGTTTCTACCAAGCGGCGGAGGGGGGGGGGGGGGGGGGGGGTTCCTCGTTGTACATGCCCGATTCTATGGCAGGAACATTCCTGGACGGATGTTTCTCGGACTCTATATGTGCTAATGGTAGCCAGTTTAGCAGATTCATATCCCAATGCGTACGCCAGTATTTCATGTCGTTTTCTTTCCCGAAAAACGAACGGCTCGTTGAAAGTCCCGATCTTGGAGTGCATTTATAAATGCATCCATTGCTACCTTGTTCAGAACTTCCTTTGTCATATTTGAATAAGACAAGTTTGCCAATCGCTCAATGTCTGCCTGCAACTGTTGAAGATTTTCTCCAGGTTTCTGCGTTCTGCTCCGCAGTTGCATGCGGTTATCTCCATACCTAGCTTCAAGTCCGTCTCTCACCGCTTGGAAATCTGTTTGCTTCTCTGCTGGTATGGTTTGTAGCAATTCTGCAGCCGCCCCGCGGAGTGACAAGATTAGTGATGTTGGCTTTTGCTCATCCGACCACTTATTATAATTGGCCGCGGCGTCAAACTGACGTATAAATACGGAAAAGGTTCCCGTTCCATCGAAGGTTGGCGTTTGCATCCTTGTATCTTGGTAGTCATGTTGATTGCTAGGCGATGTCTTATTTCTCTCAACACACTCGTCTCTTTTCGATTCGCGTTATTTCATCGGTGACTTTCTTAAATTCAGCTTCGTTTTTTAGATCCCTACTTCGTTTCGAATTTTTGACTGAATTTCTTCCTCAAAGTGTTGAAAAATACATTTCATCCACTGCGTTTGGGCATCCAGTTTCATATTCAGATCTGCAGCTTGTTCGTCGAATTTTGAATTTTGAGCGTCAATTTTTGTTATCATCATCCCGAACATCTTCGAAATGTCCAACTGTGGCGAACTCTTCTCCGTTACATTGGCACCATCTTGCCTCGCTGTTTCTTCTCCATCCGGACAGTCTGACCCAATCGTAAAAACATATGTGTCGACTTGCAGACGCAGTCGAAGAATTTGCTTCTGTCCTCTGCTATCAAGATTGCGGTCCTCAAGTTCCTTCTTCAACTCAGGAACGCGAAGATCCTCCAAATGTCGATCTGGCATTGTCACAACACACTTTCACAAACTTATTTACTTCACCAATAATTAATCCCACTTCTGATACCAATTGTAGCGAGCTTATGGTTCGCTGGATTAATTATTTTTAATAAATAAGAACCGTTAAATCGATTTTGAATAAATGTAACACTTTATTAGTCCGTTAATAACAACCGTTACTTTTACCGTACACTTAACGATTTCTTGACTTATCGCTTACTTATCGCGTCTTTGACTGCTTAATTCGTACGTATTACTTGTCTTTCTGATCTGGGTGCGACGTATTTATACCGTTTTTCCTCATTTTGATTCGGCGTTTCGTTTCTGTCCGCCCCATAGCCTCGAATTTTCTACTGTTCATAGTTTCCAGTTTTCCAGTACTTTCTAGAATATTCTAGTACTTTGGTTTGGACTTTCTAGAATATTCTAGTACTGATTGTCATATGCGTCACAATATAATAAGAGAAAGAGAAATCAAGTTCAATTTCTTATAGCAAGCCGATTCTAAAAGGCGAAGAATGAGTGGCAAGGCCAAAAGAGCGAGAAAAACTGAACAGCCTGTGTTCTATTTCTTGACTGTTCCACTAAAACAATTTGAAGAAAATAAAATAAAACAAGAGCGGTTGGTTATTTATTTTTGTGTGTCTGTTTTAGAACTCATTTATTATTTATAAAAATGTTTTTACATTAAAGGGTTTTCAAATAAAATTACATGTATATGCAGCAATTTTATCTAGATTCGTGTGTTTTCATTATCCCGGTATATTAAATTTATTGCGTCCACTACAGTCAAGTATGTACCAAAGATTTGGCCTATACATCCAAAAATAATTATAAAGATACCTTTATACAAATGAATATTTAAATATCCATAAGTAGTTGAATATCTAAAGGTGATATCAAGGACAGCCGGGAAGATAATACCAAGTGCGGACAAACACGTTGCTCCCAATAGAGAAATGAACACTCCCAGATTCGGAATTAACAAAGCGCACGCAACTATAAAATTTAAAACAAACGCATTAAACATCGAAAAAAATGAAATAAAAGGCTTCAAAAATTGATGCCCGAATTCAAATGAACTAAAGTTAAGATTTTGTATATTTTAATTCATTTAGCTGTTTTAAGCAATTTTATACAAATATTCAGTTAATTTAGAACGAAGAAGTTAAAATTGCCAAAACATACTAATTTTGGTTTTTTACTGCAATTTATTTTTTCAATTAAATTGACAACGTTTCGATCAAGTATTTGATCCTCTTCAGGTCTAAAAAAAAAATGTTATAATGATGTTAAAAACCTTCATAGAAACCATTAGACACACAATAATTAAATTAAACTAAGCTTACCAGCAATAAATTGGAACTAGGAAAAATTATAAAATTAAATAAATAATATAATTGGAGCAGTACAATAAATTAAATAAGTTAAATAAATAAAACTAAAATTACTCTGCCAACAATTTGACAGAGAAGTCAAAACACTAAATAAGTCAATCAAAACTGATGCTCCATCATACATAAACAAACCACTAAGTGAGCGCAGGTATATACGAGGGTTGCCTTTTATATTTCGGGATTAGAGAACAAAAACAAATATTGATCATCGAAAATCACTTTATTGTTTTTCAAAATATTCCCCATGAACATCTATACACTTTTGCATGCGTTTGAACCAATTGTCGAAGCACTTTTGCCACTCTGATTAAGGTATCTCCAACACATGCATTCTGAATGCACCAACCGCTTCTTTAGGTATCGAAAAACGTTGACCTCTCAGATTGTTTTTTACGTACGGGAATAAAAAGAAGTCATTCGGTGCCAAGTCAGGACTATACGGCGGATGACCCATCAAATCGACGTTTTGGGTGCTCAAAAATGCAGTTCTCGCAGCCCATGTGTGAGAGCTCGCATTGTCGTGGTGAAGAGTGATCCGTCTTCGGCGGTTGGTTTTCCTGATTTCTTGGAAGAGAACTGGCAAACAAATGGTTGTGTACCACTCAGAATTGACTGTTCTGCGTTGTTCTAGTGGTACTCGTACGGTTGCGACAGGTCCAGTTTTCCCGAAAAAACAGGCGACCATTTGCTTGGAAGTGCTTCGTGCGCGAACAACTTATGTTGGATTTGGCTCATCTTGAACCACCCAGACAGTCGACTGCTGTTTACTTTCGGGCTCATACGCGTAAATCCACGATTCATCACCTGTCACGATGTCATAGACGTGTTTCGAAGCACCGCGACCGTATTTTTTGAGCATTTCTTTCGACCAATTTACACGAGCCCCTTTTTGGGCGATTGACAAATTGTGTGGGATCCAACGCGAACAAATTTTTTTGACAGTCAAATGTTTATGCAATATTGAATGTATGCTGGTCCCACTAACGCCTAAGGTTGTCTCAATCTCACGATAGGTCACATGACGATCTTCCAATATCAGTTCGCGCACAGCATCAATGGTTTTCGGAACAACAACTGATTTTGGACGACCTTCACGAAATTCATCTTGGAGTGAACTACGACCACGATCGAATTCACCATACCATCGATAAACACTGGTCCTTGATGGAGCTTCATCGCCAAAAATTGAATTAAGTTCATCCATGCACTGTTGCTGAGTTAATCCACACCGAAAGTTGTAAAAAATAATCGCACGAACATGTTGACGATTTAATTCCATTTTTGGGCCGAGATGAATCTTTTAAGTTACTGTAAACAACACAAATAGCGCTCGTATGTCAAAACGTTCTGAGTGCGTATAATCTCAAAAATGTCCAACTTTACGACAGAGCTGTCAATTGCCGGATTGCAACACTAGGGTTGCCAAATCCCGAAACATAAGAGGCAACCCTCGTACAGGCCATGGATATGACGGTGTCTGGCTGTAAATTTAAAGTGTGTGAGTTGGCTTTGATGTGTGACATCTCAGACATAAGACGTTTAGATAACAGCGCCTCCTCATCTTTGATTTTGATCTTCTCCCAATTTATGACATGTGAAGGATGGTCCAGTCGATGTTTTGTAATAACAGTGTGGTATTTGGGATCACAGTTAATGTTATTTCTATGTTCTTTTATGCGAGTACTCAGTTTTCTCCTTGTTTGGCCTATATAAGTGGCAGGACAAGTCAAGCAATCTACTTGATAAACAACATTGGTGTTATTATGTTGCTGTAATTTGTCTTTCCCCCGAGTAACAATGTGGTCCAATTTATTATTAATGGAATGAACAACACGTATATTATAATTCTTTAGCTTTGCGTTCAACTGTTGAGAAAAACGATTAACATAAGGAGCCGTAAGAGTTGCATCAGGTTCCACTTTTGTTTGCCTCGAGTTATTATCATTAGTATTCAGAACTGCTATTCTCCTCCTGATGTGTTTTTTGATAAAAGTGTGCGGGGAGGAGTTCCTCTGGAGGATATCAGTGACCAATTTCAAATTTTCGCCGTGAAACTGTTTATCAGACAACTTGATCGCCTTATCAGTCAAACAAGACACCGTCGCAATCTTCTAGTGTGTCGGGTGGAATGAATGGTAATGTAATACCCGGCCTGAGACAGTCGGTTTTTGGTACCAATTGCATATCAAACGGTCGTCCAAACTTCTAATGACCTGTACATCGAGAAAACTAATTCTATTGTTAGTTTCAATCTCATGTGTAAACTGGAGATTGGGATTATATGAGTTAAACACATTTAAAGTGTGTTCAATTTTATTGGTCGATAAAATCAAAAACGAATCATCGACATACCTATAATAGTGAGTAACTTCGAAATCAAGTTTCTCAAAACATGAATCTTCCAAATCTCTCAGGGCTAAGTCACAAAAAATGGGGGAAGATGGCGAGCCCATAGGTGGACCAAATTTTTGTCTATAAAATGAATTATCAAACGTGAAAAAGGTTGAACCTAATAGAAGTCGGAGGCCGTTCTGGAATTCACTCCATGGAATCCTACATTTGTCCTTGATAAAGTCCCATCTGTTTTTTATACTTCGTATAATACAACCTTGTCGCACCGAGGATCTTATGCCTGACTTTATCACCAACTCAACCAAGACAACCAGAGATCTTCAATTTTGCAGTAGAACATCTAACAACCGCTTTGCGAATTGTCTTCAAAGATTCCACCACGCACTTCTGAATTGTTCGATTCAAGATGTTAACATCCACATCAGGTACTTGTCAACACAGGTAAAAAAACATGAAGAAATTATAAAGTCACTCTTGCCGTGTTACATTTACAATGACTTTTTCGATAGCCAAAATGTCAAATTAAGGTCTTTGAATGATCATATGTTTTGTAAGCTTGATTCTAAACTACGCAAAATTCGATCAAATGCAAACGATAGTAGAAAAATTAAATATGACGAAAAATGGCAATTTAATCCTACAGATGTACAAATTCCATCACATGTGAGAAGAGTGGTTGCACTGGGTCCAAAATTCAACTTGGAGAAATCAAATTTAACATTATCGGATAAGGTAGATCTGATAAAAAACACAGAAAACATTTTATATCGAGTTCCAGTTTTGTCTCGCGATTCGATCCGTCGGACCATCGTTGAACATTGTATTTTGGACAAAAACAGAAAACAAACTTATAGCGTTTGAAATAATAGTAAAGAAGATCGTGTGATTCGAACTGACGCTATACAGCTCGAATCACGAAAAAAAATTTACCTAAGCGTTACACACCAGGCTACTGACCGTGTTTAGAATTTGATTTCCAAACTCGACTATATTCCACTTGTGTGAATTATTTTTATTTATCGCTTGGTATACGGTTCTGATGTATTTTACTTATTCGATTTTTCGTTCGGTGTTCTTCACTATTTTTGCTTGTGAATTGTGTGTGTATCTGTTAGAATCGCTACAAACTCACATTAAAAAGGAGAACAAATGGTTACACCAACACATTATAGAAGCGAAAAAGTTCGCGAGGCAGCACAGCATCATGTTCACATTGGCTGATAAGGGCAACACAACAGTAGCTTTGAAAAGAACTGATTACATCCAAAAAGTGAATGCCATGTTATCAGACAACAAAAAATATGAACTGTTAAACAAAAATCCCTTAAGTCAAATGATCGGAAAACTTAAAACCTTGCTCAAACGGTGGTGGAATGAAAGGTTTATTGATGATGCTCTTAACTCTGAGGGGAAACGCGGTAAGAAACTTTATAATCATTTGCTTAGTATTGACTCGAATCTACCTCGATGTTACGCGTTACCAAAGATCCATAAAGTTGGATATCCCTTGCGTATGATCGTTTCCAATGTTGACACACCATACTATTTCTTTTCAAAGTTTTTATCGAAATTGATATCCGAGAATGTGCCAGCATCTTGTTTTAATATAAATAACAGTATGGAATTTATTGACAAAATCAAAAATGTTCAAGTCCCTAAAGAACATAGTATGGTGTCGTTTGATGTAACTTCTCTTTTCACGAACGTACCGGAAGATTGTATTATACGAAGTATAAAAAACAGATGGGACTTTATCAAGGACAAATGTAGGATTCCATGGAGTGAATTCCAAAACGGCCTCCGACTTCTATTAGGTTCAACCTTTTTCACGTTTGATAATTCATTTTATATACAAAAATTTGGTCCACCTATGGGCTCGCCATCTTCCCCCATTTTTTGTGACTTAGCCCTGAGAGATTTGGAAGTTTCATGTTTTGAGAAACTTGATTTCGAAGTTACTCACTATTATAGGTATGTCGATGATTCGTTTTTGATTTTATCGACCAATAAAATTGAACACACTTTAAATGTGTTTAACTCATATAATCCCAATCTCCAGTTTACACATGAGATTGAAACTAACAATAGAATTAGTTTTCTCGATGTACAGGTCATTAGAAGTTTGGACGACCGTTTGATATGCAATTGGTACCAAAAACCGACTGTCTCAGGCCGGGTATTACATTACCATTCATTCCACCCGACACACTAGAAGATTGCGACGGTGTCTTGTTTGACTGATAAGGCGATCAAGTTGTCTGATAAACAGTTTCATGGCGAAAATTTGAAATTGGTCACTGATATCCTCCAGAGGAACTCCTCCCCGCACACTTTTATCAAAAAACACATCAGGAGGAGAATAGCAGTTCTGAATACTAATGATAATAACTCGAGGCAAACAAAAGTGGAACCTGATGCAACTCTTACGGCTCCTTATGTTAATCGTTTTTCTCAACAGTTGAACGCAAAGCTAAAGAATTATAATATACGTGTTGTTCATTCCATTAATAATAAATTGGACCACATTGTTACTCGGGGGAAAGACAAATTACAGCAACATAATAACACCAATGTTGTTTATCAAGTAGATTGCTTGACTTGTCCTGCCACTTATATAGGCCAAACAAGGAGAAAACTGAGTACTCGCATAAAAGAACATAGAAATAACATTAACTGTGATCCCAAATACCACACTGTTATTACAAAACATCAACTGGACCATCCTTCACATGTCATAAATTGGGAGAAGATCAAAATCAAAGATGAGGAGGCGCTGTTATCTAAACGTTTTTTTTTTTTGATTGAATAACGCATTTATTGTACAATAATTTAACAAATGTTGACTTAGGACTAAAATGCTAAATCCTATTTTACAATCTTTTCTTATTCTTAAAATAATTTACTGGCTCTACACGAGCACTCTAAATTACACGATACAATTTTGTGTAATGCCTTTCGGCGTACAATAATATTTTTATATTTTTATATTTTTATATATTTTCTATTACCCGAATATTTTAGAAGACGAAGTTCTCTCTGTTTTTTTTTTTTTTTATAAATAATATAAGGTAAAAAAGTTTACAAAAAAAAAATTAAAAACAAAAAAAAAAAATGTTAACATAAAGAAATTTTAGAACGAAAAGGAATCTAAATGAAAAATGGAAATGAAAAGGAAGAATAAATAAATATGAAAAGGGAAGTGAGGAATGGGAAGGGAAGGCGTATCGTCTGAAGATGTTACTATATTTGGGGATATTAAATCCTTTCTTCATTGTCAATCCAACACTAGTTGGGATGGGATCGGTCATTTATAGAATTATCTCGATCGCCTATTGCCATGCTAAATCGCAAGTGAACTGCAGCATTTGATATATCACTGTTATAAAGAATCCGTTTGTCCCTGGCACCACGAAAAGCGTGGTAAATAATAGGGACTCCGTGCTTGTTTTGGATAAGACCTTTTCTATCCAATAGAGGGAACGCTTCTGGTGGGATAAACCCATTTTGGAATGTATTCTCCGGGTATATGTCATTGGGGTAGTATGCTCCCGAGATAAGATTATTTTCGCTGCACATTGCCCTTGCAGTGGGACCACGAGCAATTTTGATAATGAAATTGTCTATCCTATTCAGTCCTGATTTGTCATACAGTGTCTTATTAGGATAGAATTTCCTGTATTGAGACTCGGGTGTTCTATGTAACCCGAGGCAGGAACGCAAGCACTGCCTCTCGAACATGCGAAACTTTTCCATGTAGGATGGGGAAACGTTGAACCATACCGGGCAACCATACACTAATATTGGACGAATAAATGCTGAGTAGGAAATTATTTTAACTTTGTTATCTAGGAGACTATTTCGAAACAGACTTCTTGTCATTGCATATGCACTTTTAGCTGCGGAGAGGGCAGCTGCTATGTGCTTATCAAAGTATAGGTATTGGTCCATCCAGACACCAAGGTACCTGACAACAGTTTTCATTTGCAGCGGAAGATTATTGCTTCCTACAATGGAAACGTTTTTCCAATTATGCCTTGTATCTCTTGAAGCTGTAGAAAGAGGTATTCTGAAAAGGATGGTTTCTGTTTTTTGGAAGTTAATTTTCAATTTCCAATCGTCACAAAAGCGTTTGATTTTATTGAAGTCTTCTTGAAGAAGTCTGTTAATGGCATCGATATTTTTTTCTGATCTGTACACTACAATATCGTCGGCATATGCAATAGCATGATTAAGAGACCCAACTAGATCACTAGTATAAATATTGAAGAGAATGGGATAATTCACGGCTCCCTGCTGTAAGCCATTTTTAATATGGAAAGTTTTATTGGAGATTTTGTCCCCACATTTTACCACAAATTGCTTATCCATTATCATATCGTAAATGATGTATAACAGATATTCGGGCAAACCTAGATTTGATAGCTTATATACAAGTCCTTCTAACCATACGGTATCGAAGGCCTTTTCAAAGTCAACCAAACATACGCCTGTGCATTGTCGTTTTGCCTTGTTCCACTGTATATCGGAAACAAGTTTTGTAGCTGCATGAACTGTGTCGTGCCCCGCTCTAAAGCCAAACTGGTTGTTCGGAATGATGTCGTTTTCATCACACCAGTTTATCAATGCCCTATTTATGATTTTCTCTAATATTTTGCTAATATTTGGAAGCAGACTAATCGAGCGAAGGTTAGCGGGATTGCTCCTGTCCTTGCCCTTTTTGGGGATGGGATGGACTACTGCTATTTTCCAACGTCTTGGAAAGTATGCATTATTTAGAGCGTTATTGAACAAGGTAGTGTAAATTTTCACCGCTTCCGGAGGCAGATGTTTAAGAACTGTATTCGGAATACCATCTGTTCCAGAGGATTTCTTGTTTTTAATGGATCTAAGGATGTCCATGAGTTCATTCTTATTCACAAATATATTTGTGTGCAAATTTCTAAGCGGTGCATCCGCTCTATTGTTTTCACTGAAGGTGGTGAAACTTTTGTTTTCGGAATGCCAACTTTGCCGTTCATTGTGCAGCGAAATATGGTTTTGGATAGCTCTGTTTTCGATATCGAGGTTAGAATGAATGGATTCATTCACTTTGTGTACTGCCTCGAAACAGGCGCCAAAGGAGTTCGCTTTCTCTTGTGGATCCTCGACTACTATTAGTTCTTCGTTGGAGTTGATGTGTTCCGGGGTGAGTCCTGCGTTCAGCAATATTTGACAATTCTTGGGAGTCCTCGGGACTCGAAGGCAGGGAATGTCATTATGATCTATTCTTCTAAATACTTTATTTATTTGCGGAAACATATTCCCACCACTGGTTTTAATGGAGAGAATTTTACGTTTCCATTCCTCATTAATTACTGATCTGTAGTTGTCACGGATCAGCTTTTGAACGTTTTTAATCAATGACTTAATTGTCTTTATTTCTTGGCTATAAGGATCGCTGAACTGTCTGTAGAGCAGTTTGAGCTGGGAGAGCAGAGCGCTTTTTTGTCTATAGAGGGCATCAATAGTTGAGTTTCTATATCTATTAAAATTCTCCTCCATGTGCGCCGCTTTTGGAATGGAACGGTGCATTGTTTTGATGACAATGTTGTCCATCGTTGAGAGATAATGATCTATTTCCTCATTTCGAAGGTTTCTATTAGTTGGAGGGTCTATGCCATTAGAGCATAGTTCTCTTTTTATTATGCGATCAAAGCGCGACCAGTGTGCTTTTCGGAAAACGAACGAATATATCTGGTCGTACTGCTCAAGTATTGCATGTTCGTTTGGAACATGTAAAACGGCGCCGAGGCCGTAATGGTCACTATCATACCCGATTGTGCGAAGGCAATTTCGAGTATTTAGGTCCGTGCCTAATAATTGTAGTCTGTCGTCAATCATAAGTAAGTCCAAAAAGGAGTTTCCTCTTGGATAAGATGGTGTACTTGTAGCGTACAATTCTAGTTTATATTCTGTTGCATTTGTTTGCCACCAGTTGAACAGTGCATTACCTCTTGTGTTCGGCGTGATATCACCCCAAGCACTGTGTTTGGAGTTGAAATCTCCCGCCAGAACAAAATAATTGTTTTCCGAGTCTAACTCGAGATTACAAAAAAGGGTATCCATTTCGCTGATAAATTGCGAACACTGAGGAGCTTCAGGTGCATACACGGATACCACTTTGACTTTTCAAAGGTATATCTATAATGCAAGCTTCCAGCACCTGAAATTTGTGTACAGCTGTGCTGTAAACGACCTTGTGGTGAAGGCCTTTCCTAATTAAGATAGCAACTCCACCCCCTTGTGTGGCGTGTGGGCGATCCCGTCTAATGACTTTATAGTTTTTGTAGCCCAATTTGTGCCTCTGGTTTAGCTTGGTTTCGCTAGCTAGAAGCACATCGGGGCATTCGGCTTCAAGCAGGTTACCTAGATTATCCCTTCTTGCCACGTGGATTAGTGAATTCACATTCACAGCAATAATTTTTAGTGTTAAATTAGTTGGATAGTTCATTGTGGTATGTTGGGTTGTCTGAGAACAAGGTTTTTTTCAAATCCAGCAATCTGTCCTTGTATGGCTAACAGGATTGCTCTTATATCTGAATTTGCCTCTGGAGCCGGCGCTTTTATGACGTTGCGTGAAAGTTCCGCCGCCGTTGTATTAATTGAATTACTAGCCATTTGAGAAAATGATATGCTAGGTGCGGAAGGTTTTGTGATATTACTTCCCTGTGTCGCGAAGTTTGAGTTTAATGGATTACCGGCAATTTGAGCGAATGATACACTAGGTGCAACGAAGTTATTGTAAGAACGAACCTTCATTCGTTTCTCTTCTTCAAGTTGTTTTTTTTTAAATTCCAACTTGGCTTTTAGTTGTTGGAATTTCGGACAACCTCTAAAGTTGGCCGGGTGACCTGTATTTTTGCACAGGACGCAAGATAGTTTGCTTCTATCCTGAACCTGTTCTTTACCTAAGGGGCATTCTCCTACGGTATGATTGTTTTGGCACTTTACACATCGAAATTCCATACAACAGTTGGATGCAACGTGGCCGAATCGTTGGCACCGCATGCACTGCAACACACGGTCAGCCTTCCGTATTTTTTCCCAAATTATTGTTTGGTGGAAAATAACTTTAATATTCCTAAGTGCATCGACTTTGCTGTTGGGACTTAGGGAGACAATGAAGAACGGCAACTTGCGGTTGCGACTTCGGGAGAGAGAAGTGGAGAATGGCTTCACATCAATGAATTTTAAACTGTCATTTTCGACAGTTTGTAGTTCTGAGAGGAGTTCTTCCGAGGAAAAAGAAGGATCAACTCCTTTAAGTAACATGGAGATAGTTTTCTCCGATTTAGGTGTGTACGTGAAGTACTCACTACTTGCTTCCCTTAGAGCAGATTTAATTTTATGACAATCATCTAAACTATCACATAAAAAACTTATTTTATTATTATTTAAATTCTTCGTTTTAAAATTTCTACATGTTAACTTACCCAATTTAATTAGGTCCTTAGCTTCCATAAAACTGACTATGATGGGAGGCACTTTCTCCTTCTTATTGGCTGCTGCTTGTTGTTTTTCCAGCAGTTGTTGCTGCTGCTGTTGCTGTTGCTTCTGCTGCTGTTGTTGTTTCTCCTCTTGCTGTTGAATATTGCTTTCCGATAAGGCTTCTTTGATTTGTCGATCCAAATCGTTCTTCTTTTTGGAGAGCTCCGCTTTCTTTTTGTATAGCTCCGCAATAAATTGAGCACGTTCGACATCTTTGTCACTCATTTCAGTATTGCTGGTTTTGTGGTCTTCAGTTGCCAGTTCTTTAAATTTATTCCCTTCTCCAGAATAATGTGGCTTGTCAGGAGTGGTCATTCCTTCTCTGCGAGTTTTTTCTTTGTTGGTTGGGTTAGCTTTATGCCGTTTGGCAATGAGGTTTGGCTGGGCTTTGGGCCTCCTCTTTGAAATTACGTTTAGCATTACTTTTCTTTTTTCCATTATTTGTTTCGACCGTTAATTCAATTGTTTTATTTGCAGAGAACATCTGCTTTCACACGCATACACATTAACACACGCACAGTTTTTTATTGGCCGTTCGGTATATACACAGCGGTAGACACGTCAGCACACACGTGTACGCGACAATATTGTAAATTTGTGTGGACGACCGGCGAATGATGTGTTTTCAACGAGAGTTTTAGACGAGCACTTGGCGCATTGTCGTTTTATTCAAGTTACACCCTATTTTTGGGTTTAATTAATATTTATTATATCTTTTAAGCGCACCTTGCACAACACTTTGGCTACGAGTTCAATGACTATACAGCCGTTCTCAGTGATGGCCACACTTTCACACACAGGTGCATACACTAGAAAGACGCGGGATAGAACGATAGAACGATCCGTATCCTTCGAACGTTAGCTGAGTTATCCTGAGTTATCTAAACGTCTTATGCCTGAGATGTCACACATGAAAGCCAACTCACACACTTTAAATTTACAGCCAGACACCGTCAATTTCCATGACCTGTATATACCTGCGCTCACTTAGTGGTTTGTTTATGTATGATGGAGCATCAGTTTTGATTGACTGTTTTAGTGTTTTGACTTCTCTGTCAAATTATTGGCAGAGTAATTTTAGTATTATTTATTTAACTTATTTAATTTATTGTACTGCTCCAATTATATTATGTTTTTAATTTTATAATTTTTCCTAGTTCCAATTTATTGCTGGTAAGCTTAGTTTAATTTAATTATTGTGTGTCTTATGGTTTCTATGAAGGTTTTTAGCATCATTATAAAATTTTTTTTTTAGACCTGAAGAGGATGAAATACTTGATCGAAACGTTGTCAATTTAATTGAAAAAATAAATTGCAGTAAAAAACCAAAATTAGTATGTTTTGGCAATTTTAACTTCTTCGTTCTAAATTATCATATATTAACAGACGATATTACCTTTACAATACACAATATTAAGTTAAATAATTTAAATGTAAAGATTGTTTGGGTGATGTAATATAAAACAACATATGCAAGTACCATAAGCGTGTATCTAATTATATTCCTAAAGATGAATCTTATGCAGTTGCTCCGGTATAATACTGTGTTCAAATATTACTCGGAATTTTCGATTTAAATTTCACAACTAATGAAATCAATGTTTTGATCATACGAAATTCCGGTGCCTAAAATCAGTGTATGCTTACGTTTTGATTATGTGTGTGCTTATAGTTTAATTTTATTTTAGTTCTGTTGTTTGATTGTTTTTTATAATTGCAAAATAATTTACTTACTTGATAAAAGTACAATTACATAACGCATCAGCAATTCAAAGTAAACGTAATGAGAAGGATTTTCGATATATTTTTTAAAACAATTATTCCACATTATATCTGCCGCAACATATCCTTGCAGAGCATATGAAATGAATACAGCTATTGCAAACAATAATTTTGTCATCTCCGCTGCACTGTAACAGAAGTACGTTAAAAAACATTATAAATAAACAAATAGGAAGGCTGTATCAATAATTCTCAGTATTATAATTTAAAATTGTATGTGACGTTATTTAAGACTGATTGCAAACGCAACCATCACCATCGAAATAGCTACGTTCCTCAACTGCAGATACGACGTAGGAAGTTTATTGATCACCGATCATCAAGCCGATTGCAGATTGCAACAAGTAGCTAGATAACATGCTAGTAAACCCAAATGAGTATCTCAGCGTTGAAATGAATTCGAACAGGAATGCTTGAAAAATAATGAAATTGCGATTGTATGTGATGATTAAATCGTATTCTAAAACTATTGGACAATTTCCAAACTTGGTTTTATGAGAGCCATATATCGGATTTTCCAATAGGGACTTAACAACTTTTTTTAAAAATAAAACGCAAACCATTTGAGATATTTCAAAAACTTTATTACGAGGGTTGCCTTTTATATTTCGGGATTAGAGAACAAAAACAAATATTGATCATCGAAAATCACTTTATTGTTTTTCAAAATATTCCCCATGAACATCTATACACTTTTGCATGCGTTTGAACCAATTGTCGAAGCACTTTTGCCACTCTGATTGAGGTATCTCCAACACATGCATTCTGAATGCACCAACCGCTTCTTCAGGTGTCGAGAAACGTTGACCTCTCAGTTTGTTTTTTACGTACGGGAATAAAAAGAAGTCATTCGGTGCCAAGTCAGGACTATACGGCGGATGACCCATCAAATCGATGTTTTGGGTGCTCAAAAATGCAGTTGTCGCAGCCGATGTGTGAGAGCTCGCATTGTCGTGGTGAAGAGTGATCCGTCTTCGGCGGTTGGTTTTCCTGATTTCTTGGCAGACAACTGGAAAACAAATGGTTGTGTACCACTCAGAATTGACTGTCCTGCGTTGCTGTAGTGGTGCGGTTGCGACATGTCCAGTTTTTCCGAAAAAAACAGGCGACCATTTGCTTGGAAGTGCTTCGTGCGCGAACAACTTTTGTTGGATTTGGCTCATCTCGAAACACCCAGACAGTCGACTGCTGTTTACTTTCGGGCTCATACGCGTAAATCCACGATTCATCACCTGTCACGATGTCATAGACGTGTTTCAAAGCACCGCGACCGTATTTTTTGAGCATTTCTTTCGACCAATTGACACGAGCCTTTTTTTGGGCGATTGACAAATTGTGTGGGACCCAACGCGAACAAATTTTTTTGACAGTCAAATGTTTATGCAATATTGAATGTATGCTGGTCCCACTAACGCCTAAGGTTGTCTCAATCTCACGATAGGTCACATGACGATCTTCCAATATCAGTTCGCGCACAGCATCAATGGTTTTCGGAACAACAACTGATTTTGGACGACCTTCACGAAATTCATCTTGGAGTGAATTACGACCACGATTGAATTCACCATACCATCGATAAACACTGGTCCTTGATGGAGCTTCATCGCCAAAAATTGAATTCAGTTCATCCATGCACTGTTGCTGAGTTAATCCACGCCGAAAGTTGTAAAAAATAATCGCACGAAAATGTTGACGATTTAATTCCATTTTTGGGCCGAGATGAATCTTTTAAGTTACTGTAAACAACACAAATAGCGCTCGTATGTCAAAACGTTCTGAGTGCGTATAACCTCAAAAATGTCCAACTTTACGACAGAGCTGTCAATTGCCGGACTGCAACACTAGGGTTGCCAAATCCCGAAACATAAGAGGCAACCCTCGTATCAGCTTGAAGTACAATAAAAACATTTACGAATGGAACTCGACTTCGTTCATATGGCCACAGCGGGTACGTTTGCAGCGGTCGATTCGTTGGACCTGTAGCGGTTCCGCCAAGCCCTACGGTCTATTTACCTGAAAAACCCCCATAACTACTACCCTACCCCCTTAAGTTTGCTAATGCAACAGTATTAGTACCTGTAAATGCTGCACGCATTTAAGAGATCAAATCTATGATCTTTAAGTCCCTGTAAAGAAAACTTACATTCATGCATTCTCTTCGCATACCACTGCTCCTTAAGATTTCTTTATTAGTTTACCAGGAATTTCCAATCAATTTCGGCATCTACGTCGCCAGTCAAATTTCCTTAGATGAATTCCTGTAAACAAAATAATTCGGATTGCATTCAATGTAACCGTCATGACAGGGACCATAAATATTGCGCCGTCTATTTTCCCAGCCGTGTCATATACCTTTTCATACACATTGCCTGGCAACCTTTTCTGTTTGTCTTATCAATAAACAACCCAAGCAGCTGCATATAATTAGCGCAATAGACGCTGAAACCAAATTCTCCAGCATTTCCCAATGCAAATATAAACCCGGTTTCTACTGCAGCCAGAGATGCCATAAACATCAAATTTGCTTTTAGCACCTTTTTCTCCCAACGTCGAAAATAGCGACGAGGCATCGCGTAAACAATGACCCCCATTACCAACGGCGCATTTGGTCATTTTTCCCTTTTGTCTTTGCCGCCTGCCTGTTTCGTTGTTCCACTGCTGTTGGGCACGTGTGAATAGCATCGATCTGAACGATCCCCCACATACCACCATGACCTTTATTACAAGATCTGGTTTCCTATACCACCAAGAGAGACTTTACGTGTCTCTGGTGTTAGGTAAAAACGATATCCTTATCGGAGAGGATATCGGTTGAGTCGTAATTCATCTATTGAAGGAGTCGGTCGGTTGTCTACCTCTTCGCCGTGCCGTGCATACGGTACGGTACGTTTATCGAGTGTGTGCTAATTTCTAATTCCTAATTTTAACCGATTGTGTTTCAGCGCGTGGTGCCTTCATCGTTTAAACGAAATTTATTGTGGTTGCGATATTAAAATAAAATTAAGTCTTCACAATTTGAACAAAAGTAATTTGTCAACTGTCTTAAATGTTAATTCCAGTTTATAGTGGTTGCGACCGTCAAATAAAATAACATTAGTCATGAATAAAAATCGCTGTGTTTTGTGCCGACCAGAACTCATGATGGGAATAAAAGTGAACCGCGTGCCATACGCTGGCACACCTACTTCGAACCCCACAGACCCAATTTTCGATGACTCGGCCACACATTTCGGCCGCAACGGCCGCTATTTCGCGTTCAATGTTAACTCTGAGGTCTTCCAACGTCGCCGGCTTGTTGGCATGGACCAATGACTTGACGTAGCGCCAAAGGAAATAGTCTAGAGGCGTTAAATCGCACGAACGAGGCGGCCAACCGCGTGGCCCATTTCTTGAGATAACACGCTCATCAAACTTACTTTTCAATAAATCGATTTTATCGTGTGCTGTGTGGCTTGTGGCACCGTCCTGTTGAAACCACATGTCGCCCAAGTCCATATCTTCCAATTCGAGCCAAAAATAATCGGTAATCATGGCGCGATAACAATGGCCATTCACAGTAACGTGACGGTCGTTATCGTCGACGAAAAAATATGGCCCAATGACCCCGCCGACATGCAAACCGCGCCAAACCGTTATTTTTTGTGGATGAAGTGGTGATTCATGAAGCACATGTGTTTGCAGAGCCCAATCGGAGAACGTACATTACTTCAAATGGTCCATCGGCTTCAATTCTTGAGTCAGCTTGATCTTGTATGGGTGTAAACCAAGATCCTTACGCAAAATTCGCACGGCAACATCACACAACGAATATGTAGACTCAAATTTTTGCACTAAACTTGTTATTGCCTGTCTACTAGGGTGAGAATTACGACTGAAAATTGGAGTTAACGCTCTTAAAGTTGCGGTCACCGAC
The DNA here is from genome assembly GCA_963931805.1 of Microdon myrmicae. Lineage (NCBI taxonomy): Eukaryota > Metazoa > Arthropoda > Insecta > Diptera > Syrphidae > Microdon > Microdon myrmicae. The sequence goes on along the minus strand of OZ007498.1, from coordinate 69,308,274 downwards.
TCCAAATTTCGGTAGCAAATTTTTACAATTTGCAAATGCTGTTCATTCGTGTACTCAACCATGATACAAATGTTGAGTTTACTGAATAAATTGATAGTAACAATTCGATGATTAGTAAAAGGGTGCGTTCACAAATTAAATTCAAAGTTGTCAAGTCCCCATTGGAAAACCCGTACACACGGCGGAGCGCCGAGCGACCGACAGAGCAATCACAGTGTAACCGCAGCCAAGGACGAAAGTGAAAAGCAAAAATGTCGTTGCATCAGGGTACGTGAGTGCAAAAACAGAGTAGCACGTTTAAGTGTGTGTTCCTGTGGAAAGTCATTACCCTGTGTGCGTAAGTGCTACGAAATGCAGTGATCAGTTACATAAATACCTATAGATATGCGTATATAATATATACAGTGAAAACAAAGTCATCCATAATATGGAAGAAAAATAAATTGGTTACATAGTGGTGCTACGGAGAAGGCATAATCCACAGCCGATTCTCCAAGCCAAACGTCTCAAATCCATCATGTTTAAAACCATAGACACCACGAGTGATTGCGAACACAATGCAAATGATGCCCAATATTCGGGATCTGGAAACCAAATAAAAAAATTGTCCATCATATAACCGAACAAATTAACATACGCCAGCGATGATGCCGCGGTGCTAAATACACTAAATACTGAGATATAAATCAAGAAAGAAGAACTAGAGAGGCAAATGTCAGAAGTTTTAGAACTGAAAAAAAGGTTGTGCCAGAACGGGCATCACCAACAGAAAAAAGAACAAACGCAACAACTCTCCAAGGTCAACAACACAAAACTGGTAGGAGGAATTCAACAACAGGAACCGCATCAACAGCAGCTAGTCAACGGAAAGGAGAGATACCTCCTATTTACATGGAGACCGAGGACCTACTTAAATTGGGTGAGTTTATAGTAGCCTGTCTCAGGGAGCGTGTCTCCTTGTCCTTAAAAGGAGGAGGGATCTCTCAACCGCTCCTGGTGAGACTCGTCTGAGTCGCCACCGTGCTTCCGAGGCCTCCGAGTGACGGCCGATTGCTGAATGGAGGCCCGTGAATCGGCCGGCCCCAATAAAAAAATACAATCACCAGTATTTAAAATTCAATTTAATTTATTAATTTTATTTATATTTTTTGATTAATAATTTTATTTAGTTTATTTTCGTCCTTGCGCCTCGGACGCCAATCGAGACTGATTCTCGAATAAAAAAAAAAAAAATGGGTTGGCGAGAGGGCCGACTTTAGCGAGACAAGGACAGATGTTCCTTCATCTTGTCTCTGTCTTCTGGTCATCTTGCGATAATCAGAATCACCCACATCCGTGAGGATGTTGGGCTCGGTCTCGAGATATCTGAAAAGAAAAAAAAAGGGGGGGGGGGTATCCAAGGATTGTGTGGACAGTGTTAGTTCAGGTGTTTGCTAACTACTTGGATGGAGGGATGGTGGGAAAGAAATCATACAAGACCCGTAGGTCTTGAGTGCAGTAGTAAGCACAGATCACGTATTTGGCGTCTGATGATCAGATCTTTGGTGAGTGTGTGTATGTTTGTGCAGCCTTGTACTCTGCGTCCGTGTGTGTGTGGTTTGTTAACAGTAGACCCCATGGGATGGATCCAGGAATCGTCTATTATAGAGGGGAATGTTGTTGGGAAGGGTGCTTTCTTCAGTCTTGTCCTGAAGAAGAAATTGTGGTGGTCTGATCTGAAGAGATCGAGAGAAAGAAGGGTCAAGAACGCAAGAGTCCCGTACAAGTAGGTTCTCGCTGTTCTGAATGTCTGAAACAGTGATATCTCTCTTCTTATGTATGGGGCAAATTATTCCACGACGCCAATCTTCCGGCATCTTCTCTTGCTCCAATACGTGCACCACGATTTTATGAATTGTGTGAAGTAACGCTGTCCCTCCTTGTTTGATCAGCTCAGCTGGTATGCCATCAGCTCCGGGGGCTTTATTTGATTTGAGCTATCTTATGCCTTTTAATGTTACCTCAATGCATGGTGACGGCAGCATTTCGTCTTGATTTGTCATTGGTGGAGCCTCCGATTCGTCTGTGAGCTGACCATTTAGCAATGCATTGAAGTGCACGTCCAATCGCTCCCGAATGCCTTCAGGAGCGGTGATCAGATTGCCCCCTTTATTCTTGCAGTAAGTGCAGCGTGGTGTGTACCGCGTTATATTACGGATTATTTGGTAGCACTTCCGCGCCTGGTGCGATATCGCTATCTACTTTTCTCTATTTCACAGACAAGGTTTTCTTCCCAGGCACTGTTCTTTTGTCTGTGAAGTTTTTTTTTTCAGATCTTCTGAGCTATTTGTATTTCTCCTCGCGTACCCGCGTCCTATGAGACCGCTGCATTGCCTGGCACGCAGCATTCTTACGGTCAGTTTCTAGTTTGTACTCATCATCAAACTAGTCGCTACGATCTCTACGATTACTGCCTAAGTATGAGTTGGCAGTACTAATGACAGTATTCTTAAGGCGTGTCCATTTCTCTTCTACGCCTGGCATTCTGGCCCCAGGACTTACTCTCCCTCCATCAAACTCTTCGAGGGCGACTCATAACGCATGACCAAAAGGTTTTTTTTTTTTTTTTTTTTACTATTTTTTGTTATACTAAGGCGCGCACAAAAGGCAATTTTGAAGTACCCTTAAATGCTAGAGCATAGTGGGATTGTAACTGGTATTCTCATTGCGTAAGGCAGCTGTGATTCGAACCTGATCCGCGGATGCAATACGTCTCCGTAAGGCAATCCACGCTCGGAAAACTGTACCAATGATCTGAGTCGACGTTTCTTCGTCGATAGAGTCTATTGGGGCGTGTACGTTTATAAATACATAATGGTACCATGGTCCCTGTATTTTTAGCACCGACATTCGGTCATTAATAAATTGCACATCTTTTACATGGTGCGTAATCTTCTTCCTTATGATGAAGCCAGTTCCGAGGTTATGTGTGTCGGTACCTCCACATGCCAGTATGAACCCATTGGTTTCGATTACTTGATGTGGGAGCCGAACTTCCTGAAGCGCGACGATGTCCATTTTATATTATTTCACGTTTTCTACGACCGTCTGTATCGCGCCTGGTTTATATAACGTTCGAACATTCCACGTCCCGACGCGTATATGCCGCTTTTTCCGTTTTTCCCTACGTCTTCTTTTTGCCGAGTAGGTGTTTTCTTGATGATTTGTTCCCTTATGGTAGTGTCGGCTCATTACACCTACGCCTACCGGCTTTTTCGTGAGATTGTTTTTTGTATATTGATTATTCATTTTTGTTCCCACGAGTCTTGGGGTTTCAAATAGTCCGCCACATCAGAGCCCCTCTTTGATATGGCGGCTCACGGCTCTGATTCGACCCGGTGTCAGAGAGGCGCCGTTAGAATACAGCCGGTATACCCCTGGCTGCAAACCACCCAATGGGCACGGTGACGTGTAACACCCTGGATTAGGGGTGGTAGATCTTTGTGTGTTACTCCTCGCTAGCTTGTCTGACATAGGTGGCCCTACTGGAGTGTGTGCTTCCGTCAGCATAGTCTGAGTGATTCATTGTAGTTTAAGCCCCCGCACCACCTCAAGGTTTCTACCAAGCGAGGGGCCTTCAAGAACATACCTGACCATATCCCTTACTACCCTAGATCAAAACAAGATATCCCACATCCGCATAAATAAAAATTGTAATTATTATTTTTAAGTCATCAAATTGTCACTATAATTGCAATATCATATATTATAAATTGTATATAAGATTATATTACGTTAGATGATGTTATGTTAAGTAATTTTAAGTAGGCTAAGGGAGCCTCTGGCGCAAGACTAATGACCTTGCCCGAAAAAAACAAATCATTATGGAAAATTTAACAAGCCTCAGGACTTGCTAAATAAGGCCAAGACCGGTTCCTGGTTGTAGTGCCGATAATGATGATGATGAAGTTAAAATAAACAGAGTTCCTGGTTTTTCTTCTGACTTTTTCCAGGAAAAACAAAATTAACAATGTATCTAAATCATATTAAATCTTAAACACATGTGTAGTGCTCCAAGAAGCCCTACCATTTTCCTCCCACATACATTTCTACCCACCTACTTTATCATTAATCCATATCCCCAAACTAACATTCAATCCAATGTTAGACAAATTGAATTGTTCAATTACCATACTAATATTTCCAAATCCTTCCTAAAAACTAAACAGCATAATGCATATCTTCATATGCAAACAGACACACATTAAAAGATATCCATTTCGTTCCCATACACTCAATTCTAAAATCCTTATCTCCATCTGGATTGCAGCCAGATGTGTATATTCTAAAAATAGATATTCCATTTCCTTTTCTCCAATTTTTCACATACAAATCTCAATGAAGATTTGTGTAAAAGGGCGATGCATTTTAAATTCGAGGATCAGTCTGTAGGTTTGTAGTGGTCCTTCTCTCAGGGAGCTTGTCTGGTCCTGAAAAGGACGAGGGATCTCTTTAAAAAAGCTCCTGAGGGGACCCGTTGCGGTGCCGCCGTGCTTCCTCAAACCTTGAGGGAAGAGCAGCTACCGGTCGTCGAGTAGGAAGAATCGGCCAGGCCCAATAAAATGCTTTTTATTTTATTTTAAATTTATTTTATTAATTTATTTTCTGGCGTCCTTACATCTAGAACGCCAATTGAGACTGACCCTCGAATACAAAATCCATCGCCCTTATAAAGAGAAACAAATCGACATTTGTATCTCGAAAATACACAATTTCCTACAAAAATCCCGATTTTGGAATCCTGAGTGAGATGCTCAGTGTTTATTTAAGATAAGGATTCAGTTTCCTGAATTCCTATGAAACTATTGTGCAGATGTGGATATGTAAATGAATTCGGGTTTTTGTTTGTTCACTTAGATGGATTTTACCAAATTGAGATAACGTATCTCTGGTTTTTGAATTTAGATGATGCCGTGGGGCAAATGCAAGACGATAAACGAATATATGATTCGTTTATTGTGAATTTTGATTTTAATTTAGTTTTTTAGATTAAATTATGCCGTGGGGGCAAATGTTAAGCGATAAACGGATGTTTGATTCGTTTATTGCGAATTTTGGATCTAGTTTGGGTTTTTTCGGGTTTTGATTGAATTTCAGGTTTTAGTGTATTACGGCTAGGATTTGGATGTAGGTGTGGGGGAAGGAGATGGTAGGGCTTTTCAGAGCACTACAGGTTGGCGTCCGACGTTTAAGGTCGTCAATCATTTATTGTAAATATTAAAATTAATAAAAGTAGTTGCAGATTCCAAAAGCTGCATTTTTATTGGGCCTGACCGATTCCCAGGACCCGAATTCAAATATCGTTCGCCTCTCTTCCTCGTTGATCGAGAAGCACGGAAGCGAACCGTACTACACATGAAAAAAAGAACTGTTTGAAACATGTTAACTTAATAACATGTAAACACTTATTATGTAACCAATCTATTATATGATAGGTGTATTACTTATTGTAACTCTTAATTTTTGGTCAAATAAATGCAGTAGATAAAAAAAAAAGATCTCCGGGCAGCAGTTGAGTAACGTGCATAGTCCCCGGCGGAAGTGCTGCAGGAGACGAACAGGGCAAAGTAACATCATAGAGCAAGGTTCTTGGAGGTGGTGTCCCTACCAGAATTGTCTTTTCTTTTTTTCAAATAAATAAAGCAAAAGTGAATTTTCTAAATAAAAAGTATTTTATTATTTGGAATTGTGCGTTCTTTACACAACGTTGGCTGCTTCAGCACAGGGGAGGAATTCTAATCTGGAACCGGTGAATAGAGTGGTGGTACGCCCACAAAACAAATCGTTGCGGCTTCTCGATTTCGAGCATCACCAGAAGGCACCGTGTTCCATGGCGCAGGTAAGCTATTCCTGGAACGACGTCCCACGAACGATTGGTCGCTAGTCTTCCCTCAGGTTTGAGGAAGCATGGCGGCGACCGCAACGGGTCCCCTCAGGAGCGGTCAATAGAGATCCCTCATCCTATTCAGCACCAGGAGACACGCTACCTGGGAGCGAAGCCAATAACTAATACAACACCCCTGCGATGTAAAAGAAAAACGAAAATTCACGAGGTTGTCTGCTTTCAATGATGGTAAAACACGAACTGGACGAAAGAAGTCATCATGCACGTCTATGAATCTGTAGCGTTCTACGAACGCACAATTCTGCGCAGGTAAGGTTCCTACCTTCAAAGAACTTACTTACCTGAGAGCGTTGCACGCGCCCACAGACGCGTGCCCCAAAGTCCCACGATAGGGCCTGCAACTCGCAGCCAACGTTGAGACCGACACCAAAAAGCAAGGAACTGAACGTCCCCAAAGCTTTTTAGGTTAAGCTCAACAATTATAACTCTTCATGCCTGAAACAAAGGTATAAACACCCATGCGTTCTATTCCTAAAAAAAAAAACAATTCCCAAAATGCCATACATGCTGCCTGCGCCCAGGAACATCTCATCGAACCGGCAATTCCGAAATTCAATACAAAAGAATTGCTATCATCAAAGAATGCGCCGATCAACGGATGCACGTGCGGGTAATCTAATGCAAGGACCACCCAAATCCGTTGAACAACAGAAGGCAGCCACGACCTATCGCAATCAAAAATATCTCAACGAGATATGCGATGATTTATGAGGAGTTAAGCCAACAAAGGCAATACTTCGGTCCCACGGCCACGCTAGAATTTCGCACCATTATAAAGATCTAATGGATTTCGATTCCGGGTACCAAGTTCAAGTAAGACCCACGGACTGTACGTCAAAACAATCGCCGAATATCTCTGGTCTGGGCGCCAGATGTTCTGTGCAAACAGAAGGCCGTGGAAATGAAATTCTGTATGCAAGGAATGACTTTCCCCTCTCAGGAAAATAGGAAATTACCCCTGGGATGAAATAGCATGTTGTTAACAGAGATTTCCGGAATTCTGTTAGCAGATCGAATAGAAAAATTTTTCCGTACAGATACAGATACCAGTTTGCAATCTGGATATCTGTGTGAGAGACAGGAGTCTACCCCGAACGCTCGAGACATCAGGTCTATTAGGTAGTTCACAAGCGGTCGTCAAGGAGACAAGGAGTTGGGATGTTGAGGTCGAAACGGCATCGTTAGAAAACCTCCAGTTAAGGAAAAGGAGTCGAAGTAGAGTTGTTTGTGAGAAGTACCCAAAAGGGTTTATTTTGTAATGGAGACCGAACCACAATCGTTTTGAGTTACCGATCGTGCCGTCGCGAAAATGTGTGTTGTCGCCTCGCGTGTGTCGCTCGTTCACGTACGTTAAGTCATTGTAGTGTAATGAAAAATTGTGATCCTTCGGAATTACCACCGAACTCAGTTATTAAGACAAATAAAGTAAATTAAACTGGATCTATAACCATCAGTGTTTGTTTTTGGCAATTGTTTTCGCTCCATTTGTGCTCCGGTGTGGATATCGCTTTCGTAGACAGTGTGTAGCGGGACACTTACAACATACACCAAAACACACCGCCAAAGTTAATCAACATCGAACCGCCAAAAATCGTTTGAAACTTTATGCATAAAACAAGCGCATCTTTCTGCTCTCTTTTCGATTAAACAGCATACAAACTAAATGGAAAAGATCGTCCAAATCCTTCAAGAAAAATGTTTGGCCACGAAGTGAAAAAATGTATGAACGGATTAATAATAATTTTAAAGGGTCAGATGTTAGTTTAACAGTAAAGGTTTGATGTTTGATTTACGTTTTATACCGATAATTGCATCATCAGTATGTTGGTAACAAAGTAAGTTGGACAACCTCATCAAAAGCTGAGTTCCATGATAAAAAGTGTAAAAGAACAGCACTATTATCACCTTACAACATGTAAATTTGTACTTAGTACTATGTATCTTTAGAGGATTATCTTGTTCTTTGGTTCAAAAAACCAAAAAACATAACATACATAAAGAAGATAGTTAAACTTACATTTCATTGCTTGGTACATTCAAAGTTATGCTTCCTTTGGAATCTTCCCCATATTTCCAATAACCAAAAAATCCTATGGTTGTATAAAGAGCTATTACAAAAGCCATCCCTTGGTTTATAACTCCATAGATTCCAACATAGTCTTTAGGGGTTGCCATATCCTTTTCAATTGCGATTACCTAGCTCAAGCGCCAAAGGAAAATGTGATTAAATGATTGTCTAATGAAATGAGTTTAAAACTTACCACTCCAACCGATTCCACAGCAAACAGAAATGTTGCCATAAATCTTGGGAATCGTACGATCTCTACAAAAGCTCTACGGTTACGGAATTCCGGCATCTCATCCCTAAAGACGTAATACAGAAGGACTCCAAACCCTAAATAGTAAATTAAATTAAGTGTTAATTAAAATGAAGTGTTTGAATTGGGCTCCTCGATAGTATAGTGTTTAGTATACCCGCCTGTCACGCGGGAGACCGGGGTTCGATTCCCCGTCGGGGAGCATCTGGCGCAAGACTAATGACCTTGCCCGGAAAAAAACAAATCATTATGGAAAATTCAACAAGCCTCAGGACTTGCTAAATAAGGCCAAGAGCGGTTCCCGGTTGAAGTGCCGATGATGATGATGATGTTTGAATACCATATTCAATGTAATATTAGATATTAATAATAGTGTTATCCGTCGTTTTCTCGCATTTCCCCTGCCTTGTCTGGCCTGCCTCCTCTTCAACCTGGCGTTGAAGAAAGCAATCCGTGACACTGGCGTTACAACTAGAGGGACTATTATCACCAAGTCCAGCCAGATACTTGCCTACGCAAATGACATCGACATTATCGGTAGAACAGATTCGGCTGTATAGGAATCCTTCACCCAGATCGAGCAGGCGGCACAAAAACTGGGACTGCACATTAATGAGGGAAAAACTAAGTACATGGTGGCGATTTCTGCGAAGAGAAGACGTAACGTTGGTTAAACTATCAGGGTAGTGGAGCACGAATTTGAATTAGTGCAATCCTTTAACTTCATTGGGCCAATAGTATCAGCCGATAACAATATGGAAGAAGAAATACGCGAACGGCTGATCAAATCGAACAAAGCCCGACGATGGTCTATCAAGGCTCTTTAAATCCCGAAATTTATACAGAACATCCGAGCTACTACTGTACAAGACCATGGTCTTACCAGTACTCATGTATGGATCCGAGACCTGGGTGCTCAATAAAAGGCACTCTGAACTCTTAGCCGCGTTCGAGAGGAAGGTCCTAAGGAGAATTGTTGGCCCCATATGTGAGGGAGGACGATTCCGGAGACGCTGCAACCACGAGTTATACGCAATCTACCTTAAAGCTAATGTTGTAAGAAAAATCAAGCTCGATAGACTCCGGTGGGCGGGACACCTAGGTTGAATAAGTCTGCCCGGAAAGTCCTTTGTGGCAGAATGTATGAAAAGTGATAGCGCGGCAGAGCTTGTCTGCGATGGAGGTATGGCGTAGACCAGGACGCCCAGAGCCTGGGAGTGCCAAACTGGATGCCATTGGCTCAAAATCGGGACTGGTGGAGAGATTTGTTAAATAAGGCCAAGACCGGATCCCGGTTGTAGTGCCGATGATGATGAAAGTGTTCTTGTATAAAGTAAATTTTTTATGGTTAAAATACAATAACAATAAAGTTAAGAACAATTTGTGAAATTTGTATTTGTATAAAGTAAATTTTTTTTAATTTAAAACTTAATAATATTTGTAATTGTAAGAGTACATTTTTTAAAGTTAAAATTCAATAACAATTGTAATTGTATAAAAAAGATATTAAGTTAGAATAAGTATAGAAATAAAGAAAAACTACGAAACCGAAGAAGACACTCTGTTGAATTGAAAAAAAAAATTGCCTACGGTCGTGCATAGCTCTCTTCCCTTCGCCCCAGTCCCCCTGGTCTGACGGAAACGACGGAGGTTCTCCCCGCGAACCATATATGGCCTGAGGATCCAGTTGGTGCACTATACGCAGTGTATAGCCCATACTGAGACATAACATAATTTTTTCGCGGCAGCGGTGGGATACAGCACTACATCTGCAGCCGAGATATGGAGCTCTTCATGGGACTAACTCTGTGAGCATTGCGGCCTTATTGTATCATCATCATCGGCACTACAACCGGGAACCGGTCTTGGCCTTATTTAGCAAGTCCTGAGGCTTGTTAAATTTTCCATAATGATTTATTTTTTTCCGGGCAAGGTCGTTAGTCTTGCGCCAGAGGCGAGACGAAAATCTCTGTCCTCCGAGCGCAATTTTTAGATTACAGAACAAAAAGAAGTCGCTTGAAGGCGAGTAACGGGCAGAGTGGCTGGAAAGCCACGAAAAACGACCGAAGGGGCAAGAAGACTAATGCCCAGCCGGCAAAGTTAATACCTCCGTTTTTTGGGATGCGTATGGCATAATCTTCATCGATTACCTGCAAGAGGGAAGAACAGTCACAGGAGAGCATTAACCAGCGTTATTGGACAAAATGAGAGACCAAATAAAAAAAAACGCCCTTATGGCGAAGAAAAAAGTTTTGTACTATTACAAGAACACACCGTCACACACGTCCCGGGAAGCGATGATCAAATTGTACAAATTACAATTTGAATTGAATACTCACCCTCCGTATTATCCAGGTTTGACCCCCAGCTACTATTAGCTGGTCCCAAACCCCAAGCGCTGACTCCAGCGAAAGAGATTCAGATCGAATGTGGAACTCATAGCGAAAACCGAGGCGCATTTCGAAAGGTTTGGACACCCGCTGCTTGGAACCCCCCCCCCCCCCCCCCCCGATCGGCGTTCCTCATTCTAAACCCATTTTGACCCCGTCTTCCCCCCACAGTAAAAATCACACAGCTTACCCAAACATCTGATTGCCCCTACACACTGGCCAAACTTAAAGACAGAAAGACTCATGAAAATATTTGTCTCTTTCTAGCGTATTTCACGACAAATCTGATTCTGTCTGCTATGAAGGCAAAACTAAAACCAATGTCAAAGTCTCTATTCAAAATAAATCGTAAAATGTTGACGTAATTTTCAATTTATCGCCTCATAAAGTGTCAAACGACCTTAAAGCTTTCGACCATTTCGTTCACTCCAGAACGTTAAGAAATCTTCAACGTAGTAAGGCCGACTTCAACAAGCTTTTCGTTCCTAAACTCCTACCACCCCTACCCCCTCACAAAACCGACAACATACTACCTTTACTTTCTATTATCAGTAACGTAAGAGGTCTTCGCTCAAAAACCCGATGCATTCCGAAAAACTCCCCCAACCTTTTGACATTTTCGCTTTAAGCCAAACGAACTTAATCCCCGGCATTCATGACCTGGATCGGTTTGCCCCCACGTTCACCATCTTCCGTGGTGACCTCCTCAATCATACTACTGACTTTTCCCTCAGCTGAGGAGGGCTCATCGCTGTCCACAACAGCCTCGAGTCGTCACTTACTTCTTTTCCTATCACTTCCCAGCTGGACTTTGTGACTGTCAAAATCACTGTTCCTCGGAAATCAATCTTTGTCATGTGCTTCTATATCTTACCATCCCAGCCTATTGAAGTTTGCGAACTAGCACTTAATGGCATCGACCACATAATCGAGCTGAGTAATTGCAAGGCATGTCGGAGATTTTAATTTTCCGCAACTTAGTTGAGTTTTATCTGACCATCAATCACACTTCAACCCCTCATACTTTACTGGCATGTCTGAAATCTCCCTCGGCCCTCTCATCACTCTACACATTCAACAACACCGTCATAAAAAAACTGAAAGACGATTTCAGTCCCGGCCCAGACGGACTCCCTGCTATCCTCTTAAAAAAATGTTCCTCTTCTCTCTCTCTCCCGCACGCTTTAATCTTCAATCTATCCCTTGCACAAGGTCTATTCCCTGACTTTTGGAAATCCTCTTACATAACCCCCATACATAAAAAGGGGAAAAAAACGATATATCCAATTATCGTCCCATTGCCAAGCTTTCGCACATTCCCAAACTGTTCGAAGGCCTTCTATATGAGGCGTTATGTTTTCGCTGCGCACCCATCATCTCTCCGAAACAGCACGGCTTCCTCTCAGGCAGGTCCATTACTACTAACCTTGTCAAATTCACATCCCACACACTCCTTGCCCTAGAAAACGGCGATGAGGTCGATGTAGTCGCTACCGGCTTTAGCAAAGCCTTCAACATAATCTCCCATAACCTCATTCTCTTCAAGCTTTCTTCCCTCGGTTTCGAACCCGCGCTGATTAAGTGGGTCTCATCCTATCTCAGTTATCAAACCTGCCGCGTGCGATTTAAATCCACCCTCTCCGATCCTTTTTTCCCAACCTCAGGTGTCTCCCAGGGCAGTCATCTCGGCCCTCTCCTATTTATCCTAACTATAAACGACATAGGCTCTTGCATTAATCAGACCTTCATCTCGCTTTACGCCGATGATTCCAAAATTTTGAAGACAATCCTCTCCCCTGGACTCTTCACTTCTCCAATCGGATCTTGACAGCTTCTCGACTTGGTGCCAAAATAATTGCCTAGAAATGAGTATCGCCAAATGTCACACAATCACCTTCTCTCGGAAGCGTTCCCCCACTTACCCACGCTCCTATCTCTTACTGAACCAACCGATAACATCGGTTGCATTGATTCGCGATCTGGACATCCTATGCGACAAGGCGCTCAAATTTACTGCACACATTGATTACATAATCCCCAAGGCCAACGCCGCTCTTGGGTTTGTAAAACGCTGGTCGAAGGAATTCCTTAACCCCTATGTCACCCGATCACTCTATACAACTTTTGTCCGGCTACTACTCGAATACGCTAGTCAGGTCTGATCCCCGTATCAAGTGACTCAAATTCGCTGGATTGAGGGTGTTCAGCGTCGTTTCTTGCTCTTTGCCCTCCGTGGACCAAACTGGGAAAATCCGCTGACTCTACCACCATACACAAGCCGGCTCCCTCTAATCAATCTAAACACACTTGAAGAGCGCAGAATCCATGCCGACATCATCTTTGTCCATCGCCTTCTGTCTGGCTCAATCAATTGCCCAAGCTTGCTCTCCACTTTAACATTTCATACAAACCCCCGTAACGTACGTAACCCTCGACTATTTTACGTGCCCGCTCATCACACTTCTTACGGCGCTAACGAACCCATCTCGCGTATGCTACGACAGGCCAACTCTTTCCCCACCTCCTTCGATTTCAACATCTCCACTCCCGCTCTTAAATGACCCCCCCCCCGCGACCCCTGCTCGCATATCCCCTGCCCCTGTATCGGTCCGTACACATTCCCTCCACTGTCGCACAAATGCCGCGTTTACCACCCCCACATACACTTGTAGGGGTTTCTCTATCCTATAGGAGAAACAACCCACAATTCCAACCACAATACCTACCCATTTCCTCTATAAGTCATTAACCTGTAAAACAGGTCAAAGGGACGCATAGCTAAATTCATTATTCTATGCAGATAATGCAGTTGAGTTTAGCTACAATCTTCGCCATACGGCAACACTATTGCATAGGCTTGGGTATTTATCGAACATTCCACAGAGTTTCCCCTATGGTATTATATCCCCAGCCGACGCAGCGCCCTATTGACTTTTCCCAGATCACCCATTCGCTTGGAATCAATGATCTCTTTTTGCAGGTGAATAACCTTAGCTAGGTTTTCCCCTCTCTCGTATTTCTGTCTTGCTATAGTGCGACGACCTAAGAGATCATCACTAGGTCAGTAGACCAGCCGCATACACGGCACTGACGCACACACACTAAGCCAGATCAACCCAGGGTTATTGTGCTTTCCCTTTTGATTTCTCCATTCTGGCTACGCCCATCGACGTCGAACGAATACACAAGTACGTTTCGACCTCGGTGAGTGTGGTGAGTTGGGAAACGCACAAGAGAGCATGATCACCATTGGCGGATCAATGTGTAAAAAGCAGAAATCACGATTTCCACCTAATTTCGACCGCTTTCAGCGCTTCATACTTACCCATTTCCTTTATATGTATTCCCCTGTAAAACATTTCAAACGGACGTATAGCTAAACTCATTATCCTTTGCAGATAATGCATAATTGAGTTTAGCTACATTCTTGTCATACGGCAACTCCATTCTTGCTAACCATGAGTTTCCCATCGGAAATCTCATAATGTCGGTTAGCAACAACAAGTCTAAAAGAACGACGCTGTTGCATCATAGCAAAATAGCTGGGGTTATTTCAGCGTCTTAGAGTCTGGTTCTCACGCGGATTATTTCCCAAGCATCAGCGGCTTCCTATCGACTTTCCCTCAGATCACCCGCTTGGGATCAATGATCTCTTTTTGCAGGGGAGTAACACCAGCTAGGTTTCCCTCTCATTCGTATTTCTTTCCACGGTTCAGTGCGCTCCGACTACACCATAGCCGTACCACTGGGTCACCAGGTCATGTCAGTAGCTGCATCTGATACCAACACACACAACCAAAGCTGCCCCGAGATGACAGCACATCAGTTTCTGTTCTCTCATTCCGTCAATTACCATATTAACAAAAGTTACTCACACTTTGACGGGCGTGAGGTTGAGAGAGCAGAGGCGTGGTCTCTTTCGGTTGCCTGTGTGTGGAATGAAATATGAAGTTTCAACCCTAATTCACACCAGTCGCTATTCATTCATCATTGGTGTCGGACGTGCTGCGCTAGTTTTTAATTTAATTCGCCACCGGTCATAAAGTCACATCTCAACTACCGTAGCCTGTGAATACTGGTGCTCATCATCGAGTCATTTTTATAAGCTTCAAACGGAGTCCTTATTCAACCCTGGAGCAAGTCGAGTGAGGAAACATCAAGTGTTAAAGTCGTGTGCTGTCTTATTGTCCGCGTAATAATATATTCTTATTGTCGCCTTATAGTATATCCTTATTGTCCGTGTAATAATGTATTGTTTCTATTACATACAATATCAGTGAAGTTGTTACTAAGTTTTAAATTAAACATCAATAGTTTGTTACATGAAATAGATCATATAAACAATAGTCAAATATTTAAAAATTCAATTGTTCACCCACATCAAGACAAGTAAAGAGACATATAAAAAAACAAAAACATACAGCGAATTTTTATTTAAACCACTCTTGTGGACTACTGACTATCTCTTGGATTACCTGTCGATCATTTCGCGCAGCAACATCGTTGGGGAGTTAGTGAATACATGCCATACGCTGGCATCCATACTTTCCCAACCCCACACACTCGCTCTTCCCTGGCCTCCTACCTCTCCTATCTCCTAGTAATCTTCAACGTCCTGGTTTTCTTCTCCTTTTTTTTCGATTGAATAATTGAATAATGTCTTAACCACTACTCTAGATTTTAAGATGGTCTGTAAGGTTTTATGTTAAGTTAATTTAAGCTTGCATTAAGCTCAATAAAAATGGGGGTTCCGCCTTCAATCAATCAATTGCATCCCACCTCTGTCAAGGAATGTCCCATCATTCATCGACTAGATAATTCTTGCCTCTGTCAGGTCAGCAACGTTCGAAACCTCTTGGGTAGGCAGTTTGCCCTGATGGTACGAGGGTTGCCTCTTATGTTTCGGGATTTGGCAACCCTAGCGTTGCAATCCGACAATTGACAGCTCTGTCGTAAAGTTGGACATTTTTGAGGTTATACGCACTCAGAACGTTTTGACATACGAGCGCTATTTGTGTTGTTTACAGTAACTTAAAAGACTCATCTCGGCCCAAAAATGGAATTAAATCGTCAACATTTTCGTGCGATTTTTTTTAAAACTTTCGGCGTGGATTAACTCAGCAACAGTGCATGGATGAACTTAATTCAATTTTTGGCGATGAAGCTCCATAAAGGACCAGTGTTTATCGATGGTATGGTGAATTCAATCGTGGTCGTAGTTCACTCCAAGATGAATTTCGTGAAGGTCGTCCAAAATCAGTTGTTGTTCCGAAAACCATTGATGCTGTGCGCGAACTGATATTGGAAGATCGTCATGTGACCTATCGTGAGATTGAGACAACCTTAGGCGTTAGTGGGACCAGCATACATTCAATATTGCATAAACATTTGACTGTCAAAAAAATTTGTTCGCGTTGGATCCCACACAATTTGTCAATCGCCCAAAAAAAGGCTCGTGTCAATTGGTCGAAAGAAATGCTCAAAAAATACGGTCGCGGTGCTTCGAAACACGTCTATGACATCGTGACAGGTGATGAATCGTGGATTTACGCGTATAAGCCCGAAAGTAAACAGCAGTCGACTGTCTGGGTGTTTCAAGATGAGTCAAATCCAACAAAAGTCGTTGGCGCACGAAGCACTTCCAAGCAAATGGTCGCCTGTTTTTTCGGAAAAACTGGACATGTCGCAACCGCACCACTAGAACAACGCAGGACAGTCAATTCTGAGTGGTACACAACCATTTGTTTGCCAGTTGTCTTCCAAGAAATCAGGAAAACCAACCGCCGAAGACGGATCACTCTTCACCACGACAATGCGAGCTCTCACACATCGGCTGCGACAACTGCATTTTTAAACACCCAAAACATCGATTTGATGGGTCATCCGCCGTATAGTCCTGACTTGGCACCGAATGACTTCTTTTTATTCCCGTACGTAAAAAACAAACTGAGAGGTCAACGTTTTTCGACACCTGAAGAAGCGGTTGCTGCATTCAGAATGCATGTGTTGGAGATACCTCAATCAGAGCGGCAAAAGTGCTTCGACAATTGGTTCAAACGCATGCAAGAGTGTATAGATCTTCATGGGGAATATTTTGAAAAACAATAAAGTGATTTTCGATCAATATTTGTTTTTGTTCTCTAATCCCGAAATATAAAAGGCAGCCCTCGTATTCTTGCAATCCTCCTCAAGAAAAGCTGATCTATTATCTCTGCTCCCTTCTCACTGATCTTCAATCTCTCACTCTCTCAGGGGCTATTCCCCCATATTTGGAAAACATCCTTCATCACCCCCGTCCAGAAGAAGAGTCCCAAAAATGATGTTTTATTTCACCAACGCAACATGGTTTTCTCAATGGCCGATAAACTACAACTAACCTAGTTGAGTTCACTTCCTTTACGCTCTCAGCACTAGAGCACGGTTACGAGGTCGATATGGCCTCGACCGACCTCAGTAAAGCATTCGACAAAATCTCCCACAATCTATTCCTCTTCAAATTATCCGCCCTCGGCCTCGAACCGGGATTGCTGAAATGGATTTCTCCCTATCTAAAGGATAGGCTTTATTCCGTTCGGAAACTTCCTGAAACTTCGTACCACAGAAAAAGCATCGAAATGTTGGAAAATCGCTATACAAAATGCATCGCCCTCGAAGGCAACTATATTGAGAAACAAATATAACTTTGAACAAAAAAAGCTTATTTTGATTACAAATCCCGAGACTTTTCAGCCTGTGCTGTAGTGGCTTGAAGAATTAATTTATTTCTGAGAATATTTTTCTTAACCCTTTCAGTTGATAATGTTATTAGATTGAATACTCGTATACGCTTATAGAAAATGTTTTAAGACTTACCTGCGAACATTAGTAAATTGGCAAATGCTGAAAACGGTGCGAGGGTTTTCAGGTGTCGTATACTAAACATTAGACAAAAAGGTATAGTTAAAAGCACTATTAACGTCCGTGTTGATAAAAAAATATCAAAGTCATCTAACGACATCCGCAAGTTTTCTGCTACAAAAACTACGTAAACACAACAAATTCCAAAGTGAAATACAACCAAGAAAATATTCACGATCAATCTGGAATTAAATGAAATTAAACCTTGAATGACAGTTTTATTCTTTGCCTTTACTTACCCTGCTATGGGAGATAAGAATCTTAAACAAGGTGGACCATCTTTTAAACATAATTCCATGGCAAGTGGATAAGATACATATGGCTCCCTCAGTTTTTTCGCAATGCCATACATACTGTTAATCTAAAAACATTTACAATCAAAAACGGCTAGAGAATAAATTGATTTAATTACCAAAATATGCAAACAATACACGACTACAGTTCCTATGAAAACGGTAGCTATGAAACTTCCAACGTAACCGCAATGTGAAAATGCTAATGGCATAGCTAATATTCCAGTACCAATGCATGACTTGATAAAGTTTATAAAAGTTTCAAAATTTCTGTCAAGTAAAATTAACTGGTTGTTTTAAATATATAAACATATTAAAAATAATTCCAAATATCCTAAAAATACACCAACAACATAAATCCAAATATAAATTCCAATGACATTATAGAAATTGATAATGGTATTGAAACAAATTACGCCGGAGTGTAGTTTATTGCGGAAAAAAATACCAGTTCGTTCCCCTAGCGCCTCTTTACCTACACCTCTTCCGTGACCCTTAAGCATCATTAATCTGGGATAACTCCAATACCGGTGTAATTGTAGTTCTCTGAAAAGCCCTACCATCTCCTTACCCCATACGTACATTAACCATTTTCCGGATCAAACAACATTCCTGATAAACGAATCAAATGTTCGTTTATCGCCCATACAACACATTCCCTATAATCCCCAAATTAAAACAAACGCATAGTACGTTGAATGAGGTGTTCAGTCACCATACCATAATCCCAGTGCATATCTTCGTATGCCCTACATATCCCAAATTTCCAGGAATTCGCTTAACCGAATTCCTACACAATTCCCAGTTCTCGACTCCAGTCGAAGTACCTTTCGAAATTCTGCTTGCAGTTCGATGCATCCGCGATCAGATTTTGAATAAAAGGGCGATGGATTTTGTATTCGAAGATCAGTCTCAATTGACGTACGAGGGGCGAGGACGCCAATGAATTAATAAATTTAACAAGACAGTCTTCAATATTATGTGAAAAATATATGTATTAAAGCAAAAATAGTGTTTAAATCAATCGTATCAGTGAACCTGGCCGGTTCCCATGCCCCATATTTAGCAATCAGTCATCACCCTTCCGCAGGCGCGGGAAACACGGGGGCTACCGCAACGAGCAACTAGGGAGCGGTCTAACAAAAAGACCCTCGTCCTTTTAAAGACAAGGAGACGCGCTGTCTAAGATTTGCTTCTATTAGGTGTACAAATAAGTTGCCACCGTTTGGCAGAAGATGGCCCCATCAGAAAATTATGTAGAAATTGTCAGATGTCAAACGTAATATTGTGAGTTTGAACATCTTTTTTTTTGAAAAAATATTAGTGACTTCGTGCAAAAATGTCTAGTTTTGTGCCAAATAAGCGTCATTTGCCGGAACTTTTGATTTACTTTTAATTTGAAGAAATCTGCCGATGGAGCGCATCGATTGGTTGTAGAAGCATCTGGTGAGGCTGCTTTGAGTGAGAGAAGTTGTCGTGGGTGGATTCAAAAGCTTAAAAGCGGTGAGTTTGACGTGGAAGACAAAGAACGATGTGGAAGGCCGAAAGTGTACGAAGGCAAAGAATTGGAAACAATATTGGAGGAAGATCCATCCCAAACGCAAAAAGAACGAACGTATATTTGAGATGATTTAGCAAGCAATTTCACATCGTTTAAACCAGGAAATTGGAGAAACCTTGAACGCCGACTTTGCATATGAAATGCTGCTGGCCAGGCAAAAAAAAACCGTTTTTTGGCACTACGATAATCCAAAGAAGAGAAAATCATGGGGGCCACCTGACCATGTTCCGACATCGAATATTCATGGGAAAAAAATCATGCTGTACATTTGGTGGGATCAGATTGGTGTCGTGTATTATGAATTGCTGAAACCGAGTGAAACCATTATGGGGGTTCTCTATATTATATGGAGAGAGAGTGTATAGCATTCGGAGTTGGCCCTACGGGTCACACACGGAACAAATGCGAAGACTGGGTGAGTCCGGGCAAAACAAGTAATCCCCCGATGACTACGACTCCAACACAAACTCGCATGGCCAAGACTGTACGTCAACGCCAGCGACCACAAAACCACACGTCTACCAAGGGCGGCAAACAGCTATCCATACCAACGTATGGACGAAAAATGCCGACCCTAGACTCTGTTCTTCTCCATCCCGCACACGGCACCCCGTCGCTGCGGAGAAAAATAAACACTGGGCGTGAAGCTCTTCTATCCCGTACACGCAACTTCGTCACTGCGGATGCGAGCGAGTTACCGATAGGGCACGACCTACTCGGACGTCATAACTGTTGGTCCATGCAAAGCACAACAGGCCAGTGGACCGCACCGCAATCCCCTTGCCCCTGTCGGCAACACATGCGATATCAACCAGGTCCACTTCCTTTACTGACCCAAGCTCATCCATCACCCAGATCCTAAACACACGACTCTCCTTCGGACACTTCACCTAACGCTCCTTCAACCTTCCACTCCAAACTCCCTCGCACCCCTGCCTTTCTTTCTTGACTACGTCACTAGGGGGGGGGGGGGGGCGGTACTGTAGTGGTTCTCTATATTACATGGAGAACCAACCCACAATTCCAACCACATTTCCGCCTTATTTCGACCGCTTTCAGCGTGTCATATTATCCCCTATTCCACCGTTCATGCTATTCACCTGAAATATCATGTATTCCCAAAGGAAGCATAGCTAAACTCATTATTCTATGCAGATAATGCATAATTGAGTTTAGCTACCCCTTTTCCCATACGGCAACTTCATTCCTCTAGCCCATGAGATTTCCACCGGAAATTCCAATTCATGTTGGTTAGCAACAACCAAGTCGAATCAAACGACGCGGTTGCATCATCATCCAATGGCTTGGGCAATTACCGCATTCCTTGGCGTTTTTCCCACGGTAATATTTCCCTAGCCGATGTGGCGTTCTATCGATTTTCCGCAGATCATCCATTCGCTTGGAATCAATGATATCTTTTCGCGGGTGGATAGCACCAGATACATTTTCGTCTCTTTCACAGCTCCGTTTTTCTACAGTTCAATGTACTCTGAGATCACCATCTTCACCGAATTAGGTCAATGGGTTATCCTCAAAGTACATTGATTCTTGCACACACAACCAAACCCACCCCGAGATCATCGTACATCGTGTTTCTGTTCTCTCATTCTCCCATGTTCTGCGACTATCGAATTGACCGATGTATTCACCACACATCGACGGGCATGGCAATGAGAGAGCAAAAGGATGATCTCTCTTGGATGTCCGTGGAAAAGTAAAATTACCCACATTCATCCCTTTTTGATTCAGTCGCTATTGATACACCATTGAGATTGGTTACGCCGCTGCGTGGAGTTTTGTTTTATCCAACGACAATCGTGAAAAGAGTCGTCTCGTGGTTAAGTAGAGTCGTGCGAATTAAATTTTGCTGAGTGGAAGTTAATTTAAAGCCACTAACTTAAATAGAAACGTGTGTTCTTGCGAATAAATTAGAGCGAATTGATTTAGTGACATTTCGTACCCCAATGTTCGAGTGGAGGTTTTACAAATAAAGCTTAATTCTAATTTTTCTCGCGCCACCATTTGTACCAACACTAAAGGATAGGCAAGGTGTATAACATTAATAAGGGAAGAAGTGAATCTAGGGCATACTTTGGCAACAATACTTCTTCTACCCCCCACACCATCACTGGAGTTCTCTACCGAACACAATTAATGAGATTGAGCCGAGCATATAAGGAAAAACGCAATCCGTTACTACTCCAGACATGACCAAATTATTCTTCTCCATGATAATCCTCGTCCGCATGTTGCGGTGCCGTGAAAAACTATTTGGAAACACTCAATTGGGAAGTCCTACCCCGCCCGCCGTATACACCAGACCGATCCATGGTACATAGTCTGTCCGAACAGCGCTCTACAACATATGAAGATACAAAAAAAATGGGTCGATTCGTGGATATCATCAAAAGATGAAGAGTTCTTCCGAGGTGGTATCCGAATGCTGCCAGAAAGATGGGAAAAAGTAGGGTCTGGTAATGGACAATACTTTGAATAAAACGTAATGTACCGTTCTCTCACAATAAATTCCTAATTTTTTATAGAAAACGGCGGAAACTAATTTGTACAGGTATTATATATATTTTTTTAATATATCTATATATTTATTTTATTTTATTTTTTTTTCTATTTAATTTTTTTTTTATTTTATTTTATTTTATTTATTTTTTTTTATTTTTTTTTATTTTATTTATTTATTTATTTATTTTTTATTATTTTTTTTTACCTATATTATAAATTAAATTGTCTAGTAATGGACAATACTTTGAATAAAACGTAATGTACCCGTATTTCACAATAAATTCCTAATTTTTTACTGAAAAAATTATTTTATTTATATACCTACAAACTGTGAAATCTAGCGCAAGACTAATGACCTTGCCCGGAAAAAACAGATCATTATGGAAAATTTAAAAAGCCTCAGGACTTGCTAAATAAGGCCAAGACCGGTTCCAGGTTGTAGTGCCGATAATGATGGTGATGATGAAACTGTGAAATCAGCATTCAAGAGGCAGAAGAGGTGGGCCAAGAAATAAATGAAGACTAAACAAAATACATGATTACGGCGAGAGCAGGTGGAACTCAGGGAACACATATAAACGTCAGAGGCAAGATATTTGAAAAAGTTAAAGAATTTAAATGTCTGGGAACGATACTGACGGCCAGTGACGAAATGTAGAAGGAAATTAACAAAAGATTACACTCCGGCGATGCTAGTTGGCACGCAGTCAGGAAACTGCTGCAATTTAAATTGTTATTGTGGGGTAGTTTTTACCTTACGTCTGCACGGACGTGGGTTCGTAGAAACACCCACGGATGGCTCACTGTTTATTGTCCACCGATCGAGCAGTGGCAAAACTTAGAAACGAAGATCGATGCGATACCCTGAAATCCCCAGCGGAAAATAAACACACGGTAGTTTTTAGTTAGACAATCACACTTCTTTATTCATGGGAGATAGTTCGTTTGGGACTACCAATGAATTTTTTACATTGTTCGAACACTTATAATCACTATAACGATCTTTGCTATTGCCATTTAAGTTGGTAAGGCCGACTTTCACTAAGAGTTATTATGGATAAGCGACTATCACATCGACAAAAAAACCTCCGACACGTATAAAGCCTCTAAATGGCAACTAACTACGAAAACTCCATCCACGACAAGCGACTCGACGGAAAACGATTGTAATTGATAAGGTGACCGGTAGCGGTGTACGTACTCCTCTCGCGATGAAATTCGACTGGGTATTGGATGTCTCTTTACAGACATCCAACGAAAACGAACCTAAAGGATTCGCCGCCAATGGCGAAGGTCCAAACAAAAAAGGAAAAGGGAAAAACTCATGTAGCAGATCGAATCGGCTGCTACATGTTTGGGCAAGATAAACTGCCGCCATACGCAAGGGATAGATTCATGATTGACGTGAGTCAATAAAACCCTTGCCGAAGGCAGAAATCTATCTTGGAAAAATGTATCGAACATTGGGCATGGCCGTTGTTAGATCATCTAGCATAAACAAATTTCGGTCGTATGATTCGATGCATGTTATGTTAGGGATGTGTTAATCCCGTTGAAAGGCACTGTCAGGCGAAAGTATCCGCTTGAATGTTTACTTTGTGTAAACTAAAATTGGTGGCCATGACCGATGCTGGTGATCGTTCCAAGAAACGGCAACGGATCATAAAATCGGTCATGCTTATATCCAAGCAAAATATGCGCGCCTGAAAGGCCAATGTTTGATTTGATCTTCTTTACTTAAGGAAAGATAGATCGTAGACATGCCGTTGGAAATCTGGCTTGCAGCTGTGCAAGCAACCCGAAATAATGCTGGGTCAATGAATGGGTACGAAAATAACACACGGAAAGATCAGCGTGTGTTGGTGGGCATGTGCCATCCATTGTTCGGTCGCGGAAGCTCGGTTGATGAATTGATGTCGTGGCAAGATAATTATCTTGCCATGAATTATGCTTTCAGGAATGACCGTGGGGAAGAGATTTGAAAAAGCCCCCAACAAAGGTAAGCTGTCTAATATATATTTATGTCGGTTATCCTTGGGGATAACCGAATTAATTCCAGCGAATTGGTTGGCGGTTAATGCCGTAGCAAGGTTGTATAATATTGCTGAAGATCCGACTTCAAGGTAAGTCGCATTGCTGGAAATGGTGGGGATCGAGCGATGCATGGCTCTTCGGGCCCTGAAAAGCCCCACACTATCACGTAACATAAAGCTCCGTTTTTATAGAACCACAATCATGCCGATTGCTCTACACGGTTTGCGAAACATGGGCTCTCACAAAATGGGAAGAAAATAAATTCCGCGTATTCGAGAATAAAGTTTTAGGCGGTGTCTTTGCCGGTGTAGGGATCCGAAATCACTACTCCCACCTAATCCCCATTATTACCTATGATCCAAATCTTGTTCCCCAAGTGAATCATATGCACGACAAATTTAACCGAAAGTCCATTTGTTGTACATTGATTCAATTCTCAATAATCCTAACATTATGAAATGCCTAATTCTAAATGCATTTCATAATTTTTCTTCCGGGAATTTGTTCAACCAAATTCTCATCCACTTCCTAGAATCCCATTTCAATTGAAGCACACACAAAATCTTGTTTGTGCTTCCTGGAATTTTTAAGTAACATTTTTAACAAATCTCTGTCGCTACAGAGTTTAAAAGGGCGTAACATTTTGGATTCGTGGTCAGTTCGAATCCGGAAGTCGAGGCAACGGCCACAGAAAGTAATAAATAAAATAAACGCATTCAGAACAGCGAGAACACACTTGTACGGCAGTCTTGCGTTATTGACCCTTCTCTCTCTCGATCTCTTCAGATCCGACCACCACAATTTCTTCTTCAGTACAAAACTGAAGAAAGCACCCTTCCCAACAACATTCTCCTCTATAATAGAGGATTCCTGGACCCATCCCATAGGGTCTACTGCTGACATACTACAAACACGCACGCACAGTACAAGACAGCACAAGCACACACACACACACACACCGACCAAATTGTACGCCGAAAGGCTTAAGAAAAATAATAATGTATAATTTAGAGTGCTTGCGAAGAGCCAGTAAGTTCATGTAAGAATGATATTTGTAAAATAGAAATTAACATTTAGTCTTAAGTAAAATATGTAATTAATTTGTGAAATAAATGCGGATATAAAGCAAAAAAACCGACCAAAGCGCAGATTATCAGACGCCAAGGCCGTCTCCCATCCAAGTAGTTAGATAACGCTTAAACTAACCTTGTCCATACTATCCTTAGATACCTCCTTCCTCCCTTTCTTTTCAGATATCTGGAGACTAGCCCAACATCTTCACGGATGTGGGTGATTCTGGTTATCGTCAGCTTCGATGAGAACATAGATGAATCATATAAGATATGATGAGTTATGTTATCTAATGATAACGATGCATCATGTACATGTTAACTTACGAGATATGATGAATTATGTTAACTAACGAAGATGCATCATGTAACTCGCTTGTATAATCGATTGAAGAACTGGTTTATGTTTTCATCTATAAATGTCTAAGTTTCAACGGAAATGTGTGTTCTACTTAATTACCTTCCGGGGTGAATCCTTTGAGAAGACTAACGTAAAATTCGAATTCACTTGAGCAATCTCTATGGGAATGTCTGTACCAACGGAATTTACAAAGGATGTAAAAATATCTGTAGAAAAGCAACATACATCGGATGTGTTCGACCTGTGATCTACGAATTTCATTGCTCGATTCTATATTTTGCCTGTCTTTGATGCTCCCGAATTGATATGAAAATTGAATTTTACTTTTGAACTAATAATTGCTTAATGTGTTTTCACATACTTGTCCTTTTATAAATAAATAGCAAGCTCAGTAACAGTTACTTACGTCATGGGTTTTTCTGGAGCTCGGTAGTCATGCGGATCGTAGTCATCACTCATCCTTAAGAGCAAATGATTTTCTTTTACGATAATTGACTTCCTTAGCTGATTGGTTACGGATTTAGTCGAATTTTAAAATCCCTTAATTTATTCGGCCACTAATAGATGCTGAAATATTAAACATAATACAAGTTACATAATGTGCTAATGAATAACGAAGCCACAAGTTTAATCTTAGTTAGAGAGCATAATTTTCTGATGTCAATTTAATTAATATTCTTTAGTATGTGGCAGAAAAATATACAAGTTGCGATGAAGAAAACTAAACTAGTGAACGATAATCCTAGAATCGTCCACTGGAACGGACACATATTAAAAATGAACTGTGTATAAAGACGTAAACAAGTGTATGCAAGTGATGTCTTTGCACCCAAAGTAATTAATGCTGATATAATTTTTATAACATAAATAGTTTCTGTGTGGGGCAATTGTAACATAATTAACAATGATAATTTCCACCCCCCACCCTTTTCCATATAAATAAACACAAATTCGCTGCCTATCCCTTAATTACATACGTTTATCATACCAGAAAACAACATTTTCCCTCGGCTCAATAGCACATTTTCATTCTACATTCAATAAATATTCACAATATTTTTCCCTAACATAATCTTATCCCAAAAGCGGTTCATGGTCAAACTTTCCATCGCATATAACATACCAACATTTTCCACCTTTTTCATCCCCTATCTCGCAAATGTCGTAATTCTTACCCCCAAAGAATTACAAAATTCCCTTAACAAGGACTATGAATATTTTCACACACATTTTTAAGTACATTGACCCTTCCCAGCAAATTAGCCAAGCTCGAGCTAAGGGAACTCGGAAATAGCGTGAATAAAGTTCGAAGGAAGGCAAGAGGGAATTGCTGCATGGTGGCGAACGAACGGCCACCAATGGTGATACGGGGACGAGGCGACCAGGGAGATGACGTCGGGGAATATGCGGCAGAACTCCCTTCGGCAGTCCTTGAGTTTCGCTTGTAATCCCACGGGCACGCAAACAAAATGGTTATTTTATACTTAGTTTAACAAACACTTTACTGTAATAATGATGCATAAATGGCAACCCCTGTAAGACGGCAGACTGACTGCAACGGATGGAAGCTGATAGTCGACTGACTGAAAGACGTTAGTCACATTCAAATTTGTGTGACAGCTCTATGGCGTCCGTCAGCGATGACGCATTGTCAGCTGGTTGCGTCGTGATTTACCATAGATGTCGTTACCACTAAACGCGATTCCAAAGGAAGCGGTAAAGGGCTTAAGAAAGAAACCAGACGGCATAGGGTTTGCCATGATCCAAAAAGGCTAGCATATTTCTAGCTACCGGTTTCCTACGGGTCGGATCGGCGAGTGGCAGAGTACGAGAACACATCACAGCCACACGATTTTTCAGAAGCTGGCAATACGGGTATGTGGCGAAATCCTGCAAATCCGAAAAAGATCGTTCGGACAACTATCTGAAATGCGTAGGAAAAGGCCACAAACCGATGGTCTGTCAAGCATGTTCTGCGAATCAGGGTGCGAAGGCAGTAACAGGGAATTACAAATGCCGAGCATTTAAAAACACAATTCCCAATCTTCTGAATAAAAATGGACAGGTTTAAGTGCATTCAAATTAACCTAAACCATTGTGGATTCGCACAAGATCTCCTGCCCCAAACGGTTAAAGAATAAGGTGCCGGCGTGATGCTCATCAACGAGCAGTACAGCACGCCGGGTACTGGCACAATTACGTGTGAAGAGGACAGCAACGGAACAACTGTCACCTGGACAACTGGAAATTCCACGGAAGAACATAGAATTGACCAGCGACAGGAAGGATTCGCCTATGCTAACATCCGAGGAATTCGTTGCTACTGTTATGTTCCACCCAAGTGGGAAATGAAAGAATTCAAATGTTTTTACGCCGAGTAACACAAGGAGCTAGAGCTAGGAGCCCCTTATAATTGCTGGAGATTTCATCGCATGAAAGCTAAAATGGAGAAGCACCAGGACGAACAGTTGAGACCACGCACTAGTCGAAGCCTCTGCAGTTCTAGACGTGGTGCTACTTAATGATGGCGCTGAGGACACCTTTATAAACAAGAGACTCCGCTCCAAAATTGACATCACCTTTGCCACATCCATGTTGGTAAGAAGTACGGAATGGCGAGTTTTGGACACCTACACCCATAACGATCACTTAGCCGTGATGTACGAAATAGACAACCGACGGGGCAGCGCCTACCGGATAGACCTGAAAAGACAGTAGTCAAATGCAAAAGAGGAAAAGTGACATGGCCAGAATCGTTGCTGTCCTCTTCCCACAGTGTGATGGAGTGTTGAGAGCGCAAGAGGAATGGAATATCACTGAAAGAACAATACCTCCAGTGCCATCGAAGAGGTGCTTTTGGCTACAAGAGTCGTTAACAATAAGACCACGGGACTGGGTGGACTTCCTAACGCTGTAGTGAAGACTGCTTTAAAAAAAAATGCAGAAGTCTTCAGCAGTATCTTCACGACCTCCCCCCAAACAGACACTTTCCTCAACGATGGAAAAAACAGCAACTTGTGATTATACTAATGGGAAGGAACCAGAAGTGCCATCGTCCTATTGCCCATTATGTATGCTGGGCAAAACAGGGAAACTGCGTGAGCGAGTAATTCCCACTCGTCTGGAACAATTCACTGAGGGAACATCGGTGCTCTCTGAATGGCAATATGGGTTCCGGAATGGTAGATCAAACGGTAAGGCACTATCTGTGGTATGTGACATCGCTCGCAATGCAATAGCCGGAGCACGATGGCTAGGAGGTACCAAGAAATATTGCGCCGTGGTGATGTGGGGATCAGGTAGTCGTGGCGCCAGCATGGACGCGAGTTCTACTATCATCCCCTTCGTCTACTTAATGAAAGTTCCGCCAAACACTGTCCACTGGAAACAAACGCTCAGGAAACTGGCAGGCACTGCATCACGGAAAATTAAACACTTGTTGGAATTTGTAATAAAGGTTCTTTTTTTTATTTTTAATATTAGTTACAGAAAGTCTGGAAAACAACCTAAACTTTAAACGAAACGCTAAGCACGACTTTGTATGTTCACGCTCCTCCGCCGCGCGGCGGAGAGCGGGAGCGGCAACGACCGCCCTGGTCTGCAGGTGTAAATAGACTCAACGATATTCAATCGTTTGGGGTGAAGATCGTTGGTAGTACACATGTATGTGTGTACATGGGTTCTTTCATGGGACACACCATGAGAACGGACCTGAAACGACGAAAAGGGCATATGGTGTATCCATGAGGTGTGAGTTCGGTACAGCAAACAAACCGAATCTCCTTGGATGCTAATGGTTGTTGTTTGCTCATGTCGCTGCCCGAAATATGAAAAGACAAAGGAACGTTTGGGTCTTTGTCTGAGATGTGCATTGCGGTTAAATAAATAGGTGGCAATGCAATGTGGAAATTTGCTAATGGGTTTTAGATTACCGGGAAATGGTGTTTATGGCATCGCTGGTAAGGGTAGGGATTGAATTCCTATTTGCATTTGCTTATGCTGTAGGATTTAATTGGTGCCAAGAGACGCGATATGCGTATATTTGTTTTGGTCCCACGGGCGTATGTCGCCAGCCAATGTGTATGTATGGTGATTTATGATACACTTGGTGAGGACGGGAAATAGGCGACGCAATGTGTATGGTCCCTGTTATGGTGGTTACATTGTATGTAAATCAAATCATCTTGTTTTCAGGAATCCGTCTAGGGAGATTTGCTTGGCACCGAATGTGTCAAATTGGTTTGGGATTCCTGATAAGTTAAGAAAGAAATCTTACAGGGAATTGTATACGCAGAGATGCATGAAAGGTAAGTTTTCTTTTCCAGAGACTTTTAGATTAAAGATTTGATCTCTTTAATGCGTGAAGCATTTAAGGTGCTAATGCGATTGCATTAGTGTAGTTATGAGATTGGGTGGAAGTTATGGGGGGTTTTCAGGTAAGTGAACCGTGGGGCTTCGGGAGACCGGGGTTCGATGCCCCGCCGGAGAGCCTCTGGCGCAAGACTAATGACCTTGCCCGGAAAAAACAAATCATTATGGAAAATTTAACAAGCCTCAGTTCTTGCTAAATAAGGCCAAGACCGGTTCCCGATTGTAGTGCCGATGATGATGATGAACCGTGGGGTTTGGCGGAACCGCCACAGTGACACTAGGTGTTAAAAATGCATTTAATTCGGTGAACTCGAATCAGATTCTAGAAGCGTTGGGCGATCTACAAATACCTACTTCGTGGGTATAATAGTGAACTATCTCTCGGATAGAAGATTCTTTATGACACTGATGAGGGATCACGAGAATATAAAATAACGCCGGATGTATTTCACGGGACTGCATTAGGGCCATTGTTATGGAATATCATAAACGATGGTGTGCTCAGGGTGGTCGTACCAGAAGGAGTAAGAATCATTGAGTACGCAGGTGACGTGGCGATAGTAGCCGTAACTAAACATCTGGATGACCTGGAGAATATTTGTTCCCAAGCAATCCAGAGCATTAAATGCTGGCTAGATATGGCCGGACTGAAATTAGCTGCACAACGGAAACAGTTTTGATAACCAGTCAGAAGTAAGTTGAACACATTGATTTGGAAAGAGAAGGACAAATAATCAGATCCAGTCCCTATATTATATATCTTGTTGTTACCATCGACAGCAGGTTGCGCTTCAAGGAACACCTTTGGAAAATGAGTGGAAAAATGCCAAGAGTATCCAAGGTGTTGGCGATTCCCTTGCCCAATGTTGGAGGACCACTGCCGCACATAACAAAATTGATAACCGGCGTCAACTCTTTCATTATAATGTATGCAGCTCATATATGGACAAGAGGTGCACACTATAAGTCGTACATGGGAGGAGTGAACTCAGCACATAGGCTGGCATCATTAAGAGTATGCTACGCATTCCGAACGGTATAGGAAGATGCCCTAAATGTGTTGACCTAGAGGGAACCTCTTGATATTGCAGCTAAGAAAACCGCTGTTGCACATTAGGTCTCGCAAGAAAATCGCCGGCGGTTGAGGTCACAATTATAGCTCGCAAGCCTAAGAGAATGACCGAAGGTGTGATTCTTCCACCAAAGGAAGATGGACCCACACCATGACGTCTGATATAGAAACATAGGTGAAAAGGTAAGATGATGGGCTGAACTACCACCGCAATCAGCTGATATCAGGAGGTTTTAATAATACATACACAAATATAAGCATATCAATCACCCATACTGATTGCACTGCGAAGGCAAAATAGAAAATGCGGAACACCTACTCACAGAGTGCATAAAATTCGAGACCGCACAAATGATTTTGGAGAGACATAAGAGACTCCGATAGGACTAAGATGAAACTTAAGAGTTCTAAAGCATGGCCCGTAACAAATGATATTCTCTGTGACGAGTGGAGTAACAGATAAATTCCGGCCTCCCCCACGATGACATATCTCAAAGAATGTTCCGCGGAGAACAACAGGAATATCAGCTGCCGGTGGTTGGTTTTAGTCGGTAAAAATCTGACATCTCTGGATCGGTCCAGGGGTATCTATTCAAGATTTCCGCCTTCCTACCGAAACTAAAAAAAAAATGATTAAAATACTTAAAATACTTAAGTCCTCTGCTCATTCGTAACTCTTCAACTTAAATTTTCTCACGTAAGTACTTCAGCGAATGTCAGAAAAGGGTGGGTTTTTTCAGTGACACTACCTATCAGCTTCATCACCTGTAATTTTTGTTATAAATTAGACACATAACTTATGAATGTCTCCAATAAAAAAAACGGTCCTGTGTATGGAAAATCTATATTGCAAATTTAACTAATCTCTTAATACTCACCCAATGCAATTAATAAGGTAATCTGTTAATATTAAGATCGTTTAATAACATAAATTAATAGTTTTTACTGATATCAGGGTTTAATTTATTCACAATTGAGGTTTCAGAGCTACTGACGTATATTCCTAAGGATTCCTATTCCTAGAATAACGCAAATCAAGTGTCACAAAAATAAAACATTCTAGGTGGATGTCAAAAAACCCAGATCTGAAAGCACTACAATGTTAATAATATACAACAAAAATCGATCACCCCATAATTATAGGGGTATCGATTAAATTTAACATTATTGTTAATTTAACATATTAACTAAAACCTCCTTTCATCACATCTAAACAGCAAATGGTTGTTACTGAGTGATTATATCGGTAAATGTACGGGTGGGCTTTAACTGTATACTTAGTTTCAATATACTGTTACGTTTTTACTTCGCACACGACCGTTAAACTATGTCCAATTTAAAACTATCCGTTCTTTTTCGCGAGTTCGACCACTGGATCGCAAGAGTGCTTCAATGTTCAAGGACAACCTCTTTTTGCTCCGTTAAATTCCTTAATTCCTCCTCTAGCTCTCTTTTCTTTCTTTTTGTGTTCTTCCACGTGTTCTCTGGTGGTTCCGTCTGCTTCTGACGTTTTTGCCAGTTTCGTGTATTCTCCAGTATTCCTCTAGATGGCTCCAGAATCGGTGTGTTGATGTCATATTAGTTGGCTTAAGGCTCGGTGCGACGCCATGAGGCCACGCTAACGGTTGACAAGTGTGTCGGTCTTGAATTTGTGACAATACAATAAAAAAACGGAATTACAAAACTTATAAATGACTTATTTATATTTTTTGAGACTACAAAAAGGTTAATTTTAGTCATGTCTAATTTTTTTAAATTACGTTGTCCAACGATACTCTTAGAATGGCGTTGATTTCCAATACAACATTGTACTAGAATGACGTTGATGCTCCAATCCAATGTTGTTGTGATGTTCAATCCAATGTTTTAACATTTTGTTGGAAGCTGCATTTCTTTTACTCTATCGCGTACACAAAGGAGATTTTGGAGTAGCCTTAAATATCACAGCACAGTGCGAGCGGACACGAAGAAGTGGATAAGTAGTGTGTTGTGATCGGTTCTGGACCAGGAAGTGACGTCAGCCGAAATCTCTCTTGAGAGCGCTTTTGGGGGGGTCGGCGCCTCGGATATGCGGCGGATGACCGAACTTAGTGCGGGCTTTTGGCGTATGGACGAGCTTACATGTTCGAAAAGCAAATAATTGTGCTTATATATTAATTGTATGTGAATTTAGCAGTACAACTTTTTGGCGGTTACTTTTTCTTCGAAAGCAAATCTTTTGCTCATATTAATTGTATATATGAATGAATTTTCGTATCTAACTGCAAGATCATCAAAAAACTCAATTGTGGTCTTGAAATCGTTTGCTTATATTAATGAATGAATGATTGCGACAATTTTATCCTATTATCTAGCTGCAAGGTCATCAAAAAAACCCCCAATTTGTAGTGTTAAAATCTTTTGCTTATATTAATTTAGATGGGGATACCTGTTATATCTATTACTACGGTGTGTGTGTGTGTGTGTGTAGGTGTAGAATAATACCGATGCTTTGATATTGAAAAATTACGGAGTTAGATGTAGAATAATTACTGTATTTGATATAGAATAATGATGGAGTTTACGTATGGCATAATTATGGTTTTAGCTGGTACATAAGTGGTAGGGCGTACATGTAGGTAGGGATAATGGAGTATAAATAGATGCGAGTTATGGAGTATAGATAGCTAGGAATTATGCAGCATGGGTAGCTAGGAATTGTGCAGCATAGGTAGTTAGGAATTATCGAGTATAGCTAGTTAGGAATTATCGAGTATAGCTAGTTAGGGACTATAGAGTATAGTTAAATAGGGATAATGGAGTATAGATATATTGGAATTATGGAGTATAGATAGCTAGGAATTATGCAGCATAGCTAGTTAGGAATTATCGAGTATAGCTAGTTAGGAATTATGGAGTATAGATAGATAGGAATTACGGAGTATAGGTAGATAGGAATTATCGAGTATAGGTAGTTAGGAATTCAGGACCATAGGTAGTTAGGAATTATGGAGTATAGGTAGTTAGGAATTTGGGAGTATACATAGTTAGGAACTATTGGCCCAAGGCTAATAACCTTGCTCGGAAAAACAAATTAATATGGAAAATTTAACAAGCCTCGGGACTTGTTAAATAAGGCCAAGACCGGATCCCGGTTGTAGTGCCGAATGATGATGATGATAATTAGGTACTATGGAGTATAACTTTTCTCCTGAGGTTACTTTTTTCGAATGCAAATAATTGTGCTTATATATATATGTATATATATATATATATATATATATATATATATATATATATATATATACATATATATATATTAATTGTATATGAATGAATGACTGCGAGAATTTCATCATATTATGTAACTTCGGCAAAAAAGTCAATTTTAAATTTTAAATCTTTCGATTGAATAAAAAACACGTCCGAACACGTCCGCATCCCATATTTGCGTTCATTAAAATTGTGTGTGTGTGCGTTTTTTTTTTTTTTTTTATTTCGGTAGGAAGGTGGAAATCTTCAAAAGATACCTCTAGACCGATCCAGTGGCATGCCGGGTTTTTACCGACTAAAACCAGCTCCCGCCAGGCCCATTATTCCCGTTGATCCCCGCGGAACTTTCTTTTAGATATTCCATCGCGGAGCGGGACGGAGTTTACCTGTTACTCCGCTCGTCACGTCGCACCTGCTGCATTATTTCGCAGAGAATACCATTGGTTTCAGATCCTGCCTGTTTTGAACTAAGCATGTATTCTATTACTCCAGCCGGAATAACTGTCCGTCTCGTGTGTCTCTCCAAAATCGTTCGCGCGTTCTCGAATCTCACGCACTCTGTGAGTACGTGTTCCACATTTTCTATTTTGCCTTCACAATACAAGGAGTATGGGTGATTCACATGCTTATACTTGTCCAAGTATTGCCGGAAGCATCCATGTCCTGATATTAGCTGAGTCAAGTAGTAATTCAGCTCACCATGTTTTCTTTTCAACCATGTTTCTATATCAGGTATCATGGTGTGGGCTCATCTTTCTTTGGTGGAAGTATCCCACCTTCGTTGCCATTCTCTTAGGCTTGAGAGCTCTAATTGTGCCCGCATTCTCCGACGATTCTCTTGGGAGACCTTATGCATTGCAGCGTTTTTTTTTAGCAGCAATGTCAAGTGGTGTCGTCCTGGCTAAAACATTTCTGGCATCTTCGGATACCGTTCGAAATGCCAGTCAATGCGCTGAGTTCACTCCCCCCATGTATGACTTATACTGTGCGGTTCCTGCCCATATGTGAGCTGCATACATTATAGTGGAGGTGTTGACACTGGTTATGAGTTTCCTTATGTGGGGTCGGGGTCCTCCAACATTGGGTAGTAGCTCAACCTGTTGTCGAGTATAACACCAAGATATTTAATGTAGGGACTGGATCTGATTATTTGGCCTTCTATTTCCAAATCAAGATGTTCAACTTTCTTGCGGCTGCTTATTAAAACTGCCTCCGTCTTATGTCCAGCTAGTTTCAGTCCGGCCATATCTAGCCAGCATTTAATGCTCTGGATTGCTTGGGAACAAATATTCTCCAGGTCATCTAGATGTTTAGCTACGGCTACTATCGCCACGTCACCTGCGTACTCAATTATTCTTACTCCTTCTGGTACACTGACTCTGAGCACACCATCATACATGATATTCCATAACACCGGACCTAATGTGTATCTCTGAGAAAACATCCGCTGTTATTTTATATTCCTGTGGTCTCTCATCTATGTCATGCGTGTATTTTTTTTTTTTTTTTTGATGCGTCAACGGATGTGGAATCTTCATAGATACTAGCAGCCCGTGCTACTAGCATGCACGATTCGTGTACCTGGAAGTTCCAAGTCGCACGCCTGCGTACTAAACCACACCCTCGCTCCCGCCAACCACTCTCCCCGCGGGACTGCCGTTAGGTATTACTTCGCGGGGCTGGTTAGCCTTATGCTTTTTTAAGCTGCTTTCTCCATGTCGGCTATTTGTGCTTGCCTTACTTTCTCGATTCTTCTAAGTTCGAGTTGCACTTTGGTCACATATGTGCTTATGTGTGTGTGTGTGTGTGTGTGTGTGTGTGTGCGTGCGTGTGTGTGCGTGTGTGTGCGTGTGTGTGTGTATTCGCGATAGTTAGGGAATCTAGAATTTAGGTAGTTAGAAATCAGTGTCTCACTATCATTGATTGAATAGACAAACCCCGCAATTTAATTTTCCCCCCAAATAGAAAAAAAGATATAAGACATGGAAAATATATATTGTTTGGAGTTTTTGAAGCAGATCAAAAAATGTCTAATAGAGCACAAGGAAAACTTATTGGACGAACAATTAAAAGAGATAACAAGATCTTATTCAAAAATAATCCAATTCAATGAATTGTATACCACAACATACGAAAAGGAACGACAACGTACTGCATGTCGAATGTGTTTAGATATCAGTCAGGATAAACTGGATACTTGCGCATGTTATATGATGAAAAGCATGATAAGATGCACAAAATATTAATGTTGCTGTATGGGCGTTTATAAGATCCGTTGAAATCAGAGGCGAAATCATCATCATCATCATAATCAACAACAACAATAGCAAATATATTTTATAAAAAAGTTTAAATAAAAAAACGAAATGTATATGTTTTTTAAAAACAATAAACAATTTTTCTTTATTCTAAATAATTATGTGTTATTTCCATTTAAGTTGTACAGAAATTTCAGACATAGATGTCCGCAATTGAAAGAGTTAAAGTTTTGCTATTGATTATAGTTATATTAAATGTTTTTTTTTTTTTCTCCCAGATAGATATTGGATACATTGAGGCTTATAACTTTTCTCTTGAGGCTCCTTTTTCGAAAGCAAATAATTGTGCTTATATTAATTGTATATGAATGAATTTTCATATCTCACTGCTTATATTAATTGTATATGAATGAATGAATGCGAGAATTTTATCCTATATGCGAGAATTTAATCATATTGTGTAACCGCAACGTCATCAAAAAAAAACTCAATCTTTTGTTTATATTAATTGTATTAATGAATGAATGAGTGAATGCAAGAATTTCATCATATTATATAACCGCAACATCGTCAAAAAAACTTAATTTTTAAAGTCGAAATCTTTTGTTTATATTAATTGTGTGTGAATGAGTGAATGTGAGAATTTCATCATATTACATGGAGAATGGGCAGATAGGGATTATGGAGTATAGCTGAATGACGGAGTTTACGTATGGCATAATTACGGTTTTTGGGTGCTACATAAGTGGTAGGGCGCATGGGTAGGTAGACATTGGGGTGTATAGGTAGTTAGAAATAATGGAGTATAGGTAGAGGTAGGCATTAGAGTATATATGCGGTTAGGAATTATGGAGTATAGGTAGTTAAGAATCAGGGTGTATAGGCAATTAGGGATTATGGAGTTTAGGTAATTAAGAATTAGGGTGTATTAGGGATTATGGAGTTTAGGTAGTTAGGAATTATCGAGTATAGGTAAATAGGGATTATAGAGTATAGATAGATAGGGATTATGGATTTTAAGTAGTTAGGAATTATGGAGTATAGATAGTTACGAAATATGGAGTTTAGGTAGTTGGGGATTATGAAGCACGGGTAGTTAGAAATTTGGGAGTATACGTACTTAGGAATTATGGAGTATAGGTAGATAGGGAACATGGAGTTTAGGTAGATAGGGATTATGGAGTATAGGTAGTTAGGAATTAGGGAGTATAGGTAGTGCGAAATTACGGAGTATGGGTAAATAGGGATTATGGAGGGTAGGTAGTTGGGAATTATGGAGTATAGGTAGATAGGGATTATCAAGTGTAGGTAGATGGGGATTATGGAGTATAGGCAGATAGGGATACCTGTTATATCTATTATTACGATGTTTGTAGGTGTATAATAATACCGCTGCTTTGATATTGAAAAATTACGGAGTTAGATGTAGAATAATTACGGTATTTGATATAGAATAAGGCTCCTCGATAGCATAGTGGTTGGTATACCCGCCTGTCACGCGGGAGACCGGGGTTCGATTCCCCGTCGGGGAGCCTCTGGCGCAAGACTAATGACCTTGCCTGGAAAAAACAAATCATTATGGAAAATTTAACAAGCCTCAGGACTTGCTAAATAGGGCCAAGACTGGTTCTCGGTTGTAGTGCCGATGATGATGATGATATAGAATAAGGGTGGAGTTTACGTATGGCATAATCATGGTGTTTGGCTGGCACATAAGTGATAGGGCGTGTATATATAGTTAGGAATTATGGAGTGTAGGTAGTTAGGGAATATGAAGTATAGGTAAATAGGGATTATAAGATGTATGTGGGTGGGGATTATGGAGTATAGATAGTTAGGAATTATGGAGTATAGGTAGATAGGGATTATAGAGTATAGTTAAATAGGGATTATGGAGTATAGGTAGATGGGAATTATGGAGTATAAATAGATAGGAATTATGGAGTATAGGTAAAAAGGAATTATGGAGCAGAGATAGATAGGAATTATGGAGTATGGGTAAATAGGGTTTATGGAGTATAGATAGTTAGGAATTATGCGGTATAGGTAGATGGGGATTATAGAGTATAGTTAGATAGGGATTATGGCGTTTAGGTAGTTAAGAATTATGGAGTATAGGCAAATAGGGATTATGGAGTGTAGGTGGTTGGGGATGATGGGAAATAAATAGTTAGGGACTATGGAGTATAGGTAGATAAGGAATATGGAGTTTAGGTAGTTAAGATTTATGGAGTATAGGAAAATTGGGATTATGGAGTGTATGTTAGGTAGTTGGGGATTATGGGGTATAAGTAGTTAGGGACTATGGAGTATAGGTAGATAGGGAATATGGAGTTTAAGTAGATAGGGATTATAAAGTATGGGTAGTTAGGAATTATGGCGTATAGGTACTTAGGAAATAAGGAGTATAGACAGATAGCATAAGCCGTATACCAAGCAATAACACAGCAATTCCACATCAGTTGATTGTACTTGGGAATTAGGATCGAATTCGCACGCGGGGCAGTGACCTAATATATTAAGCATTGGTTTAATCTCCTAGTAATTCTAACCCTCATAGCGTCGGTTCGAATCATACGTTGTTCACTAGCAAACTCTATAAGATCATTTATAAAGATCGGGAAGACAGTGAGTGAGAGTACAGAACTCTGGGGAACACCTGCATTAATTTGATGGGAGACAGAGTTGACACCGTCAAGAACCACTTGAATTGAACGGTCAGAAAGATAGTCTCTTATCCATTGGATCAGAGAATTGTCTACTCCATAGGAATGTAATTTTGACAAAAGGGCTGCATGCCAAACTCTGTCGAAGGCTTTTGAAATATCCAATGCGACTACGTTGCTTTCGCCAGCGGAGTGGATGGAATGGCTCTACTTTTCGGTTAGGTACGCCATCAAATCTCCTGTGAACTTCTTGCTACGAAGACCATATTGGCGGTCATTGAGGAGGTTATTTCATTCCAGATATTTCGAAAGTTGAGGGTTGATAAGTGATTCCATTACCTTAGAAGGAATAGATGTTATTGCTATGGGTCGATAAGAAGAGACGAATGATTTGTCGCGCTTTTTCGGAATTGGCTGTGTTGCGGATTCGCCCTTGACACAACCGGCGAATTCGCAATTAAATGCTACCTGTGGCACCACCCTAAAAAATGATTTTAAAATTAATTCTGTTGGTTGTCAAACGACAACCATTCTGTTTTTCTATTTTAACCTCCTTCTTCGTTAACCTATTGATGACATCAGTCGTATTTCATTTTCAATCCAAGAAAACATATTTCATCTTTTAAAATAAACCTTTTATTGTTACCACAAAACAACCGGCGTGGATTATTCTTTTGTTGGGGACAATTCTGCTGAGAATTCGTTTATATCCTGGATTGTTTCTCAATAAAGGTATTCGTTGATATTTGTTACAATAATATCCAAGTTATTTTAGATCCACCATCAAACGCCAGGAGCACCATCGTGTTCCTGACGCAACCATCCAGCTCACACCAAATCAACAACCCTCTGTGTGTGTGGAAGGTGTGTTCAACGCTTGTTGGGCACACAGGCTGAATGTTCGCTGACTTCCATCTATTTGGGAAACGGCTACTAGAATCAAGAAAATTGGGGAAATGCCATCCTGACCAGTGGATTTATTCGCGTTTAGCTCTTTGTGTGCCCGAGCAACAGCACGCGTTCGGAAGCGAACCTTGCTCATGGTGTGCTGCTTATGCTCAAGTTGAGGTGAAACTAATGTGGTATCAGGTAGCATTGAGTTGGCTGCAACTCTCAGTTTATGAACGGGAACTTGAATGCTTAATCCGATCACAGCAAATCCAACAACAATCACCATTATAAAGGGTTCTCGTCGTTACTTTGACAGAGTTTTTTTTGGTTGGGAGTCGGCACCGCTGATCAGAGGAGTTTTAGTTTGAAACCATCTTGAAGTGGAGACTGTTGTCTTGACGTTCCACCTATAAGGCACACGCTTTTTCCTTTATTGTCATAAACAATGATCGATCGTTTGTCATATTGTGTCTTTTTATATTAAATTCATTGATGGTAAAGTTGAATTTCCTTGATAAAGTGTCAGCAATGGTTGTATCTCAACGTGTTCGTCTGCCGTTAGTCACATACGTAAATAATACAGATTCGAATGTTCATCAAACTAATCGAAGCCTATCCCGAATATTAGCCTCGATTATTATGTGACCTCTGAAACGGAAAGTATTCTAAAAACCTGCTTTTGTTTTGAGCTGGAATTTTGTCTTTCCTTGCGGATTTTACTTGTTCCTGCTGAAGGTGATTACAAGTGCTTACGTCAGTGTTTTTACGGAAAGGTTACATTGAGCAACGTGAACCCAACACACAGATAATTGTGGTCAATTACTGCAGATACTGTACGCCACGTTCCAACGAAAAGTACCCGGGGTTCATCAGCGACGAATCATCTGATCAGAGGCAACCTTGTATCGACTCGATAGATATATTGCGCACTAAGTGATATCTAGATCTCGTTCGTTCCATGCAATGACGTGTATTTACCATAGTGTTCCGACGTGAGATGTGGAAGGTGTTTCGGTTGGAAATCACTATCTCAATCACATCCAGACTCTATTATTGGAATCATTACTTAATTAATTGGTGTGTCATATAGTGGAATTTAATATCCCATTGTATCACCTCTTTATAGACTTTATGGCAGTCTACGACAGCATAGCCAGGGTACGCCTATATAATGCCGTGAGAGAGTTCGGCATTCAAAACAAATTGATACGACTTTGTAGGTTGATCATGACCAACCTAACTAGTCAAGTCAAAATACTGGGATTATTCTCCAAACCAGTAAACATCTTTAATAGACTCCGAGAAGGAGACGGTCTGGCCTGTCTCCTGTTCAACCTGGCGTTGGAAACAGCAATCCGCGACTCTGGCGTTACAACTAAAGGGACTATTGTCACCAAGGCGAGCCAGATACTTGCCTATCCAGATGACATCAACGTCATCGGTAGATCCGATTCGGCTGTACAGGACTCCTTCACCCAGATCGAGCAGGTGGCATAAACACCGGGGCTGCACATTAATGAGGGGAAAAAAAGGTACATGGTGGCAACTTCTATCAGGGTAGTGGAGCATGAATTTGAAGTAATGCAATCCTTTAACTACCTTGGGTCAATAGTAGCCGCCGATAACAATATGGAAAAAGAAATACGCAGACGGCTTATCAAATTCAATAAAGCACACTATGGTCTATCAAGGCTCTTTAAATCCCGAAATTTATCCAGAACATCCAAGCTACTACTGCACAAGACCATGATCTTACTAGTACTCATGTATGGATCCGAGACCTAGGTGCTAAATAAAAGGGACTCCAAACTCTTAGCCGCGTTCGAGAGGAAGGGCTTGAGGAGAATTGCTGGCCGCGTATGTGAGGAGGGGCGACTGCGGAGACCCTAAAACCATGAGCTGTATGTGATCTAACTAGAAGCTGTGAGAAAAATCAAGCTCGGCAGACTCCGGTGGGCGAAATGGTTATTCATAAATGAATAGACTGTACTTTTCGTATGATGAAGATGATGAATAACATTTATTGTACAATAATTTAACAAATGTTTACCTAGGACTAAATGCTAAATCCTATTTAACAAACTTTCCTTAATCTTAAAATAATTTACTGGCTCTACACGAGCCATCTAAATTACACGATATAGGTTTGTGTAATGCCTTTCGGCGTAAATAATATTTTTTACATTTTTATATCTTTATATATTTTCTGTTAGCCGAATATTTTAGGAAGAAGTTCTCTCTCTATATCCTTTTTTTTTTGTTAATAACGTAAGATAAAAAACAAAGTTAACAAAAATATCAACAAAAATATTGTGACGCATATGACAATCAGTACTAGAATATTCGAGAAACTCCGAAACAAAGTACTAGATTATTCTAGAAAGTACTGGAAAACTGGAGACTATGAACAATAGAAGGCAATGGAACGGACGGAAATGAAACGCTGAATCAAAATGAGAAAACGGTATAAATACGTCGCACACAGATGACGGAGAGGAGTAAGAAGTAGTAGAAAGTGAAGCAAGCGATAAATAAGAAGTAAGCAGTCAAAGATGCGATAGTACGGAAGCGATAAGTCAAGAAATCGTTAAGTGTACGGTAAAACTAACGGTTGTTATTAACGGACAAATAAAGTGTTATATTAATTAAAAACCGATTTAACGGCTCTTATTTATTAAAAATAATTAATCCAGCGAACCCTAAGCTCGCTACAATGTTAACAAAAATATTAACAAAAATATTAACAAAAATATTAACAAAAATATTAACAAAAATATTAACAAAAATGTGAACATACAGAGATTTTAAAACGAAAAGGAAGAATAAATATACATGAAAATGGAAATGAGGAATTGGAAGGGAAAGCGTAGCGTCAGAAGATCTTACTATATTTGGGGATGTTAAGTCGTTTCTTCATTGTCAATGCACCACCAGTTGGGATGGGATCGTTCATTTATAGTTTTATCACGATTGCCTCTTGCCATGCTAAAGCGCAAGTGAACTGCAGCATTAGATATTTCACTGTTATAAAGAATCCGTTTGTCCCTGGCACCACGAAAAGCGTGGTAAATAATAGGGACCCCATGCTAGTCTTGGATGAGACCTTTTCTATCCAAGAGAGGGAACGCTTCAGGTGGAATAAACCTATTTTGGTGTGTATTCTCCAGATACATGTCATTAGGGTGTACTTTTCGTATACAATGGGACCAATGGCGTTGGAAACGTTTGAAGCAAACTGGAATTTGGATGGCGGAAATGTTTCAATGTAGGAAAATATTATTATGGAAGAAAAGGTCTAGATGTAGGAAAATGATGTTTTGATGTGGGAAATATTCATTAGGAAAATATGTTAATATAAAAGGTACGCGAATCAACATAATGATTTGGGGGTTATTTATTTATGTAACACTATTGTACAGAAAAAAAGTGAATGCGTAATCCAAATCATCAAAAATATATTTTACCTTTTTAATTTCTAATTACAAATACACAGATTTTATTAGGAAATTATTATTTTAGTATGAGTCAATTAAATACATATATAAAAACATTATATAACAAATCTTCTTTAATAAAAAATAAATAAAAAAATTAACCTGAAATCTTTTTCTACATATACAGTTTAAAAATATCCACAAGACTGATATATGTGCCAGAGACTCCACCTAAAACCCCAAAAATAATTAGACATATATCTTTAACCAAATGAATGTAACAGGATCCATATGTTGTTGGGTATCTAAAACACATTTCCATGACTGCTGGAAAAATTATTCCAAGAGTTGACATAGTCAATGCTCCAAATAGCGTCATCATTATTTTCATTTGCGGAACAACAAGAGCTGCACAAACTGTGAAATATAACAAGAGTTTTTACTCAGTAATTAAACAAAGTTCTGAAAACAAAAAATATTATACATAAAAAAGTAATTCAGTCATGGGTATGTTGGAAATCGAGTGTTCACGATCTCACAGATGCGTCTGTTTCACAATAACTCCTACTTATAACGTTATGCGACGATGGAAAAGAAAATGTGATTCGAAACAACGCTATGATGTTTAGAACCACTAAAAGATAGAACCAAAGGTTCAACAATATTCTCAACTACTCTTTATTTAACCATCAACATTTATTTTATCGCCTTCAAAGTAGGCCCCTTCCGAGGCAATACAGTTAAGCCAATGGTTAATACAATTACCCATACACATTTTATAGGGCTCGGCCGGGTTCGATTTTACCATAGCTCCGTCTTCGATTTTCCGTTTATAGTTTCAGCCGACTCAATGTTTTCCTCGAATTCGTTTATAGTTTCAGCCGACTCAATGTTTTCCTCGAATTCGGAATTTGAGTGTGGGAAACAGGAAAAAGTCACAGAGGGCCACCG
Organism: Microdon myrmicae; assembly: GCA_963931805.1. NCBI lineage: Eukaryota > Metazoa > Arthropoda > Insecta > Diptera > Syrphidae > Microdon > Microdon myrmicae. The sequence goes on along the minus strand of OZ007498.1, from coordinate 69,263,991 downwards.
GTTAATACGGTGTTTCTTTAATTGTGTTGGTTGAGTTTTTGGTCAAAAACTCGCTCACAGTGGTAGTAAATCCAAGATTTGTCTTTCCCCAAATCCGGCCTCTTTTGACGAACACTCTCTCACAAGCGCTTCATAACGCCTAAGTAGTAATCGTTATTCATTTTTTGGTCTTGGTTGAAGGAATTCATAGTGCACCACATCACGATAATCGAAGAAAACAGCAGGCATGACTTTGATTTTTGATCGACTTTATCGTGATTTTTCGGTTTCGGCTCGTTTTGGTAGCGCCATTCGGATGATTGTTGACTTGTTTGCATGTCACACTCGTAGACCCATGTCTCGTCATCAGTTATGATCCGCCGCATGAATATAGAGTCACTTGGTTCAAAACTCACTCAAAATTGTTGGTCTGGAAGATGGTGCATTATCGTGGTGCAAAGTCCAAGATTTATCTTCAACAACCACTTTTCGATGTTCTTTTTGCAAGAACGGGCAATATCCACAACACCCTAAACCATGGCAGCTGATCGGTAACAAACTAAAATACCATGAGCAAAACCTATGGTATATCAAAGCTGGGAACCATGAATCTAAACGATTCCCACGAGCAACCGTAGCAGCTGCTCAAACACGTTTGGGCTAAACTAACTTACATGTGCTGCAAAATTCTAGTATTTAAGGAAAAACAAGGATGAGATTAGGGAGAAGTTTTGCAAAGAACGTCCTAGCGCTTTACCCTCAATTGCAAGGAAGCACGGTGCCGGTAGATATATTAAGTAAATGGTGGGCAATCAATTTTTGCGCATTTGAAACATGAATAGAAATAAAATTACAAATGTTATTTTGTTGATCATTTTATTTAACGTAATAAACGTTTATTGAGATTTATTTTTTAAAAATGACATCGTCGTCGCCACTCGCGCTCCTCCCCTCTAACGATTTTGAAGAAATCAAGTGTTGCCATATGCAAAAATGTATGGCCCACCCTATATAACATTTGGTGGCAACGGTGGGATCGTTTATTACATCCCCTATCAACAAAAACAAACACGGCACACTAGTGGCAATGGATTGGACCTGAACTACAACGCTAAGATCCAAAAGAGAGACGACAATTCCGAAAACCACAGCAGCAAACCAAACCCCAAACAAACATACACCAGGTCCCAGATTCCCGAGTAAACTCCCGAGCAGCATAATAAAATAAAGTATAACGAAAATTAATCCTATACATAAAAAGACAATTATAGATATATCTGAAATAATCTCACTCGTTTTCGGCCCAAGTAGAGATACTACACATTTTCTAATCTGCAAAATACTCGAGTATCTGTGGTTAACATTTTCAAGTGAACTGTTCGGCAAAGTGTACTAATTTCTAATTATAATAATAAATGTTCGCAAACGAGGAAGTAACAACTGGATTTACAAGAGATCGTATAATTTCACCGTCTGGAGATCATGGTCGTCCATCACGTCTAACACATGGGCATCGATCATCAAAGAAAAACGACCGACGATCTAGAACACGACATCGTTCCTCAGAGAGAAGGGGACGCATAACGATACACAATGACAGAGTGCGGGCGTGTTTTCAATTCGGTGATCGAGTAAAATGAAAAAGTTGCTTTTATGAGTCACGAGTGGTTGAAATATAAAGACTATTTATAAATAAATAAATTCCAGTGATAAAAACAGTCAAAACAAAGTTAATATATATAAATATAATCAAATAGAAGAGAACATAGCCACGTGTTGTGACAGTCAAATCAAGGGACACAGTTTAATACCAACCACCCATGAGAGTGTATGTGAGCACGTATTTAGCAACAAAAAAAAAAGGTAAAGTGAAAGAAAAACAAAACAAAAATAATAAATATAAATAAAACAGAAACAAAAGGAACTACCGTATATTTTGAAATTACAATGTGAAGCCAACCTAATAACTGGTTTACAACAAAGACTAGCCTGCTATCTTGTATTCAAGAAGCACGGTGTACTGACACTCAGCATGCAAAATGGCAGAGAAAAAACATTTTATTAAAAAATTGAAACCAAAGTCTGCGTTAATAAAACGCCACTGACACGAGCGACGACAAAAATCAACAAGCCAAACGAGGCAATAACAGACCTGCTCGAAAAGAGGCAACAAGTTGAAGAGGACAATACATTCCTCCCGGTTCCGTATAGTGACGGCAAGGTGACCAATAACCTGTTTGCATGTTTAGCGAATACCGAGACTGGGGACGAGGAGGAGGAAATCAGCGACCTTGAAGCAAGGCTATCCCGAGCAAGAGCCCAATTAGCTGAGAAGTGTCGCAAAAAGAAGGAATTGGCTGCAAAGGTACAGCTAACGGTGAAACAACAGCAGCAGAAAAAACAGCAACAGAAAAAACAGCAACAATGTGCACAACAAAAGCCCAGCCAACAAAAAGGATGCCCACTGCAACAGATTACACAACAATAACCACAACAAGAACAGCAGGCAGCAAAAAGGAAAGCGAAGATGCCACCAATCAACATTACAGATATGGATTGTAACGAACTGATAAGTCTATGTAAGCTTTTGGCGGGGTTTATTGACTTTAGATAGTGGGTTGGTACAATGTTCCGCCGAACACTGTTCGCACTGGAGAAAATAAAAACAACCAGAACACGGAACGAATCAGCACAATAAAAACACGAACAGATCCTTTACGGAATTAATCTTTTTTTATTCTTTAAAACTCAAATAAATGTCCCAACACTATTTTAATTAAAAGCGCAGCGAAACACATGCACGACACACACGTTACAATCCGAAATTCGGATACGGTACTAACTCTTTGGAATACACAAGGCGCGACCTCCTCGGTTAACACTTCCTGCATCTCCTCCTACGTACGGAATCTCTGTTTCCACTGTTCGATACGGACCTCTCGTCGCGTTGACGATCACAATTCGACCTCCTGTCTCCCAGAAGAAATCTTTCATTTCATCCGCTAACAGAATTTTCCACAGTATCTGTTAGCGGCATGTTATTAATCATCATCATCGGCACTACAACCGGGAACCGGTCTTGGCCTTATTTAGCAAGTCCTGAGGCTTGTTACATTTTCCATAATGATTTATTTTTTCTGGGCAAGGTCATTAGTCTTGCGCCAGAGGCTTCCCGACGGGGAATCAAACCCCGGTCTCCCAGGTGACAGGCGGGTATACTAACCACTATACTATCGAGGAGCCCATGTTAGGGCATGTTATTAATGCCCATGGGTAATTTAGGCGCCTGAAAAGGAGAAAATCCATTGAGGTATACATCCTTATATCATTATCACCATCCGTGGTGGTGATCGAAGTTCGGATCGACGGTTGTCGATTGTGTGCCGCTTCTATTTGCATAGCACATCTGGCGCGCGGCCGAAAGATATACTGCAATTTGCATGGATGTATGGTTCATGGGTTTTGTTTGACTTTTGTCAATACACCCGAAATCCATTAGAACTTTCTAATGGGTGTGAAATACAAACAGACACCGTGGGATAGGAGTAGTTCCCTTATAGGTTTTAAACCTCATACATTTTGAATTATCTTGTTGAGATAATTACGGTTTCTTTTGTTGGGTGATAGATTTGGTGGTCTTTGTGGTAGACCACTCGCACGTGCGTCCGTTATTCGGAGAATTTTCTGATGATAGCGAATCCTTGTAACATCGTGTAGATGTTCAGGATTTTCGATTGTGCAGTGTTGGAGTGCGGCGCATTTCAATCTTTATGGATAAGATGAATGGATGCTTTTACCTTTGTTTCAGGTATGCTACACTCGGCTTGTTGCTTGATATTGAAAGCTTTGGGACGTTCAGTTCCTTGCTTCTTTTTATATCGGTTCGCATTTTGCAGCCTCCTATGACCTTTGTTACAGGTATTGTAATGACTATTGGCCGCGTGTCTGTGGGCACGTGCGCTGCGTTATCAGGTAAGTAAGTTCTTTGAAGGTAGGAACCTTACCTGCGCGGAATTATGCGTTCGTAGAACGCTACAAGCTTTCTATTGGGCAGGATTTTTCAATTAAAAATTGACAGGAAACAGATTTGCCATACAGACAAATTCGGTTGAAGACTTAAAAAAAAGAGAAACGTGCTGAAAAGGTCGACCGCGGAATTTTACACGTACACCCCGAAAGCAATAAAGAATATAACGGTTCTAACTAAAGGGCGTCGACCCTGAAACAGAACCAGAAGATCTACTACAAACGCTACGACAGCTTAAGTGTAATGATCTTGAGTTTATCGCGGTAAAACGCTTCAATACAGCGCTAGGGCTAGGCAGGAGGCACCATTCTACCTGGGCACCTGGGCCCCGGTGCAAAATTGGTGGACATAGAAAAATCACTATCCTTAACCATCAAATTGCCACATGGCACAAACTGAAAAAAGGCAGCGATATAATCCAGTGTCTCCTCTACCAAAGGTTCGGGCGCTCAGTGGCAAACTGTGAAACGCAGTATCGATACTTAAGATGCGGACAGGACCACAGCCTAGAACAATGCACGTTACCTAACGACAGGATAGACGACAGATCTCTTCTAAAGTGTGCAGTGTGTAAGAGCGAGGGACACCCCGCCGATTATCGAGGCTGTCCTAAATTCCGCGAACTGCAGGAAAAAACCTTCTCACACCAACGAAAATATAACGCCCGATAGTTCACGCTCGACCAGCACTAAACGTAACACCCCAGTTCTCGAATACTCAAGTAGCGACTGATAAGAGAAACTCGTTACAACCTACCGCACGGGTACCGCCGCAACATACTGTGCCTCCAGAAACAGTAACACTAGCAGGTGTGCTCACAACCTTGCTCTCTATTCAGACGCAGATGACACAAATGCGAAAACACTAGACTGGGTCTATTCGCAGTTGTCTAGCCAGCCGTCAATATAATCCCCCGAACAGAAAGCACAATTAAGGCTTTAGTTGTGAATGTAAATTCACTTATCAGAATCGAGAGAAGAGCCACTCTCTTTAAACTGTTGCAAGACGAAAGTCCCGACGTGCTACTGGCTAGCGAAACTAAGCTGAATCAGAGGTATAAACTATATCACAAAAACTACGATATTATACAAATAGGCCGACCCACCTGCACACAAAGAGGGGGGTGGCAATCTTTGTTAAAAAAGGACTACAACATAAGGTAATATATTGTGGTGATGCTCAGATTTCGGGTGCTTGAAGCGTGAATCATCCGCATACCCTTTCGACAAGGAAGGGGGATATATGTGATATCTGCCTCCGCACCAGAAGCACATCAACAAAATCTATTTATAGGGAAGCTAGAGACTCTTTTCCGATGCTTACAACTTCATTCGGAAGGGAACTATTACATCGTAAGTGGCGATTTGAATGCTAAACACCCAAATTGGGGAAATAACTTGTACAACACGAGAGGAAATCAACTACCTGCTTGGCTAGATCAACAGCACATTGAATGCAAGGCTGACCTGCTCGCTACAGAATATCCTTCCTTCCCCATTGACACACAACTTAAACATACACATACTAACAGACAAAATATAAACTGCTTACGCACAATTGAGTATGACCATTGTGCATTATGAATTGTGATAAAAACACCAAGCGAAGTTGTGGAACTCGGTGAATGTATCATTCCCTTCGGATCATGGCTCTGTCCACACCTCGGTTCAAATCCCCTCGCTTGAACCACTCTACACTCTGAATCCTATTCCAAATTTCACCAAAACAAACTGGAAAAAAGTCAATAAGGATATTGCTGCTAGCTTTTCAAAATTTTCTTTACCGGAATCTTCTAACCTGCCCCCTACACAAATTGACCAAGCAGCGGCCCAAATAGAGCAAATACTGTGAAGTGCTCTCTTCAGCCATACTCCCACCATCGTTCCTCATAATCACTTAGGAAAACCCCTACCCAACCTTCTCACAAAATTATTACGTATAAAAAAACAACACTAGCTACTCACCTTTTATTAAACAACAGATCCAGCTATTGACCTCCCTGATAAATGGACAACTAAAAGTTTTCACTAATCAGACCTACACATCCACCCTAAACAGTATCCAACCAAATCGCGATATATTTAAAAACATAAACAGACTAGCGGGTCGTAAACTCAAGCCTCGAACAGATTATCTTATTCACCCAACTAATAATAATATCGTCCAGTCGGACACTGATATAGCAAACTGTCTCGCTGAACATTTCTGCAAAGTCCATAAGCAAAACGATACCCTCCCAGTAACAAATTTCCACGATACCGTGAACGATTACATTCCACGCCCACTGGAGCCATCCCTCACACCATTTATTACTGAATTCACCGAAACCAATAAAGCATCACACCCCGTAGGAATCGACACATTCCTAAGCCTTGAAGAACTATCCGAAGTCATTACTTCACGTAACAATAAAAAATCGACTGGCCTAGATGGAATCCCTAACCTCCTATTCAAAAGACTCCACCCAGGCAACTTGCTCCCGATTCTCGTTCTTCTCAACCACATAATAAACGCTTCACATTTCCCTAAAAGTTGGAAAACAGCGGTGATCGTCCCTATTATCAAATCTGGGCCCTCCAAGTACCCGGATAACTTCCATCCGCTTAGTTTCGCTAGCCAGCTAAACTCGCTTAGCAAGATTCTTGAATGTAAAATCTACAAAAATCTTCTGTCATTTGCCAGGGATAATTCCCTCATTCCTAACTCTCAATTTGGCTTCCGCTCACAACACTCCACTTGTCATGCTCTCTTAAAACTGACACATGATGTGACGACCCACCCCCAAAACCAATCCCCAACGGTATGCGTCTCCCTAGACATAGCTAAAGCATTCGACTGTATCTGGATCGCAGGACTGTTATACAAACTTCATTCAATGTATGGATTAAACATCCATTCCATAAAACTTCTCGCTTCCTACCTCTCTGTTAGAAAGTTCATGGTGAAAATAAACTCAACTCTCTCGACACCTTATAGCATAACCGCAGGAGTTCCTCAAGGATCCATCAGATCCACTCTCACATATGCATGCCCGATATGGTACCATATCACACCCGTTCAAATGGAGAAGCTATGCATTTTCGAAAGGAAATGCTTGAGACTTATCACTGGCCTCAACCGACATCCCAACTCCCACAAATATTACAACAGTAGTTCGCTCTACTATGCCGCTAATATTGAACGTATAGATCGACGCTTCCTCGAGCTGTCCATCAAATTTATCGAAAATCTTCCCAATAATCCCAATCCGATAATAAATGCGCTCACATCGACTCCGTCAGATAACCGAACTGCCTACCCGAACTGTCTCCACACCAGAACCCTCTTCACCTCTGGCAGGTTGGTCAACGACTCCAATGAGATTGTATACCGCAATACTGAACTCTCACCTCACCAATTTAAATATTGTAATATACAACCCTTCTCTAATATCTTGCGTTTCAACGACCAATCGGAAAGTGTTCCCCCAACCCATATCCCCGACTGATAGTACCCTCCCTAACCCAAATCCTACCCATCGACCACTATACCTCCCGCCCCACCCTACTCTAACTTATTGTAATAATAATAGATTTAATAATTAGATAAGCTAGGCTAAGCTAAGTTAAGTTAAGTTAAGCAAATTAGTTATAGGTTAAGTAAATAATTATATCCTGGTTTTCTGACCTTTTCCAGGAAGCCCCACCTACTCCTATCTTGTCCACCCATGAAATATGTAGCTTTATAATAATGTTTGAAAAATGTACTAGCAAGTATGTGTAAACGATTAAAGCTAAGCTAATTATAAGTTATCTGTATTACTTATTGTAACAAATCATTTATAGTCAATAAATACAGAAATGTAAAAAAAAAATAAAAAAAAATCGGTGAATGTATGATACCGCAAAACCTATAACTATAGGGGTATGCCATGGACGCGTTTCACGACAACTTTAACAAGAGAAATTCACTTTCACTTACCGTCCCACAGAAACATATCCACATCGACAAATACATACAAAAAATGGACGAAACCATAAAACAAACTATGGACAAAACAATACCAAAAACCACACCTACGGACAACATGAACATGTACCGAAACGCCACAATCAACGCACTCCACAGAAAAAAAAGTAGACTTCTGTCTCAACTAAAACTACGGTACAGTCGATTTACTGACAGGCACGACCAGGAGATAATATCACTGAAGTCCAGATTAAAAAATCTCCAACAGCTGATAAAAGCCAACTATAGGTTAGCAACAAATTTGTATTGGAACAACAAAGTTCGGGCGGTAAAATCCAACAAGCCTGGTATGTACCCGCATATTAATAAAATATTTAGACGGAGTAATGAAAACGAGTTTCAGTGTCTCCAAATACCATTAAATGACGAAAACCAACGAATGCTGTCAAATATAGGTATAGACACAAACAACGCCATCCTAAATGATGAACTTTTTGTATTTGAAGATCTCTTGGAAAAAGTGAATGTTATAGGGGCCGTCTTTCAAGAATTGTACAAGGCAAATGAAGTAATTCGCCGCAATCATGACTTGGAGGATAGAGTTCCATTGAATTATGGTCATCTTCGAAATGTCATTTCACGATAGCGTTCAGAAAACCGTGGTTTTATCGAATTCAGTAATGAAAATACGGCAAATGCCGAGATCACTGCAGAAAGCGCTAACAGCCGTTTGATCTGTGGGTGTTCTCTATACTACATGGAGAACCAACCCACAATTTCAACCTAATTTCGACCGCCTACAGCGCGTCACATTACCCCCTATCCCACTGTTCAGCTATTTTACCTGTAAAAGAAGGCATACCTGAATTCATTATTCTATGCAGATAATGCAGAATTAAATTCAGCTCCCTTTTGCCATACGGCAACTCCATTTCATTCACCCTATGAGATTTCTACCGGAAATCTCAACGTCATATTGGTTAGCAACAACTAAATCTAACCAAACGACGCTGTTGCATCATCGCAAAACCGCTGGGATTATTTCAGCGTCGTTGAGCCTGGCTCTCGCGCTGATTATTTCCCAAGCATCAGCGGCGTCCTATTCATTTTCCCCAGACACTCTATTCGTTGGGGAGCAATGATCTCTTTTTATAGGTGAATAGCAAAAACCATTTTCCTCTCCTTTCCGTTTTTAGCTTCCCATAGTTCAATGCACTCTGAAATTACCACAGTCACCACACTAGGTCAGTGGGTCATCCTCAAAGGCTGCATTGATACATGCACACCGAAGCCAGATCAACCCTGGGTTATTGTGCTTTTCCTTTTCATTTCTTCATCCTTTCTACGCCCATAGACCGTCGAACGAATACACAAGTATTTATTCACCTCGATGAGCGGAGAGAACACACACGCGCATACACGTTTTATTCTGAACGAGTTTTACGAGGAAGTCGAAGTTTACAGTCGGTTGTACGAGGCGATAAAGTCAATCGAAGTGAAGTTTGTTGCAATTAATAGACAATTCTGATAGAACAAATTTATGTGAGCATACTATTAACAACTTTTAGACTGAAATTAAAATTCCAATTCAAGACTCATTTGATGTCCACCAGTGTTACATTCAAACGTAAAATTAAATACAGAAAGTGATCCTGTGGAATTACCCATATGTATTAAGAACCACCACCAGAGAGTGATATGTGTATGTACGGATATAAAAATTAGTAAAAAAAAAACAAAAAAAAAAAAAAAAACATTAACCATAAAACAACCCTGTGCGTTTATATTCATTCTTCTTCCTGTGAACAATTTTTCGCGGCGGACAAGTGTTTGGGGATAAAGTGAACCTAGTGGCCGTGTTTGGCTACAATACTTTTTACCCCCACAGATCACCAGTGAAGAAATCCATGGCGTCTTTACATCATGAAGAAACAAAAAATCAGTTGGTATCGATGGAGTACCCAATATAATACTCCAACATCTTCCTCCAATCGCAATTGACATATATGCAGTATTGTCTAACAACGCGCTGAACTACGCACACTATCCAGTACGTTGAAAAACAGCCATCATCCAACCGTTACCAAAAAAAGGAAAGACAGAACAAAACAAAAAATCTACGATCGATCAGTTGGTAAGCGAGTATCAGTAAAGTATTTGAGAAGGTTCTAAACAAGGCTGTACTTAAATGGGTTGAGGACAATAATATTATTCCAAATAACCAGTTTGGTTTTAAAGCTGGTCATGAAACCACACATCCCCCAGCTAAAATCGATCATTACCTATCAACTACGGCTGATATTGTTACCAACACAATGAATCGCTCGATACCCAAAGTAGCTCACTCAGATGGCTATAATAACAGATACAGAAACCCAACTATCCAGGCTCTATATAGAAAACGGCGGAAACTTATTTGTACATCTAATACTTTAACAAGCATCTAGCAAGGTCCCTCTTTTCCGCTAAAAGCGCATATACGATGACAAGAAGTCTATTCCGAAGTAGCCTTCTTGATCACAAAGTGAAACTAATCCGACCAGTGCTAGTTTATGGTTGCCCGATATGGTACAACATACCCCATCATACATGGAAAAGTTCCGGGTGTTCGAGAGGCAATGTTTGCGTGCCTGCCTCGGACTTTACAGAACACCAGAGTCTCAATACAAGAAAATCGATCCTAATAAAGTCCTGTATAACAAATCAGGGCTGAACGGGATAGATAATTTCATAATTAGAATCATTCGCGGTCACACTGCAAAAGCAATGAGCAGTGAAAATGATTTTATATCGGGAGCATACTATCCCACCCAATGACGATGAATGATGTATCTGGAGAGTATGTGGCGGTTCCGCAAAACCATACGGCCCACGTACCTGAAAAACCCCCATAACTACACCCCAATCAGCATAAGTTTTCGCTAATGCAAGCGCATTAGCACCTTAAGTGTTTCACGCATCTAGGTTATCAAATTTATAATCTAAAAGTCCCTGTAAAAGAAAACTTACCTTTCATGCATCTCTTCGCATATAATTTCCTGTAAAATGTCTTTTCTACCTTTTCGGGAATCCCAAAACCTATTCGGTACCTTCGGTTGCCAGGCAAATTCCAGCTTTCCCACACCTACACCGCAATCTTCAACCAGCATAAACATTTCCTACTACAAGGTCATTAATGCTTTCAACGCATTACATGAAAATTCCTGAAAGATTCTGTTCACACATCTAATGCATCATTAGAATTCGTTGGAAAATAATTCGTTTGCATACATGTATTATAAGTAGGAAAACTATTCCGGCACAATGGTTTGCCAAGCAATTTTGTTCCTCATGTGCACCCTTATCTTCCCACGTGCACGTATCTTGCAGACCCTTTGTCCAAGGAACAAAAGCAAAACGCGCATCTTGCGTCTAGTGCCATAAAACCGAATTCCTACGCATGTAAACATGCATAATACCCAACCAATGATTTGTTTTCCCACTAACAAACAATCTCTAATTCCTTGCTCTGCCGCAACGAATTTCCCTGCATATACAAATGCAAGCAAGGGTTTCGTTTTGGCCACCGACTCAAGATACGGTATACAATTCTCATTGTATAAAGTATTGTAATACATTAGCACCTCTTTCAAATGGCTATTCGTATATTTACACAAGGGCATCACTCATCTAAGACTTTTATGATGCCCTCGTCTCATCTTTTCTCTTACCACATTTCTTCGATGTATCGTCGTCTATTTATTTAGACGCGATGTACTTCATAGACAACGATATTCTCAATCCCTTTGTCCTTGTCGCCTGCCTGCTTTGTTTTGCCATTGCCTCCACGCATGAGTAAACAACACAGATCTGAACGATCACACACATACCACCATGATCTCCATTACGAGATCTGGTTCTCTATTCCACCAAGAGAGACTTTACGTTTCTCTGGTGGTAAGCAAATACATATCCTTAGTGGAGCGGATATCTACCACTACGCCACAAACTCACCCCAAAACAAAGGTTGTATCTCCGGAGTCAAATTCCATTACGGTCGTTGCCGCTCCAGCTCCTCGTCACGCCCCGAGGTCGCAATCGAAGTCGTGTTAAGAAGTAGTGTTTTCACCTTGTTTAAAATCCATAAAAATCAATTTAATATTAAATATAAGTCCTAAGGAAATATGAGAACCTTTTGTCGCTTGTTTTGTTACCAAGCGTTTTAAATAAATAAACACATCAAAAGAACATTTACTTTTAAATCAGTGCGTTTTAATTCTTTTGCTTGGTGATCGTGTTTGTGTGTTTCGTTCGGGGGTGTGGCGGTTCTTGCGAACGTCACTACTTACCTGCTCATCTACCACCAGGTACGCCTCTTCATAAACGGCATTTTTCAACCAAGCGTGTGCTCACCTGCATTGGTTATTCCTATAACCACACAAAAACCTGTAAAGCACAATGTCTGCTGATACGAAAAATTATATCAGCAATAACAGACATTCCCTACATGGGCATATAGAAACCTGAAAAGCATGACTTACCTGCCCATACGACTAACCACCGCTGCAATGCTTAACTGCGCTGAAGTAAAACACCATCAGCAACACAAGCGTTTCTATAGCAAGGGCAATTGGTCGCACATCTAGCAACCAACATGACATTAGTTTCTACCAACGAAGTGTTTCCCAAGAAGTCGACTACAATGCCACAAGAGATATTTTTTTTCCTTTTGGTTCTTTAATGCATGCCCACATCGGTCGCTAAATCAAGCCACACGAAAGGGAAACGCGCACCATGTACTTCAAGGCAAAATCCGGTTGGATATGCAGCGAGCAGCACTGCCCAAAGTACCAATGAAATGCCCCTAAAATACCATTTACCACAGAGAAAGGAATCTTTCCCATACATGTACATGGATATACATATCCTATAATAGAAATGTGATGTACACGATCAGCAATAATGCTTTACACAGTGGCTGATCGTGTAAACATCTTTAACCCTTTTCAGGAGGACTTGCACCAGCTGCGAGCGTTGTTTATTTTGGTTTAATATGATGTCCATGGTTCGCATGCTGGGCGACACGAGCGATGAGCAACCAAAGGGAATCATCGTGTGTGTGCGTTTCAACCCTTCTGTGGTGCCACGCCAATTCGAAAAGGAAAATTATCAAATATGGTCATCGAGGCGATGGATGGAATTTTGGTATTCTGTCGCTTCGGTGGCAATAGGTAATCGCGTCGTGGATACGGTGAGGACCAGTAGTACCAGAAGCAAAGTAAATAAAATCTCTCATGGGATGTCCCAAGAGATCGCGGTGAACGTGTGCAGACCCAACAAATTCCATCTAAAATTAACGTAAACTTCATTTCGAATTAAATTGTAAAATAACTACGAATTAAGTTGAGTGTGAACTTCATTTCGAATTAAATTGTAACTACGAATTAAGTTCGTGCGACTTGCGTTTGGAATAAAATTAATCATAGCGTTAAAAGATAACCCCACCTTTGGAGTCGGATTAATAAGTATCAGTTTTTACAATTTGAAGTAAAGAACCTTTTTTTGTGTAACCAAGTGTTTTTCTTCTGCGGTGAATATTTACTGACAGCAGCCGGACTGGGTTGGCGTTCCGCTACCACCAACTAAACGTAAACCCCACAGAGGTACTGTGGAACACTTAGAGAAAGTAGCGGGTGGATGGTAGAATCAGCGTCCATGCCGACGCACAGACCATCCTAATCCCCACAAGTATGCTGCAGAATGGGTTTTTCCCCCAGAAACGTTCCCTTTCTTGGATAAAAAAGGTCTTATCCAAGACATACATGGAGTCCCTATTATTTACCACGCTTCCCGCGGTGCTAGGCATAAACGTATTCTCCATAGTACTGAAATCTCGAACACCCCAGATCGCCTACGTTTCAGTATGCTGATTAATGAAAGAGATAAATCCATAAAGGATAGAACGCGCAACCCAATTGGTGGTGGCTCTGTGGGGCTTTTCAGGGCCCGAAGAGCCATACATCGCTCGATCCCCACCTTTCCAGGCGAACGACTTACCTCTCGGTCGAACTTCAGCAAGGTTGCGTAACCTTGCTACGGCATTTACCCTCAGCCAAATCGCCGGAATTAATACGGTTACCCAATCGGATAACCGTTTTGAATTTATGTTAGGCAGCTTACCTATTCTGTAGGGGATTTCCTTCCAAACCCCTTTTTCTCCAGCATCACCACTGAAAACATTGAATCCACGGCAAAGCTTATCACCTTGCCGTGGCATCGAAAACTCACCCTCGGCCAGACCATATTCCCTAAAAAACATTAAGCCCACGGCAAAGCTTATCACCTTGCCGTGGCATCGAAGACTCACCCTCGGCCAGACCATATTCCCTAAAAAACATTAAGCCCACGGCAAGGCTTATCGCCTTGCCGTGGCATCGAAAATTTACCCCCGAGGCGTACATCATTTCCTGAAAAGAACATAAGTCCATGGCAAAATCATCACATTGCCATGGCATCTGAAATCTTATCTTTAGGCATACATTCTGCCGGGGCATCTCGTTTCCATAGCCTTAAGCTATGGAAACAACAATCAACAAGAGTTCCTTGTGACTCGTTGTATTTGTTTACCCCCGGCATAACATGCATACGGCTATTGCCCCTATTGATTTACTACCGCCGACAAGGTTTCTGTTGACGCAAATCAAACATGTCCCTGTTTACCAGCAATCGCTGGCTTCCAATTATCGTCCCCCATGTTCAGAGACCGTAATCGCGCAGCGACCAGGATGCAGCCAGAAAATGTTTACTTTCAACATCTGGCAACGGCTGCACCCTATGTTCGTTGCAATGTAATCATCGACATCCGAAATGATGATTTATGGCCTTCCATTAGGATGACCAAATTATCGGTTTCAGTTTTTCACACCTCACATGCTAGTGTTTGCATTCCTAGAAAATGCACTAGCGATGTTGCCCGCCATCCACGGTCGCTGAACGATCGTATGCATGGCATACGCACACATGCGTAATGTATGCCTATTCCGTCAGGTCCAATCACGATTAACTACATCAAGTTAATCGTGTAACTCCGCCTTCTTTCCAGTTTCTTTCGGGATTCTTGCACTTTAATGATTTCCAATGGGATTGGTCAGTCAGATTTTAGTCACGAGTCCAGAAGGAGTCACCCGCGTCGCTGTCGTTGCGCAAAAGTCAGTTTTTTTCCTTGGGGAGAGCATCGGTACCACGAGTACAAGTCGTAGTCAGTGAGTTTTGCGATACACGTTGTTTGGTGCGTTGTGTTATCGTTTTTATTTCGGTTTACGTGCCCTTGATATCAATAGTGTAGTTTAAAATTACGTTTCGAAATCTTTCTTAATCAAATTTCCTAAGAGAACACAGTCTAATCTCATCTCAAGCCTTAACTAAATCGATGTGAATTAAATAGACAGACAAAAGTACATAACTGTGTAGTATCCATTATTGCAAAATAAAAGTGACCTTGTATCAAAATTAAAGAAAGAACTTGTGTGTGTTTTAATTGTTCCGGTGTTAGAATTTTCCTTTTTTTGAAGAACTATAAGTGGGTGTTGACTGAATCCGCACCCGTGCTTGGTGCTAAGTCCAACACTACCCACATTGGTGACACGCGACGTTTTTTTTTTATATATCTTTTATATAAAAACGTGAACACGCAATTCTCGAACTTTTGCGCTACCGTGTTAACCCCCTTTTTTTTGTCACATTAACAAAACCTAATCCATTAAACCAAAAGACAGTTCGAGTGCCAGCAAACAGTGAAAGTGACCTGCGCTAAGAAACCAGTAAAAGAGTGCAGTAACCCCAACGCAGCTGTGTTTATCAACGTCACATGAGAATCAACACCATTCGGGATTCCCAGCAAAGCCCCCTTAACCATCAGGACACTCCGACTGCCGCCAACAAACAGCACGTGCACATAATTGTTTCAATGCACATCAACCCAATGTAAGTGCAACAAATTCTATGTTAAATTAAATGAAATTATACACAGGAGAGACTACAAAACGCCACAACCTACGTTTTCTTATGGCATATATCTATGAAATGGTTTTACTTGCCCAACAGTAATCAACACCGTTTAAACACTTATCGCCAATCAGAAAATTCAAGTCGAAATTTAATTTCAACACCAGGACATCGTAAATAAATCAAGTGGACAATACAATCATCGTCACACCAATTAAAGTCGAAGTACCTGAACCTATAGAACCATCACTTTCTTAGTCTAGCACTGATCGACATAAATTTATGAAAGGAGTCCTGCGTAAAAAAACCTCCAACGATTGAAACACTTTAGCCGAGCGTATTGGATGAGGTTAAAAATTTACAACCAACCGATGCTAAACACCAGGCAACAAATAGAACACCTTTCTGACTCACAAAAGTGAAAACAACTAACAACAAAATTAAATAAAATAAAGAAAAAGACAATTAAAAGGGTACGCCCCAACGCCAGCCCAACAACAGCACCTGGCATAACATCACCGGAAGCAGTCGAGGACTACCGAGACCGGAACAACACAGCTGTATCTAACAACACCTGGGCTAGGAGCAACAGCCCCAACACCACATCACCAGGCACCCCATACGAGGACAAGGTTTATTTTCTTCTTTCTTTACTTTATGTTCTTTTAATATTTTTCAAAATTTGTTAATTCCTTTTCGGCGAGCTCCTTCTGAGCCACCATATATAAATTTAAAAACAAACACTCGTTTTCCTTTATTATTCACGTTTACTATTTTTACAATTACATAAACAGTTTTAAGTACCGTAAGCCAAAATTAAATATTCAAAATAATTAACAAATAACACCTAAAACAACAAGACCCATAGTTAATAGACAACTGACAGAACAAGGTCAATTAATTATTAAGTAAAGCTAAAACAAAATAGATATACTCTTTCACTTAGCACCTAATAGTAACACATCCAATTTGGCAGGCATAGAATGTTAAGAACCCGAATCAGATCGCAATTCGCGGTTCAGTGTAAAACAACACGGAACTACTATTAATTCTAAAGAACTACACTTACGATCATGTACAAGTTATGCATAAACACCAAATTACAAAATTTACATATTTAACCGGAAATTATCGCCCAACAAACATATGCAATTAACATTCCAAAAATAGTACATAACATTCCCTTTAAAACAAAGCAAACGTTTGCACCTCATACACTAAGTCATAATCACATTAGGATTGTTTCGAATGTACTCGACCAAATAAATTTTTAACTCCAAACCAACTTGAATAGAGACGAATGTTGCCAAATGCTATAAAGTATAAAAACAAAATTTAACTAAAACCATTTGTAAGCCCCTTCTGGGCACATTTGAACGCACAAGACTCCTCACACTCATATCACGACTCCACACGACCACTTATTCGCGACTCGAAGTAAGCCCACGGCTCGATTCCCTTTTGGCTCCTCTTGACTCCACTTCCGACCTTCGCTCGGCTTATTTTGGTTAGGGAAAACCATTGTTTTAAGACATCCGTGGTTCTCTCAACTTCCTGCGACTCCTTTTCACCCATTGGCCTCCTTTCACCCTTCTTCGCGTTCTCTTACGCCTTTGACTCCCGTTTCGCGTCACTATCCATTATGGTTAACACGAGAAACACCATGGCCAAAAAGGCTCAGGAACAATCCGAGCCTCTCGAATTCCACGACGCCTCCAGCGTCGATTTCCCCACCGAGCAAGTCGATGCTGACCTAGACTTGCCCGGACAATCTACTCCTCTGGCACCACCCGTTGCCCCCAGCGTCGTGAACCGACCCCAGCCTTCTTCCACAGACACACTCCCGACTGCTCCTAACGCCCCTGGTACCGGCCCTTTGGTAGATTCCGGCATTTTTATGCCCACAACTAGTGCCGGTACCTCACAACAAGCTCATAGGCACCCAGAGTCCCAAGAATTCCGCGATGCTTCCAGCCTCGGGAACGGGACTCGTCATTTAAATATAGGACTTCCCCCCTTCGATGAGGAGGACCCAGACCTATGGTTTGCAGTGGCAGACCGCATCTTCCAGGCCTCGGCCTTGCACGACGAACAACTTCGTGCAGTCGAGCTGTTGAAAGTGCTTGACCGCACTCAACGACCGCATGTTGCACACATAATAAGGTCGGCCGGCCGCAACCCATATAGCAACATGCGTGAAGCTCTGCTCGACGCATTGGATGAGCCTGGAAGCGCGCGGCAACAACGTTTAGCCGCTGTATCCAACCTTTCTGGGATGAGACCATCTCTTTTCCTGACCCATTTACGCTCTATAGCGGGGACCAGGATTGGGGACGACCTAATAAAGCCTCACTTTTTGAGGTGTCTTCCCCAGCATGCCCGTTCGGCACTTATAGCCCAACCCAATCAGAGTTTGGGCTATTTATCCAAAATTGCGGACGCAATAATGGAAAGCTCAGATCAGTATTCTGAGCCTCCAGCGTACCAGGTAGCGGCGGTTTCTCAACACGCCGCCCAGCCTGCACGGCACACCCGTCTGCCTTTCTCAGCCCCTCAATTGGTCCCAACCCTCGATCCTCCTCAAACCCAATTACCTCTTAGAAGGCCCGCCTCAACCAATTTCCCCCAGGGGAATCCAGAGGCAGGCCCCAACGCATTTAACCAAAGAAGTTCACCCTCTCAACTAACTCCTGCTGACCTTCGGGCGCTCCAAACCTCACTCCTCCGCGAGATAACGCAATTGCGCGCGGAGGTGAGGAACAATCCTCGAAGCGCCCAGAATCGAGCCATGCCGAGCCGTTCTCTCAATCGGCAGAATTTCTCCCAAAATGCCCCTCAGAGGGCCTATATCCCCCAAAATGCCCCACAGAGGGCCAATCCCACCCAGAACGGCCCTCACCGGGCCAATTCCCAGCGAGCTCCGGCTCGACCTCCCCGTAACGGCAATACCAATAGGCAGAATATACCCGATAATGCCGTTACTCTGCCTTGGTGCGCCAATCACCAACGATATGGTGATCGCGCATTTAATTGCAAGGCGCCTTGTGGTTGGACGCAACCTTCCACCAACCAAAGGCGCCCTTTAAACTAATTTTGCCGACCGACACCCTCGCGCAATCGGCCGGCACCCATACGATAAGTCGCCTAACCATCCGGGATTCGAAACTGAATATCGCTTTTACTGTCGATACCGGCGCCGATATTTCAGTCCTCCCGCGATCGTTTGCTCCGCGTAACCGCGTGCCAGCCGCACTTAAATTGTCAGCTGCAAATAATACGCCGATACTTACGTACGGACGTAAAAAGCTGACACTTCAATTGGGTCTTTGTCGTCCGATCACTTGGCGTTTCGTCATTGCGGACGTAAATGAACCCCTGATAGGTTCCGACCTATTAGGTGCACATAATCTGTTGGTCGATTCGACCCATAACAGACTTGTGGCTCCAACCGCACCCCCCTTGCCCATGACGGCATCACCAGCGGCAACTTCAGGGGCCACAAAGTGCATAGACCTATTCCAGGTTATGGTACAGGAATTTGTGAGTACAACAATTCCTCTACCTAACCAACGCCGACATAAAGCCACGGTGTTTCATCATATAGAAACACGTGGTCTCCCAGTGAGCCAGCGTCCACGTCGACTGGCCCCGGAAAAATTACGTGCGGCGCGCGCGGAGTTCGAGCATATGATCGAACTAGGTATCTGCCAACCGTCGGACAGTCCCTGGGCAAGCCCACTCCACTTAGTGAAGAAACGTTCTGGTGAGTGGCGCCCATGTAGCGATTATAGGCTGTTGAACGCAGCAACTGTCCCGGACAGATACCCAATTGCACACCTCTACGATTTTTCGTACAAGTTACGAGGGTGCAATGTCTTCACTACCCTGGATCTCACCAGGGCATACCACCAAATTCCGGTGGCACCTGAAGACATCCCCAAGACCGCAGTCATTACACCTTTCGGACTCTTCGAGTTCAAAGTGATGACTTTCGGCCTCAGGAATGCCGCACAGACATTCCAGCGATATATCGACACGGCTTTACGTGGTCTTAATTGCTGCCATGCTTATCTTGATGATATTCTCATCGCCTCCAAAGACCACGCCGAACATAAGCGCCACTTACGTCAGGTCCTAGAGCGCCTCCGTGAATTCGGTCTTGTCATCAACCCAGATAAGTGTCAATACGCCAAAGAGCAAATCACCTATCTGGGTTATGTCGTTGACAACCAGGGCATTCGCCCACTACCAGACCGTGTGGAGGCCCTCATGAAGTATCCCCGGCCTACTAACGTGAGTGAGCTTCGTCGATTTTTGGGCATGCTGAACTTCTACCGTCCGACCCTGAAGAATGCTGCCCAGATTCAAGCTCCGCTCAATGAATTTTTGAAAGGAGCTAAGCGCAATGATAAGCGCCCCATTAATTGGACAGAAGTCTCAGATCGAGCATTCCAACTGTCCAAAGAACAATTGGCAAATGCCACCTTACTCCGATACCCTCTCGAGGGAGCGGCACTTTCTATCCAATGCGACGCATCGGATACCGCAATCGGAGCCGTCCTCGAACAGGACATTGAAGGCCGCCCGGAACCACTTGGTTTCTTTTCAAGGAAGCTGAGTCCCACTGAGCGACGTTACAGCGCCTACGACCGTGAATTGCTCGCGATCTACAGCGCTGTTAAGTACTTCCGTCATATGATAGAAGGTCGCTCACTCTCCATCTTAACAGACCACAAGCCATTGGTCTATGCGTTCCGGAAGAAGTCGGGAAATGCCTCCCCCCGACAAGAGCGTCAATTAGACCTCATTGGGCAATATTCTACGGAGATCAGGCATATCTCCGGTAAACAGAACGTCACGGCGGACGCCCTTTCCCGAATCGATACGATTCATTTGCGTACCGCCTTGAATAACACTGACCTTGCCCTAGCTCAAGAGGAGGATGAACAGCTCAAGTCCCTCCTAACTGCCGATACGGCACTAGAGCTTAAGAAAATTACCCTTCGCGACCCTTTGGGCGAAATCTGGTGTGATGTCTCCACTGGAACCGCTAGACCTTACATTCCCGAGAAACTTCGTAAGGGCGTGTTCCAGGTTTACCACAACCCAGCCCACCCCAGCGGCCGAGCAACAGCCGCTGCTGTCCGTCGCAAATTTATTTGGCCCCGGATGAACAAAGACCTCACCGGTTGGGCCCGTGCTTGTCTCCAGTGCCAGCGCTGCAAGGTAGCGCGACATAATGTACTGGAGACAGCGCAATTCAAGCTTCCCACGGCACGCTTCGCTCATGTCCACATAGACATAGTGGGACCGCTTACTCCATCAAGAGGATTTTCTTATATCCTCACTATGATGGATCGCTGCACGCGATGGCCAGAGGCGACACCTCTCCGGGCAGTTACTGCCGAATCAGTCGCCAAGGCCTTTTACTCAACTTGGGTCACACGCTTCGGTGTACCAACCACAATTACTTCGGACCGAGGTCCACAGTTTGAGGCGACAATTTTTAGGCAGCTAACAGATCTTCTCGGCTGCCAAAGAAGTCGTACCACCGCCTACCATCCGCAATCAAATGGGATGATAGAGCGCTGGCACAGATCTCTTAAAGCCTCACTCATGTGTCATAATGACACACAATGGTTTGACGCCCTTCCAACCGTCCTCCTCGGCCTGAGGACAAGTATTAAGGAGGACCTAGGTGCTTCGGCAGCAGAGCTTACCTATGGTACCAACCTCCTTCTTCCAGGAGAACTTTTCCTGAATGGCGAAACACCGCGTGACCAACTTCGCGAATTGGGACATCTCCGTGACCTGCTACGTAAGGTAACCCCGGTAACCAGGCACGGCTCCAAAAAACTTTTCGTCCACCCTGAACTGCACAGCTGCACGCACGTCTTTGTCAGGGTGGATAAGGTCAAAAAACCCCTCGACCCACCTTACGATGGCCCATTCAAAGTCTTCCGCCGCATCAGTGACCGCGTCTTCGAGATCGACATTAGAGGCAAGCGATCCACGGTCAGCGTCGAAAGGCTTAAGCCCTGTTTTCTGGAAGCTTCCGCTCCAGAATCACCTCCGTCTTCAAATACCACTCCTACTCCACCGGCACAACCTCCCCGTACTCGCGCTCATACGCGCGCCCATAACCAACTTACCACCCCCTAACCTGCCTTACCTGTTTCGTGACTACGTCACTGGGGAGGGAGTGATGTGGGGCTTTTCAGGGCCCGAAGAGCCATACATCGCTCGATCCCCACCTTTCCAGGCGAACGACTTACCTCTCGGTCGAACTTCAGCAAGGTTGCGTAACCTTGCTACGGCATTTACCCTCAGCCAAATCGCCGGAATTAATACGGTTACCCAATCGGATAACCGTTTTGAATTTATGTTAGGCAGCTTACCTATTCTGTAGGGGATTTCCTTCCAAACCCCTTTTTCTCCAGCATCACCACTGAAAACATTGAATCCACGGCAAAGCTTATCACCTTGCCGTGGCATCGAAAACTCACCCTCGGCCAGACCATATTCCCTAAAAAACATTAAGCCCACGGCAAAGCTTATCACCTTGCCGTGGCATCGAAGACTCACCCTCGGCCAGACCATATTCCCTAAAAAACATTAAGCCCACGGCAAGGCTTATCGCCTTGCCGTGGCATCGAAAATTTACCCCCGAGGCGTACATCATTTCCTGAAAAGAACATAAGTCCATGGCAAAATCATCACATTGCCATGGCATCTGAAATCTTATCTTTAGGCATACATTCTGCCGGGGCATCTCGTTTCCATAGCCTTAAGCTATGGAAACAACAATCAACAAGAGTTCCTTGTGACTCGTTGTATTTGTTTACCCCCGGCATAACATGCATACGGCTATTGCCCCTATTGATTTACTACCGCCGACAAGGTTTCTGTTGACGCAAATCAAACATGTCCCTGTTTACCAGCAATCGCTGGCTTCCAATTATCGTCCCCCATGTTCAGAGACCGTAATCGCGCAGCGACCAGGATGCAGCCAGAAAATGTTTACTTTCAACATCTGGCAACGGCTGCACCCTATGTTCGTTGCAATGTAATCATCGACATCCGAAATGATGATTTATGGCCTTCCATTAGGATGACCAAATTATCGGTTTCAGTTTTTCACACCTCACATGCTAGTGTTTGCATTCCTAGAAAATGCACTAGCGATGTTGCCCGCCATCCACGGTCGCTGAACGATCGTATGCATGGCATACGCACACATGCGTAATGTATGCCTATTCCGTCAGGTCCAATCACGATTAACTACATCAAGTTAATCGTGTAACTCCGCCTTCTTTCCAGTTTCTTTCGGGATTCTTGCACTTTAATGATTTCCAATGGGATTGGTCAGTCAGATTTTAGTCACGAGTCCAGAAGGAGTCACCCGCGTCGCTGTCGTTGCGCAAAAGTCAGTTTTTTTCCTTGGGGAGAGCATCGGTACCACGAGTACAAGTCGTAGTCAGTGAGTTTTGCGATACACGTTGTTTGGTGCGTTGTGTTATCGTTTTTATTTCGGTTTACGTGCCCTTGATATCAATAGTGTAGTTTAAAATTACGTTTCGAAATCTTTCTTAATCAAATTTCCTAAGAGAACACAGTCTAATCTCATCTCAAGCCTTAACTAAATCGATGTGAATTAAATAGACAGACAAAAGTACATAACTGTGTAGTATCCATTATTGCAAAATAAAAGTGACCTTGTATCAAAATTAAAGAAAGAACTTGTGTGTGTTTTAATTGTTCCGGTGTTAGAATTTTCCTTTTTTTGAAGAACTATAAGTGGGTGTTGACTGAATCCGCACCCGTGCTTGGTGCTAAGTCCAACACTACCCACAGCTCAATAACGAAGAAGGGACTGAACGTCCCCAAATATAGAACGCATATCAGATGCAGTGCTTCCGTTTCCCATTGCTCTTTTGTTTGTTCTTATCCTTCCCCTTCTCGTTAATTTTAATCCGTTTGCTTGTTGACATGGCTGAAAAAAAAAACCTTTTTCTTTTACGTAATAGATATACTAATAAGCAAAATTGTAAGAGGACCTTCTCTTACACACAGTTATGTTATTATACAATACACAGTTATGTATCTTATACATAATTAAGTTAATTATAATTATAATCACAAACAAAAAAAAGCCGAAAGACAAACACTTTAATGCAATAAAATTGTATAACTTAGAGTGCTCGCGAAAAGCCAGTAAGCTAATTAAAAATATGTAATTTTATAAACAGGATGTAGCATTTAATCCTAAAAACTAAGACAGAATATAATTTAAACAAAGAAATAAATGCGTTTTTAAAGTAAAAAAAAAAAATTAAAACCCAGTATACGACCACATCCAATAGAATGTCATTTCAACCTGGAATGATCTTGTTTCGGAACTGAAAGAAGAATTTAAAAGTTCACTTTTAGGTCAGAGCTGCAAAATAGTCTGGCAACAGTCAAGCATGATAGCAAGGAAAGTGTGAAGGAGTTTGGAAACAGACTTGAGCGCCTCCTGTCTCTGATGGATAAGACCACGTCTGAAAGCGCAGTAGAACATGCGGTGCGAACAAATCGCCTCGAAGAGAATCAGCAACTCAGTCTACATGCGTTCGAAGACAGACTTAAGAATTCCCATTTAAAACTTCTACCAAAAGCGCGTAACAATATAAATATACGGGATGGAATCCATTATGCCCTAGAGCAGGTCCCAAGGTTAGGTAATAAAAACACTTTTCGATCTCCTAGAAATTCAAATTTTAGCCAGCCACTCATTACCGAATGTGCAGTAGGGTTGGGCATACTTCTTCGAGATGGCGCCACAATACAAATTTTTCAAAATTTGTGCCCCAAATTAAAACAAAGGTTGAACGCCTCCAAGCAACAAGCCTCGGATATGGACCGGATACACGACGACGACCACGGAAACGAAAACGGCTAAATGATTTAAGGATTTTTTCATGGAACATACGCTCACTATACAGAGCTCGAGCTGCACAGCAACTAGCTGATGCCCTGTCCGAATATAAGGCTGACATAACAGCATTACAAGAAATAAGATGGACGGAGAGTGGTGTTTTTCAAAGAAAAGAGTATGATATTTATTACAGCTGTCACGCAAAACACCATGTGCTCGGGGTAGGCTTTCTAGTCAGCCAAAAACTGAAGCCTGCCATCATCGGCTTTAATGCAATAAATGAAAGGCTATGAACTCTTCGCGTGCGAGGCAAATTTAAGAACATAAGCCTCATAAACGTTCACGGACCTACAGAGGAATCCCCTGACGGCGAAAAAGAAGAATACTATGAGAACGTCGAACGGGCCCTCAATGCCTGCCCAAGATACGATGTGAAAATCATTCTTGGGGATTTGAATGCGAAAATAGGTCGGGAGCCGGTTTTCAGGCACTACGCAGGTTCCCATAGTTTGCATGAGAACACTAATGACAATGGACTACGAGTCATGGAACTGGCAGCATCGAAAAACTTGGTCGTTGCGAGTACCAGGTTTCCGCGTAAAGATATCCACAAAGTCACCTGGGTATCACCTGATGGAGCCACTCGCAACCAAATTGACCACGTGTTGATAGATCGCCGCCACTACTCGAGCCTGATGACGGTACGAACGTACCGAGGTGCCAACGTCGACTCGGATCACTATCTTGTTGGCACCGTTTTCCGAGCGCGGATTGCCTTACGGAGACGTATTGCATCCACGGATCAGGTTCGAATCAACACGGCTGCCTTACGCAATGAGAACACCAGCAACACCTTTGGTCATGCGTTAAGACTCGCCCTCGAAGAGCTCGACGGAGGGAGAGTAAGTCCTGGGGCCAGAATGCCGGGCGTAGAAAAGAAATGGACACGCCTTAAGAATACTGTCATTAGTACTGCCAACTCCATCTTAGGTAGTAGTCGTAGAGATCGGAACGACTGGTTTGATGATGAGTGCAAACTAGCGACTGTACGTAAGAATGCTGCATACCGGGCAATGCAGCAGTCTCATAGGACGCGGGTACGCGAGGAGAAATACAAAGAGTTCAGAAGAACTGAAAAAAGACTTCACAGACAAAAGAAAAGTGCCTGGGAAAAAAATCTTGTCTGTGAAATAGAGAAAAGTAGAGAGCGAGGTCCGCACCAGGCGCGGAAGTTCTCCCAAATAATCCCCAGTATGACGCGGTACACACCACGCTGCACTTACTGCAAGGATAAAGAGGGTAATCTGATCACCGATCATGAAGGCATTCTGGAGCGATGGGCAGTGCACTTCAATGAATTGCTAAATGGTCAGCTCACAGAAGAATTGGAGGCCCCACCAATGCAAGACCAGGACCAAATGCTGCCGCCACCAAGCATTGAGGAAACACTAAAAGCCATTAGACAGCTAAAATCAAATAAAGCCGCTGGAGCTGATGGCATACCAGCTGAGCTGATCAAACAAGGAGGGACAGCGTTACATCACACAATTCACGAGATCGTGGTGCACGTATGGGAGCAATAAGAGATGCCGGAAGATTGGCGTCGTGGTATAATTTGCCCCATACATAAGAAGGGAGATATCACAATGTGCAGCAACTATAGGGGTATAACATTGCTGAGTACCGCCTATAAGATACTCTCCACTATCCTAAAGGCCGGATATCCCCATACGCTAAAGCCATCATTGGTCAATATCAGTGTGGCTTCATCCCAGGCAAATCAGCAATTGATCAGATATTCACCCTTAGGCAGGCGATGGAAAAATGTCTGGAATTTAAGATTCCACTATATCATCTGTTTATAGATTTCAAAGCCGCGTACGGCAGCATAGCCAGGGTAGAACCATATAATACCATGAGAGAATTCGGCATTCCAAATAAATTGATACGACTTTGTAGGTTGACCATGACCAACGTAACTAGTCAAGTAAAAGTAGCGGGATTGCTGTCCAAACCAATAAACATCTATAATGGACTCCGACAAGGGGACGGTCTGGCCTGCCTCCTCTTCAACCTGGCGTTGGAGAAAGCAATCCGTGACTCTGGCGTTACAACAAGAGGGACTATTGTCACCAAGTCCAGCCAGATACTTGCCTACGCAGATGACATCGACATCATCGGTATAACCGAATCCGCGGTACAGGAATCCTTCACCCAGATCGAGCAGGCGGCACAAAAACTGGGACTGCGCATTAATGAGGGAAAAACCAAGTACATGGTGGCAACTTCTGCGAAGAGAAGACCTAATGTTGGTCAAACTATCAGGGTATTGGTGCACGAATTTGAAGTAGTGCAATCCTTTAATTACCTTGGGTCAATAGTATCAGCCGATAACAATATGGAAGAAGAAATACGCGAACGGCTGATTAAATCCAACAAAGCCTACTATGGTCTATCAAGGCTCTTTAAATCCCGAAATTTATCCAGAACATCCAAGCTACTACTGTACAAGACCATGGTCTTACCAGTACTCATGTATGGATCCGAGACCTGGGTGCTTAATAAAAGGCACTCTGAACTCTTGACCGCGTTCGAGAGAAAGGTCTTAAGGAGAATTGTTGGCCCCGTATGTGAGGAAGGACGATTCCGGAGACGCTACAACCATGAGTTGTACGCAATCTACCTTGAAGCTCATATTGTAAAAAAAATCGAGCTCGGTAGACTCCGGTGGGCGGGACACCTAGCTCGAATGAGCGAAGAGAACCCTGCCCGGAAAGTCCTTTGTGGCAGGAAGTATGGAAGGAGAGAGCGCGGCAGACCTTGTCTGCGATGGAGGGATGGCGTAGACCAGGACGCCCAGAGCCTGGGAGTGCTAAACTGGATGCCATTGGCTCGAAATCGGGGCCGGTGGAGAGATTTGTTAAATAAAGCCAAGACCGGATCCCGGTTGTAGTGCCGATGATGATGATGATGAACGCCTCCAATCCACATATTGCAATAAATTCAATCATTCCCAAGCAGAATGCAGGATAAGACTGGCTCATTTACAAAACCAAGACCACTCTCCAATTCATCAAAATCTTTTTAGCACTTAGCCCACTCAAGCAATAACGTCCGAGAGTTCCCCTTTTTATGAAAACTACGTCTGAAGAAGTGGAGTAATAAACAAAATGAGCAGGGTACAATTATTACGAACTAATAAAGAAAAATTAAACAGGCAAAGTTCTAAACAGTCGTTATTAGAAGCTAAGGACACAAATGAGGAAGTAGCAAATGCCACACGTTACGAGGTGTCGTCTACGGACAAAACTGGCATTAGAGACAATAGAAGCACAAATCAGAGGCAGGTCGATAAAGCTGCTCGCCAAATAGAGGATGTAGAAACCAAAGATTGTGTCCACAAGTTTACAACTAATTTCGTTTGTCTACGGGCAGGATCTGATGAGTTGACAAAGGTCTCGGAACCAACTATTCTAACAACTCCCTACCTTTATACATCTTAAAATATCCAAACTGCTAGTAACAAAATTCTTAAACTCATTAAACACAAAAGAAAAAGATGTCAGCAGAGTGTAAGCCTGCGAAGCAAGCCCGTGGAACAAATAATGTCATCTAAGTGCAGGCCTGCGGAACAAAGTGTCCCAGCAGAACGTAAGACTGAGAAACAACAAACTTTCTCTCCGGCAGAGTGTAATCCTGAGGACCAAGAACTCCCGCAGACTGTAGGCCTAAGGTACAAATAATCTCAGCTAAGTGTAGACCTGCGCAACAAAGTGTCCCAACAAAACGTAAGACTGAAAAACAACAAACCTTCTCGCTGCCAAAATGTAAGCCCAAGGAACAAATAATCTCTACAAAATGTAAGTTTGAGGAACAAAGAGTCCCAGCAAAGAAGAAGACTGAGAACCAACAAATTCCAGCAAACAACCCATATGTTAAACTTTTGCAGTTAAAGACAAGCTCATAGCAAGCTTTATAATAAAATATAAAAATAATTAAATAATTAAAATCCTTTTTATAAAACAAACACTGATCTATTACAAATCCTCCCCGCCTTACGAAATGTTTCCTCTCGATCGTTTTATTGCTCAGAATTTGAACTATGTTTCATAATCAAATCCTAAGAAAGTAATGAAAATCGTCCACAAGTTTAAGGAAAAACTTAACACGAAATAAATGAACGCCCTCTTGACTCCTCGGTAGTATAGTGGTTAGTATACCCGCCTGTCACGCGGGAGATCGGGGTTCGATTCCCCGTCGGGGAACCTCTGGCGCAAGACTAATGACCTTGCCCAGAAAAAAAACATATCATTATGGAAAATTTAACAAGCCTTCGGGACTTGCTAAATAAGTCCAAGACCAGTTCCCGGTTGTAGTGCCGACGATGAAAAGTTTCCGACTCCAACGTGAGGCTGGCAGCACTCATCAATAAAAGTGAATGTAGTTGTGCATCTTTTGATAATTACTCACGAAAATTTCAGCCATTTCGGGTGCGTAGGTTTTATTTGACAGTCGTTTGAGTGAGTCGATGTAAGTGTTTTTGTGAAAATGGACAAAATAGAGTATCGAGCTGTCAGTACATTTTTGGTTTTGAAAGCCAATACGTTTACGCAAATCAAAGATGAGTTACACTCTGTGTATGGGGACTCTGTACCATCCTTTACCACAGTGAAATTTTGGGCAGCTGAATTTAAACGTGGCCGCGAGAGCTTGGGAGATGGTGAACATTCGGAACGTCCAAAAACTACAACAACTGACGATAAAATCGCTAAAGTTCACCAAAGGCTGCTAGACGACCGCCGAATTAAAGACAGAGAGATAGCAGAGTCTATGAAAATGTCCAAAGAACGTGTTTGTCACATATTAAATCAAGATTTAGGCATGAGAAAGCTGTCCGCGCGTTGGGTGCCGCGTTTGCTCACTTTAAACCAAAAACATGTTCGAATGAACATTTCCAACGTTCTGTTGGTGCAGTTTAGGCGCAATAAATCCGAGTTTGAGCACCGATTAATTACTGTCGATGAAACTTGTATACACCATTATACTCCCAAAAGAAAAACACAGTCAAAACAGTGGACTGCAAAGGGCGATGGGCTCCAACAAAAAGGAATCGATTATCTTCAAAAAGGAAAAACCATTACAGGGGCATACTACGTATCTTGACTTGACCAACTGAAAGCAGAAATTGAGGGAAAACGGCCACATTTGCAGAAAAAGAAAATTCTATTTCACGCACAACGCGCCGTCCCACGCCTTAGTGGTTGTTATGGCGAACATCCACGAATTACGGTTTTAACTGCCTGACCATCCGGCTTACTCACCAAATCCCAAGCGACTTTTGTATTCCCTTATCTAAAAATTGCGCTCGGAGGACAGAGATTTTCGTTAAATAAGGAGGCAATCACTTTCATGAACAGTTTTGTTCAGAGAAAAACGCCGAGTACTATTTGGACGGGTTAGGGAGATGGGAGCATCGGTGGGAGAAGTATGAAGAGTTACAAGGAGACTATGTAAAAAAATAAAAATTAATTTTAAGAAAAAATGTCTTGTATCTTTGTTAGGTCGGAAACTTTTCAGCCCATCCAGGTATATATATATATATATATATGTGTGTTGGCGCAAGGCTAATAACCTTGCCCGGAAAAAACAAATTATTATGGACAATTTAACAAGGACTCGGGTAAGGACCGGATGCCGGTGGAGAGACTTGCTAAATAAGGCCATAACCGGATCCTGGTTGTAGTGCCAATGATGATGATGATGATATATATATGTATATATATATATATATATATATATATATATATATATATATACATATATATTTATATATATATATATATACATATATATTTATATAAAACAAAACTTTTACATCTTTAAATGAAAAGTATTTAAAAATTATCTCTTTGCAAACTTATTCTATGATTTATTTTACGAGGTACATAAATATAAACACCGAAATATACATTAAGAAGTTTGCCTCTAGTTCACTCCTCACATGCATCAGCAAAATATATGAAAAATGTATAGACGAGAAGCTAAACAACTTTATCAGTGCCAGGAACCTAATATCTCATTTCCAATTTGGACTTAGAAGAGGCACAGCGGCACTATGGCTCTCGACGTTTTAAAAACTGGATATTGAAAAGGCTTTTGACACAACGTAGATCGAAGGTCTCGTCTTTAAATTACTGAACAGTGGTCTTAGTAGAACGCTATGTAGTATCATCTATCAATTTGTTCAAAACAGAACCTTTCAAGTTCGGATGAGTGGAAAGATATCCCGAACTTTCAACGCCACTGGGCTCCATTCTAGGTCGTATCCTTTTTAATATCTATGCCTCATATATTCCTCGCCCTGTGGACGGGAGAGTAAACCAGGTATGATACGCGGATGACGGCCTAGTGTACACGTCATCCAAAAACCCTAAACTCGCAACAAATCGACTCAATCGCCACCTGGACGAACTACAGTACTACAGTCGATGGAAAATTCGACCTAACCCACCCAAAGCAGTAGCTATAATTCTGAGGAGTAAACACCCCTGTAGGGAGGATGAGTATTGTGCCAGACACGGACACTCGTTTCACTCCTATCCCCATCCGTCTGTCACTAAAAGTTTCGACAATGTCCCGCTAAACACCGTCAGAAAACTGTTCGCAGAAAAACGATCGCCATAGCGGAGAAGAAAACGCCAAACACCAGACAAGCGAAACACACTGCTTAATGTTGTAACAAGAGGTTCTTTTTTATTGGTACCGTTTTGTTTAGTTTTATTCTTTACATAAAAAAAGCCACTACTTTAGTTAACAATATCGAACGTGATGCCAACCAATATTAACACAAACTTCTATAACGCATTTCTTTTGTACCGTTAATGAAATGGATACTTTAACGAAATTCTTTACATAAAAAAGCCACTACTTTAGTTAACAATATCGAACGTGATGCCAACCAATATTAACACAAACTTCTATAACGTATTTCTTTTGTGCCGTTAATTAAATGGATACTTTAACGAAATCCTTCGGAATCAAATACTCGACAAACTACCGCTCAACTTAATGGATAATGACTAAAATTTACTACGCCAACGACTCCGTGCGAACCAGAAAGCGGAAGTCGGCATGACCATTGCGGTCAGCGGATGGAATTTGAATCAGCGATCGTCATCTCATGCAGAGATGATTTCGCTAAGGAAGAAAAAGGAAGAGAGAGAAAAACTTTTCTCTTAAGGGTGTAACTAGTGGCGCAGGGGTATATGTGCGCGATCGAACAGATTCAATGTTGTTGCATGTGTTCGAAAACAGGCAGGCGGCAAGGACAATAGGGAAAAATGACCACATGCGCCGCTGGTAATGCGGGTCATTGTTTACACGATGCCTCGTCGCTATTTTCGACGTTAGGAGAAAAAGGTGCTAAAAGCAAATTGTATGTTTATGGCATCTCTGGCTGCAATAGCAACCGGGTTCATATTTGCATTAGGAAATGCTGGAGAATTTGGTTTCAGCGTCTATTGCGCTAATTATATGCAGCTGCTTGGGTTGTTTGTTGGTAAGACAAACAAAAAGGTTGCCAGGCAATGTGTATGAAAAGGTATATGACGCGGCTGGGAAAATAGACGGCGCGATATTTATGGTCCCTGTCATGACGGTTACATTGAATGCAATCCGAATTATTTTGTTTACTGGAATTTGTCTGGTACCGAATTGGTTCAGAATACCAAATAAGCAAACAAAGAAATCTTACGAAAAATTGTATGCGAAGGCATGCATGAAGGTAAGTTTTCTTTATAGGGATTTTATGATTACAGATGGTGATCTATATAATGCGTGAAGCATTTACAGGTACTAATACTGTTGCATTAGCAAACTTAAGGGAGTTGGGTAGTAGTTGTGGGGGTTTTTCAGGTAAGTAGACCGTAGGGTTTGGCGGAAACGCTACACCCCTATTGGCGCAAGGCTAATAACCTGTGGCGACTCTAACAGATACACACAATTCACAAGCAAAAATAGTGAAGAACACCGAACGAAAAATCGAATAAGAAAATACATCAGAACCGTATACCATAGCGATAACAAAAATAATGCACATCAGTGGAGTATAGTCGAGTTTAGAAATCAAATTCTAAACACGGTCAGTAGCCTGATGGGTAACGCTTAGGTTCAATTTTTTTCGTGATTCAAACTGTCATAGCGTCAATTCGAATCACACGATCTTCTTCACTATTATTTCAAACGGTATAAACCTTGCCTAGAAAAACAAATTATCATGGACAATTTAACAAGTCTCGGATAAGGACCGGATACCGGTGAATAGACTTGCTAAATAAGGCCAATCCCAGTTGTAGTGCCGATGATGATCCAACCTACTTCTCTTATATACTACGATTAGACAACAGAGCAAGATGATATATCTTAGGGTCACTTATACCTCAAAAATGAATTTCATCAAAAATGTGAAACGCATTCTCCAAAGGACCTTCGGTCGACATTTTGAAGTGGAGCACATAGTTGACACTAAAGTTAAACTTCTCTGCTATAAGCAGCTAACCCGATCTGGAATATTGTACACCTTTCCCATATGCCCCTGTATATCTTCGGCCCAAATGGAAAGACGTTTTCGAAAAGAAACTCCTCAATAGATGCATCAACCACTCTAGGACTGACGGTCGCCATCACTCCACCTCTCACCTATACGAAAGTGCCTCCATTACCCCTATCGACGAGTACTTGTTACAATTAGCATACAAGTATCTCGAAAGTACTCAGAACAGCGAGAACCTACTTATACGGGAGTCTTGCGTTCTTGACCCTTCTCTCCTTCAATCTCTTCGGATCCGACCGAAGAGGTGCACGAAGATCTAAAAAGCTTCGAAAACGATAGCCTGAAATTTGCAGGTGTGAAACCATTTTCTACAGCAAATTCTAAAAATCGCAACCGTAAGTTGCCTTTCTTCATTGTGTCTCTAAGTCCCAATAATAAATTTGATGGACCTACCGGTCTTGTATGATTTCTATCCCACCATCCCTCCATCCAGGTAGCTAGAGACCACTGAACTAACTATGTAGACACTCTCCGCCAAGTTAAGAAGTTTGAAATGTACCATCCCCACATGAAAATTGACTAACAACTTATTTATTTTTGAGATCATTACTTCTGACAATCCGCACACGTCTTATTTAAATTTAATTCATTAAGTGCATTTCAAACATAGTAAGAGTCAATCCTGTTAAAATCATATTTATCGTACCCACAAGAATGTTTTCAAAAAGGAAAAAAAATGCTATGAGAAAGAAGACAACAATATTAGTCAGACACAGGTTACTGATAGAAGCCTATAAAATTGTAAGATATTGTAATACGGGTATTATTATACACCACAGGAAGATAATAATGTCGATTCTTACTGGTTATAAATCCCATTATATAACGCATTTTAATTTCATAAGCAATATGGTGTTCAGGATTTTCAACTTTGTTAACAAGGAAATGATTCCAAAGGATATCTGCTGCAACAAATCCATGTACGGGATAAGTTAAGAATATAGCTACTGCAAATATTAACTTTATTGTTTGCGATAAGCTAAAAGAGATGTATGAATAGATTACCTTGAATAATTTTATTTGTATCGATATTCTTACAGTTCATCTTCAGGTGTATTCAAAGTGATACTTGGTGCTACATTATATCCATATTTCCAATATCCGCAAAATCCAATAATGCCATATGAGATGGAAACAAAAGCCATACCCTGATTCATAACTCCAAATAGGCCAACATAATCTTTAGGAGTTTTCATCTCCCTATCAAGGGAAAGAACCTTGGTAAGAAGAAATATATGATTTAACGTGCATTATTATATTAGTAAAAATATTTACCACACCAACAGACTCCAGAGCAAATAGGACGATTCCAAAAAATATAGGATATTTTGTAACACTTTCAAATGCTGCCGTTTGTCCAAATGGTGGCATTCCATCTTTAAAAATGTAATAAAGAAGGATTCCGAATCCTAGAAAGTATAATAAAAATGCAACATTAAATCTCATATACATAAACGGTAAAAAGTAACGTTTATAACAGTGATTATCTTGTTTTTCCGACTTAAGAATATAACACTCAAAAAGTAAACTATAATTATTTTACAACGTCATTGTTACGGATTGGCAATTGAATGTGCTGGGATGTACTGGAGAAATCTAGTACATTCGCAGTGTATACCAGTTGCGCAGCAGCTGGCACCAGCTGGCCGATTGTCACCGCCTATGACGTCATAGCGCCCCTTTTTGAATTGGCAGTTATGCCCAATGAGTCAGTCTGCAGCCAACCTTCACCGCGCTCAAATCATCGGAGAAATCATCGCCAGGTACCAGTTCATCGTAATAAAACAAGGTGTATCCCCATTAAATAATAAAGTAAATAAAGGTTAATCTCCTGAAGTAAAGATCTCGGACTTTGTTTTTTGTGGTTCCTGAAGTAAAGATCTCGGACTTTGGTTTGTGTGGTTCCTTCCTGCCTTTCATTGGATTCCTCTCGTCAAGGGAACGGTGTTGTCCACCCAAACACGACTGCAACATTTTCTGAAGGGAACAGTGGACAACTCCGAACACTGTTACACCATTTTCTGGTCCTTTGAGCCGGATCCAGTGCTTATTGGATCCACTCATCGCCGCCCAGTTCGCGGCACAACAACAGTTATAACAACGGACAACAATAACGCAAACTCCAGTACCATTGGTAATCAATCAAATTCAGAGTGTAATACGGCAAATGATGTCGAAACGGAGTTCACAAATGAAACATTTGATCTCATCGAAACATCACAACTAGTGCCTGAATCAAGACAGGAGGACCTAAACAAAATATCTCCTCAACCGGCGGCTTAGGATGAAAGTATCGCCATCGATAATAAAAGTTCAACTCAAGGAACCGAAACAGCCATTGAAAGCCACCGTACAGAGTTGGAATACTCAATTACAAACCCAAAGTCGGACTACAATAATGATGATATCGCAAAGCAAGTGGCTACGATAACATAATACAACAGAGATTCAACATCAGACAGGAATCAGGCAACAGAAACAACACCACCACGTGCGTCTGCTGAAAGACGAACCCCATTAAGGAAGGATTCAAATAGCTATTGCTCGCTGTGACCGTCTATCGGCGGTCATCGGCGTGAAGTCCTCTAAAAGAATCAACACCGGATCCAGTGCCGATTTGGATCTACACCATCGCCGCCCAGTTTGCGGCACAACATACCTGCGAAGAGGAACACCAATTCAACCCCATTAAGGAAGTGAAAACTAAATCAACATGACTGGCCTTTTTAATGGACGCAATGCCAGACAATTTATGGACGAACTTTGGACCTTATTACTACCGGCCCAAGAAAGCGAGAGCGGCATACCAGCAGAACTCATCAACAAAGAAGAAAGGCCTAAACGCAAGGAAGTCAAATACAAAAGGAAGCGGCTAATGAAGCAGCAGTACTCTGACAGTGCACAAAGTATCCAGAGTGATGGAAATCCTTTGCCTAGTCAACAGACCACTGGAACCGTGGTCCCATCTGCCGGACCACCGAGCCAATTGCCATCGCCGCCTCCACTACTCCCGGAGCAATGCGAGGGTCAACGGATCCTCAACAAAAGGGTGAAAAGAAACCACAGGCAAAGGAAGAAGCCGATCTAAAGAAGTGCAGCAGCAAATGCTGGCGATATCCGGACAAAATGCTGGTGAATCCCTGAAGGGAACGGAGAGTGCTCAAAGGAAACGGGGAAAGGAACAGGACCCTAAGCCTAACCACAGTGAGAGTGACAAGCAGGAAGAAAGTGATACGTCGAGTGAAACCGGTGACGGGGAAAGTGATTCGACGCCGAAACCTGGTAACGATGCTCCCCGGACTGGTGCACCGGCCATCTCCCCGCCAGCAAGTCTTTCGCCGCCAATGATGTTCCGGCCACCTCTACGGCGCCCGGAAACTCTACCCACACCTGGCATGCGCATGTCGCCCGGCCCCCCACCCGAATCGTCATCACGGATGATGCACCCGGAAAATTCCCCCCGTAGGGACTACGGTTCCCCGACGACATTCCTCGGTCGGCGGAACCCAAAGGATCTCGACCGACGACATTCCTCGGTCGGCAGAGATCATACACGTGCTCATCACCAACACGAGTCGGAAACCGCTGTTGCGGCAAAACGAAAGCAGGACGACAAACTTTCTACAACGAGAGTTCAAACCAAAGTGCCTTCAACATCAGCTCTCGTACAACAACCAATGACGATTGAGGAACTCATCGCCGCACAATTCGCGGCACAGGGACGAATCTCTGGCACCTTCCTCAGCGCACAGGACAAAAGACAACTAAGTCCAACAGGAATCGAGGCAACCAAATGCGCACTCCGCGCCGAATGGGAAGCCTTCTCCAAGCGGCACTACGACATCTTCTACCTGGCTTCACCTGAGGATCAGTAACACGCTTACTTCGCGGATGATTTTTTCGGCGAAACCGAAGAGATATACCTCGAGGAAGAGACGAAGCTCCTCGAGGCCCAGTACGCGCTTAAAGCAGCCTCCCCAACCATGGTCAACAGCACCAATCGCCTCCACCCTAGCAAGCTGCCCCCAGTGCAGCTGCCAACGGTCAATACCAAGCCAGCGGAAAAGGAACCGCACCCCAGACCAGTGAGTCCCGACCAAGAAACAGACCAGAATGCCGCCGGCCCAATGATCAACCAGACCCGTGTCCCGATACACGGACTACCGCCGGAACCCCTAAGGCAACAGGCTCCATTCACATTCTGCCGGGCCTCACACCCTATCTACGCTTGCGAGGGCTTCCGATCACTCACACCTGGCCGTCGGAAGTCCTTCGCACACAAAAATAACCTGTGCACCAACTGTTTGGGTCGCCACCGCTGACGCGACTGCCATTCCAGCAAGACGTGCCGTCGATGCCGGCGGAGATATCACACTCTGCTGCATGTCTTGACTACCGCCATCGACGGGACAATCTCACCGTCGCTCCGCATTTCCAAAAACTTGCAACATAATATTAATCATCTCCCTCATCTACATCAAACCGCATACATTTTTCCCAAAAACCACTTCGGTTAATTTCCTATTTAAACTATATCCGTCGCTTACGACCAAGCAGCATTAACTT
This sequence comes from Microdon myrmicae, assembly GCA_963931805.1. Lineage (NCBI taxonomy): Eukaryota > Metazoa > Arthropoda > Insecta > Diptera > Syrphidae > Microdon > Microdon myrmicae. Next base: position 69,225,960 of record OZ007498.1, on the reverse strand, counting down.
CCCCCGAAGACCATTCCGGCTCACTTCCTGCTTAAGCCATTTCCCACGCTTGTAACAAAGCAACATTTATTTTTCCCGACAACCATTTAGGCTCCCACCCCAACTAAACCAATTGAAACAACACCAATTCCCCTTGCTGGTAAGCCACCAGCACGATGCGTTGCATTTCCACGAAACAACCATCGCAATGACCAAGACCCATATCCCTTTGTCTAACCGACAACTCATGCCCAAAGTTGGTCGTGTTTCCAAAACCGATTTCTCCGTACACATAGCGACAGAGGAATCTAATTCAGCCTGTACGGCAGTAATTCTCTGGAACTAAATTCTCTATGCGCGCATAGCAACCCTTTTCAAGTTCCTAGTAAGTGGCAGCGAGTTTATTTAGCTATGACTACACTGCCACGACACGATAAATGGATTCTTGCGTTTGATGAGTCAGTCGAGTTTTAACAACCAATCGAGAAGGGTCCGAATTCTACGCTTGAGGAGCGCGGTCGAGTGTCTTAAGCATTTTACGTTTTTCCGTTGCGTTTAAACACCATAGCTTAAAAACATTAGTTTAACAAAAATACAAAGGAGAAACAATGACATTTCTGAGCTCGACCACCATCTCTCCGCTACGCGCGTTTGTCCATTGCGTATAAGCACTACTTTAACAAAAATACAAAACAGAAACAGTGACATTTTATAGCTCGATCGTCGGTTCCCCGCCACGTGTGTTTGCTCGTTGTGTTTGAACGGTAGTTTACCAAGTAAAAAGGCAGGAAAGCATTATCATAACCAAGGTGTATTACAGCTAATAATTGAAACCCGATTGCAATCAATTAAAGAACCCTTTTACTACAAACCATTCAGTGTGTTTAGTAAGGGTAACATCAAAGAGTAACATCGGTGGGAATTTACTGAACCCACGCCCGTGCAGGCGTAAGAGTTGAATACCCCACATGTTCTACCCCACCCGTCAGATTCACCAAACAATGCTCCATCCGACGCATGGCCTGGGGAGCAGCACTTCACTTCTTACGAAAAATCCAAAAATTGCGTCGATTCTCAGATTGCCTCAAAAGCCGATAAATTTTATCAACGCCGAATCCGTATGCTGCCCGAAATATGTGGAAAAAATATAACTAATGATGAACAATACTTTGAACAAAATACATTGTACCAATTTCTCCGGCTCAAGCTTCAAAGTTACAAAAAACCCTCAAAACTTACCAGGTGTACCGGTGTGAACTGAGCGTCAAGATACAAATGTATCGATAGGGAACCTTTGTTGTGAACGAGCCCTTATATTTTTTTTATTTGGTTGCTATGACATCTGTCAAACATATTTAATATGCATCAAGTCATTGTACAAACATTATGTTTTTTAATCCTGTTAAAAAGTAGAATTTTGTACCAGAAAATGCTGATTTGCTTTCATTTGAATAAAAGCGCTGCAGAGTCGCATCGAATGCTAGTCGAGGCTTATGGTGACCATGCCCTATCGGAAGCAACATGCAAAAGATGGTTTAAGCGGTTCAGAGATAAAAATTTTGATATGCGAAATGAAGAACGTTGGAGACCACCAAAAAAGTTTGAAGACGCTGAATTGCAAGCAATATAGGATCAAGATGACATTTTGAGTCAAAAACAAATGGCACAAATGTTAAATGTTGCACAACAAACAATTTCTGACCGTTTAAAAGCCATGGGAAAGATCCAAGAGTGTGGAAACTGAGTGCCACGTGAATTGAATGACAGGTAGATGGAAAAGCGACACACCACATGTGAAACGTTGCTTCTACGACACGAAAGGAAGTCAGTATTCCATCGCATTGTGACTGGTGGTGTAAAATGGATTTATTTTAAAAATCCTAAACGCAAAAAATCATGGGTACATCCAAGAGAAGCGTCAACATCGACTGCAAAGCCTAATCGGTCCGGAAAAAAGACAATGCTCTGTGTTTGGTGGGACCAGAAGGGAGTGGTGTATCGTGAACTTCTAAAACCTAGCGAAACTGTTGATGCGCAATGCTACCGATAACAAATAATCAATTTGAACCATGTATTGATCGAAAAACGACCAGAATGGGCCACAAGACACGTAAAGGTAATTTTGTTGCATGATAACGCCCCTAGTCATACAGCAAAATCCGTCAAAGAAACAATAAAAGCTCTCGGCTGGGAAGTGTTACCCCACCCGCCGTATTCACCAGACTTGGCTCCTTCCGACTACAATTTGTTTTCATCGATGGGACACGCATTGGCTGAGCAGCATTTCGATTCCTACGAAGAAGTCGAAAATTGGGTCTCCGAACGGTTTGCCTAAAAAAACGACCGGTTTAATTGGCGTGGTAACCACAAATTGCCAGAAAGGTGGTCGAAATGTGTGGAAAGCAATGGCCAATACTTCGAATAAAATGTTTTTTACTTTCCCATTTAAAATTAGTTTTATTTAAAAATCACTTCATACCGATCATCATCATCATCGGCACTATAACCGGGAACCGGTCTAGGCCTTATTTAGCAAGTCCTGAGGCTTGTTAAATTTTCCATAATGATTTGTTTTGCAAGGTCATTAGTCTTGCGCCAGCTTCATACCGATACACCTTACTAACTCCTGTCTAACAGATTATATATGATTGTCATTAAACCTTCGTTATTTAGCTTTCTCATCTGTTTTCTGATCGGTTTCTGAGAGGGCGCATTCATAGCATCACTATAAGCGATTTTTTGTGGCATGGCACACTACACCCCACGGTAATACTTTTTTCTCTTCGAAAACTCGTTTTGAATTGTAAAAACGCAACGTACATATCGTATAAAATATCGACTGAATAAACCGGCTGCAAACAACACAATTACACATTTACCCCAAAAATATAAAGCACAACTGGCCTCCTTAGTAATGCCAATCGTTAAAACCGACGTCACTCAATCCGGCCTAATGAGAACGTTGAGGCAGTTGAGGCCAGCGTTAAGAAATCCCCGACAACATCCAGTCATCTCCGTTTTTCGATGTTGGACATACCACGCACGTCTGTTCATAATTCATAGTGCTTTGCAGTTATTGCTCCACAAAATTCGGTTTTTACCGATTGAAAAGCCACGCTGCTTGAATTATACGAATCTCATGGTGGTGTGGCGGTTCCGCCAAATCCCACGGTTTACCTTCCTAAAAAACCCCCATAATCATCACCCAAGACACCCAAGTCCTCGCCAATGCATTCGCATTCGGCACCTAAAAATGCTGCACGCATTTAAGAGATCAAATCTATGATATTTAAGTCCCTGTAAAGAAAATGCATTCTCTTCGCATACCACTGCTCCTTAAGATTTCTTTATTAGCTTACCAGGAATTTCCAATCAATTTCGGCATCTACGTCACCAGACAAATTTCCTTAGATGAATTCCGGTAAACAAAATAATTAGATTTACATACATTGTAGCCTTCATGACAGGGATCATAAATACTGCGCCGTCTATTATTTCCAACCGCGCCATGTGTACAACAATGTTCCCTATATACACATTGGGCGGCGACTTACACCCTAGGGACCAAAGCAAATACGCATTCCGCGTCTCTTGCATCAATTAAATCCTACAGCATATTCAAATGCAAATAGGAACTCAATACCTACCCTTACTATCGTATCCCATTAACACCTTTTTACGGCGCGAACCATTTGGTCGCCTTTTCCTTTGTTCTCGCCGACTGCCCTTCTCGTCGTTCCACTGCTTTCGAACACGTGCAACAACATCGGAACTGAACGTCCACACACACAAAACCATGATCTCGACTACGAGATCTGGTTTTCTTGTTCCCACAAGAGAGACTCTACGTTACACTTGTGGGAGATAAAACATATCCTTGGCAAGAATATATTCACACCCTTAAGAGAAAAGTTTTTCTCTCTCTTCCTTTTTTCATTAGCGAAATCATCTCTGCATGAGATGACGATCGCTGAGTCCTTTACCATCCTTCAACCCGAGCGGGTCGAGGCTCCATCGCTACCCTGGTGCGCACAGGGAAGCGATAATGTAATAATCGTTTGTGTCGTTGTCCCCGCGAGTCAGTACGAATTTTCTCCTTAATTAAATACACAAGTTTCAATTATTTTACCGTTTGTACTTTGCCTTTGTCTTAACCGTTCGTGTGTAATTAAAATTATTGTCCTTCAGTGTTTGTTTAAGATTAATTAAAAATAAAAAACCTTTCACTAATAACAGTGACCAATGTTTTCCTTTTACCTTTCCTGTTTGTGGACGTTGTGTTGTAGTTTCCGAGCGTTTTCCGCGGAACTTTTGTGTTTCTCTTGTTGCGACGACGGGCCAATTAATTAATTTATGATGGAGGAGGAAGTGAATCGAGTGTCCGTGTTAGGCACATTACTTCCACCCCATAGTGGACATCACTCGCGCAGCCAATGATTTTCTACAACAAATTATTATGAACGATGATGTTCATTTTTCGTTGAATTGGACGGTGAATAAACAAAATTGTCTGTTCTACGTCGATGCAAACTGTCTATTAATTCACGACAAAGGCATGACTTTTTGACTCTCAATTCGTGCGGAAACATTCACTGGACCATTGTTCTTTGAAGATGATGGTAGAGTAGCCATAACAATGAAAAAACGTTATCGGTTAAAAATACGGGTTTTTTAATGCACAACACTTGGTTCCAACAGGGCGACGCCACACAGCCCAAAATATAATCATTTTATCGGACCCCTAATTCTTTGGTCACCTAATTCAATCAGCCGAGGGTTAAGTTTCATAGACTAGAACGAAATTTTATTTTTATTCCCGTTAGGTTTCCTTGTATTAGGCAGCACTTATAACTAATAATAAAATAGAACGAACGATACGAGTCCAAAACAAATAATAAAAAATTAGCACTACTGTACTGAAACTTGTTAAAGATCTTGAAAGTCTCAGTATCCGAAAAGTCGATGAACGAAGTATATCGATGGTCGCTCATCAAAAAAAAATATATTAAAAGTATTGTTCGCGTACACACGTGTGTGTGTGTAGGTGTTCTCTTCGCTGATAAAATAATAGTAAAGTGTAGACGTTGTATACATGTAGAGGATCAGCACAATCCACAACCTCAATGCAGTCGCCGTAAGAAAAGACTCACACCGAGAGTAGCTTTCGACTAATTAAGTCAAGCACACTCTCGGTCAACCTCACACACAAAGGAGAGTCACGGCTGAATTGGCGTGGGGTCGACACGGTACTACGTTGGTCTCGCTCACACGTAGAACGAGAACCGACGCGGAATCCTTCCCGCCAATTTCGGTTGACACACACCACATGTGTGGACAATTGGCGCGAATACTACATCCTTTCGACATTAGCCGGCGGACGTCAACGCCGCCGGGGACTTCAGCGTTAGCAGCCATCCGACGACAACGACTATTTGGGGATCGAAACCCCAAATACACACTAATCACAAAAAAGGGGTAAGTGTATTGAAGAGTGCGCGAGCGCATATGTTTAGTAACCAGTCACAGTGCAAACGTCGTTAGGATTGCACGAAAGCGGACGGTCGTGAAAATAAAAGTGTGTGAGTAACACGTTAAGTGTGAAGGGTGTTTATGTGTGAATGTGTGCGCGAGTCCGCGATCCATTTGTCCTTCGCACAATAAACAAAAAAAAGTTAGAACACGTGGTCCATAATATGGACGTAGATCAAATGGATGCCAAAAAGTTGTTTCGGAGAAACCAAAATATAGACCCAAATCTAAAAGATAAACGCCATAATGCCAATAAAAACAAGCATACAGACACGTTGAGTGACAGCAGCGAGGGCGAAGGCAACGCCCATGATTCCCAGTAGTCAGGGGCTGGAAACCAATTCCAAGAATTAGCGAAACAAATGCAGACGCCAGCAATCAGGTCGGGGTCCTCAATAGACTTGTGGCGGTTCCCCTGAAAGCCACCAATTAAACTTCCCATTACCCCATTTTGAGCTCCCACGTAGGGCATATCAAACCTGGAAATAAGTACTTACCTGTTCAAAGTGCAACAAAAAACATAATATTTCCTTAGTCCGAATCATCTGCACCTAAAACAGGAAAATCCATAAAGACGGATTGGTCGCATCAACATGCAACCAACAAGTAATGACCCAATCCTTGATACGCGTTTCGGTTCGATATCCATGAGTTAATCGGCATCCACCACATTAAAAGCAATTTGGTTGCATCAAGTAGCAACCAACATTGCTTGAACTATATCAATGAGATATACTTTCACGCGCCAGTTGCACACATTGAAAATATTGTATCTTACCTTTTGCATGCATGCCCTCATCCAACGGTCATCCGACCGACAAATACATGGGGGTAACTGGCTGATTACGTGGAGACGCCAACAACAACATGCACACGATCAGCAATCATGCTACACGTACTCGCTGATCGTGTATACATCCCAATCCTTGACAGGATGACTCGCCCCAGCTGCGAATGATTGTTTATTTAATTTCAAGTCCATGATTCGCATGCTGGGCAACACACGCGACGAGCAACAAAAGGGATCATCGTGTGTGTGTGTGTTTTTCAACCCTTTCTGCTTTGTCCAGATACAAGGGATTATTACCAAATATGGTCATCGAAGCGGTGAATGAATATTTGGTATTCTATCGTTTCGATGAAAATAATTAATCGCGAAACAGATTCCGTGGAAGCGAGTCGTGCCTCCACGTTAAATAAATTAGAGTCGTTGCTTAACTACGTTGATGTGCGGACACACTTAAACCTTTGATTTACAGTTTTAAAATGCGTGAAGCCTAGTGCCGTGAAGTTTTATTATAAAATCTTTAACTTGCTTAATAAGTTGAAATACGTTAAGTTCTATTATAAAACTGTAACTTTCTTAATAAGTGTAAATACTTGAAGTCCATTATAAAAACGTTGACTTTCTTAATAACGTTAAATTTTTATTTTATTGAACTATTAATAAATGAAGATTAAATTGATGAACTACGAAGTTTTCTTGTCAGAGCTTGCTGATCAGATACAGTCGAACTGGTTGATCATAGTGAACCGTCCCAGGTGGCACCGTACTACGAGAATAGACTATAAAAAAACTCCACATTGGTGGCACACCGAAAGGTAACACGCAACGCCTGGCAGAGTGGCTTAGCAGGAGTCCGAAAACAACAAAGGGTCCTATCCCCAACGAATTACAATTTCCAATATCCGAACGACGACACGTGACACTATGGTGGTAGGAGTAGAACCCGTGCTAACGACAGCGCCAGACATTCATACCCCATAGACTCATTCATGAGATTGGACTTAAAAAAAAAACGGGACAAACAAATGGAAGAAGTACTTAAACTAAAAAACAATCTGAGCCAGAATGAATGGAAACGAAAATGAAACAACAACAACAGCAAGACCAACGACAACAGCAACCCTCAAAAACAAAGAAAAAAGTATTTTGACTAGGCGTCGACATGGACGCAGGTTCAGTGTAATACCTCACAACTCTATTGGAAGCACTAAACTAATTCTCCAGGTAAACGCAGAAAATTGGTCCATCGATGTATTTAAAAATAACGATACACACAGTTGTTTAATCGTATATGCTTGTTACACTTTATTAATCATTGTTCTGAGGCGGCACACAGTGACATCGATTCAGTCTTTTAATTGTATAACCTTAACTATAGGCTTTTAACCGTACTATATTTACTTGCGCGTGCGGCGACGATTTCCGACAATGGAACATTAATTTACTGGCGACGGTTTATCACGACTCGACCAAACCACTTTTATTGATGAAAAAATTCTTATCAAACGTTAAAAAGATGTAACTTAAGGTTCCCGACTATCGTCCTCGCGTGTAATAATCTGACTCCGGATCGCGACGACCTTTTATGTCTGCTCCGTTGGACGGTATAAATTTGACTCTGGTGATGCAACTCACATCCATCAGTTCGATGGCCGCGAATTGTATAGATAAGGTAGGATTCTCTATGTGTCCGTAGAGGACAAGTACAATGCCCTGCGATGAGGACGATGATCGGTGGACACCTGATCAAACAGAAGTGCGATCGTCGGGGGCGATGTACCCATACATCGTTGGTGATGTATGCCAGAGATCGAAATAGATTTTTGTTTCAAAGTAAACAAAAACGCTATTTCACAGATCAAAAGGTGGCACACATGATGTATATGATGTGCCTATGATACAAGGGTTCGTCATGGTATTTGCCTAAGATTCCTTGGAAACACCGATGTAGGTAATATCCAATCTAGCCGTATGGGTCCGGTGCACAAGGAGGCAAATTATTTTGTTGACATAAGTCAGCAGAAACCTCGTCGACGGCGACAAAGGGTCAGGCTGGATGGCTGTATGTTTGATTAATATGCGGGTAAGTAAAACGCACACAGTGAGATACTGTATGTTTACTTTAGGTTTTCATGCAGGTCATCATTGGCATGGCTGGGGTATGATTGTTTATGGTGAATCATATTAGTGCCCAAATCCCGTGATCGGTAGATAACCGATAAAGGAAATTGGTCACAAGTGTTGCGAACCTCGGGACTGGGGCAATAAATGGTTATGAACCGTAGCAAAATCCATCGGCTACGACTGTGGCAACAATTACGCTGGCCAGCAAGTATTTATCTATAATAATTACTGACAAGCCGAGCCGATGGAGATATGGAACGGTTCATATAATAATTCAATGTGATGCATGCCTTAATGAGGTTTAATTTTCAGGTGTGATGCTGCAGGGGAGCTTACGCTGCCCCTAATTGCAGGTAAGTACTATGGGTTTGGAAGGTGGTTAATTTAAGAGGATGGGCGGTTCTTTGGGAATGTATTAAAGAACCGCCAACAACATCATGCAGATATCATGATAAATAATGGAACTTTAAGAGGTTCGTCATCACATAACCGGGCTTGCTCTCGAGGATCTGCCCGCGCTCGGCTAGTGACGGCATTTTGTAACATCAGGGGCATGGGTTTCACCAATACGAATGTAAACGCCGTTCACCAATATTTGCAAACAACGACCCAGGTCGATTCGTCAACTGATTCGACATATCTTCGTTGCTCAGGATACGACTTATATTCGAGATTCCGTTTTAAGGGCGGAGTCTGCGTCTTCGCGCGGTCCGATCTGGCTTGCCAGAGGATGGAGGCATTGGAACCCAATAATATGGACATCATATGGTTGAGGGTCGTGCTGCGGAATTCCGTTAAATTTCTTTGTTGTCTTTACCGCTCCCCGAATGACGATCGACCGGCGACATTTTTCGAACATCTTTCACATGCCATCGACTGGATACAGATCAACTACCCAGCTTCTAAAATTGTTGTCCTTTGCGATTTTAATGTGCACAAATCCGGCTGGTTGTTACATTCTAACAGAGCCGACGTGGTTGGGAGGCTGGCGGAGATGTTTGCTGTAAGCCACAATTGGACTCAACTCATGGGGGAGCCAACGCGAGTGCCGGATCCCCGAGGCGAGTATGCGAACACCCTGGATCTGGTTTTGACATTCGAACCGAGTATTTATACCGTAGAGGTTTCTGCGCCACTGGATAACTCAGATCACTGCTTGGTATCTGTCGCGCAAGCACTTCCATATCAAGCGAATAACCGGCCTAGGTAGCTTCGCCATGTGTGGAAGTATGGAGCTACTAACTGGGACGATTTGCGAGATTTCTTCGCATCTTTTCCACGGTCCGAGGTGTACTTCGGAAACTCCAGTGTTACGGTTAAGCAGAAAGATTATTCTTCTGGGAATGGAGATGTATATTCCACATTCCATCAAACGAAGTTCGCCTGATAAACCTTGGTTTGATAAAAAATGCGAGCTGATTACAGCGGCAAAAAAAGAGCTTTTAAGCAATGGCGCTCCAATCCCACCGATGTTAACAGAACGAATTTTGCTAGAATCAGAAACGCGTGCAACCAGGCGATTGATACCGCGAAGAAAGTTCACAACGACAGGGTGATCAATAAGCTCCTTCGGTGCCCAACTGGTTCGCCCTCCTTCTGGTCAACGGCAAAAGCTGTCAGCGGTAACTTCACATCCTCCTCTTTCCCTCCGTTGGTGACAGACAGCGGGACGTTAGCCACTATTTTAAAGGATAAAGCTAATGTGTTCGCGTATTTATTTTCTGCGAATTCAAACCTCGATCCCGGTCTTTTGGAGCCACCTGTGATCTCGCCGATACGGTCTTCGATGCGGGATGTGAGATTTCGTCCGCGCACTATTCGAAGCACGAGAACTGGATTGTAGGAAGGCAACCGGCCCGGACGGAATACCGGCAATAGTCCTTAAGAACTGTGGTCCAGAACTATCGCCGGTTCTTGGCAGACTCGTCCGCTTATCTTATGCACGGAGGACCTTTCCTGCCTGCTGGAAAATCGCTCGAGTTCAGCCAATCCCAACGACGGGAAAAAAGTGTCTCCCACAAATTTACCGCCCGATAGTATTACTGTCTATTTTATCTAAGGTAATGGAAAAAGTCATCAATACAGAGTTAGTTAAGTATTTGGAGTGCAATGGACTTCTGAATGATCGTCAATACGGATTCCGTGACTTATAACCGATATATGGGCATCTCCGATTGAACGGCATGGTGAGTCAAGGGCGGTCGCATTGGATACCTCCAAGGCTTTTGACCGCGCCTGGCACGGTGCATTGCTGAGCAAACTTCGTTCATATGGACTTTCCCAACAGCTTTGCGTCTGGACGAGGAGCTTCCTCGGGAATCGATCGATCCGGGTTGTTGTGGACGGCGAGTGTTCGGATCTGTATCCTGTTAATTTCCCCAAGGTTCTATTTTGGCTCCAACCTTGTTCTTGCTTCTCATAAATGATTTGTTAGAGACAACGGATAACAAAGTGTTTAGTTTTGGGGATGATAGTACGCTTGTTTCCTCCTTTTCGAGTGTTGGGCCGATTGGTGCATCCGCGTCGCATCAGCGGAGATGTAGACAGATTGACTCTCTAAATCAGGATCTAGATAGGGTCCTGCAGTGAGGAAGGGCCAATCTCGTAGACAATAATGCAGCCAAGGCACAATATACAACATTCACAAAGAAAAGTGGATCATCGGTTCCACAGCTGATCATGAATGGCCGGGCCCTCGAGGCTGGGGAAAGTTTGAAATTGCTTGGCATCACAGTCTGTGGGAATATATCATGGCATACACACGTGACGAGTATCGCCAGGTCAGCCTCGGGAAAACTGAGCTATATTTTTAGAGCCAAGAAATATTTTACTCCGGCCCAACTTCTTCTCCTATATAAATCCTAAATTAGACCCGCTCTCGAATATTGCTCTCATGTTTGGAGCTCGGCTCCTAAAAATACCCTCGACCTACTTGAGAGCATACAGAGACGAGCGATCCGCCTCGGACTCGGCGCTGACGTCGGGACTACAGTCGCTATCACATCGAAGGCGCGTAGCCGACCTCTGTCTGTTTTACAGATATTATCACGGGTACTGTTCTTCGGAATCCTTGGTATCGTTCCACGCAATTCGGATTATATGCGCTTCACAAGACAATCCGACGGATCCCACCCGTTTGTGGTTCATCTCTCGACGGCGCAAACATCCCTGCATCAGAACTCGTTCGGTTACAGAGCGGGGAAGCTGCGGAATTCCCTTCCACGCGAGTGGTCCCGAAGCGTTACAACTTGCAACTGTTCAAAAAGAACTGCAACAGTTATTTGGTGGTATCTCGGGGCGCCGTATCGGTGCTATAGGTTCGCCTCTCCCGAGAGAAGTCAAAGAAAAAAAAAAAAAAAGTTATTACGGCACCAAGTTGAGAAGCTGTCGAAATCCGTTTGGAGAAGTGTGGAGTCGAGGGGAGATATGATCGTTTTGTCATTCTCTAAGGCACGGAGAGTATGGGATGAGAACTAGACCAGATTGGTTGTGGTCGACATACACGAAAGAAACCATGCTGGTTGGGTGAGATGATGGATTTACAACGGAAAGATAACGCGTAGTTGCTTATATCGTTTTTAGGTTCTTTTTTATGTATGGGGGTGACAAAGAAGGATTTCCAAATACTAGGAAAGATATCTTGTGTAGGGGATATATAGAAGATTTTTGATAGTGGCAGAGAAAGATAAGAGGAACATTTCTTTAAAAGGACTGCCGGTAGTCCATCACGCCCAGGGCTGAACTCGTCTTTGAGTAAGTTTAATTTCTCCTCAACTACGTGACGCTGAATAGTTTGAGGGGTGAAGGGGCCAAGGGAGAATTCGGGCAAGTCTTAAAAGTAAGACGTGTTAGGCTCGAAGGAGATGTCCGTCAAGGATTTATTGAAGAACGAAACGAATAGATTGGCAATAGTTAGGTGGTCAGTTGAAGTAGTCGTATCAAAAGAAGAGGAGTTAAGATAGGCCTCGGATTTACGTTTGTAATTTATAAAGTGGAAAGCGAAATTTGGGGTCATTGATCAAGTTGGATTGTGTTTTTGTGAGATAGTTGGAGCAGGGGGAGTTGTAGAACTCGGTAGATTTATAAAAGGAACCGAGATAGTTGGAGTAATTTTGGAAGGAACGCGTTTTTAGGAAAATGTTCCACAAGTTATTTCTCTTGTTCCGAAGAGTACGGAGTGTGCGGTTGTACCAGGGCGGCGATGAAACCGATAACCTGTGACGAAAATAGGGGACATATAGGGCGATGGCATTGTAGATCTCCTTATAGAGAATGGCAGTAGATTCTTCTACCCCCAAATGATCAAAGCGAAACGCTGTTTTGCTTAGATGCTCATTTAGAAGGCGGAAGTTAGCTTTGCGGATGTTGTAGGAAAAGCTACCATAAGGTAGAGAAGGCTGGGTTACGTGATCAAGATATAGGGATAAGAGAAGCGGGCGTATAGAGAGCGTGTGAACTAAGGGCAGCTGAGTACTTGTGTGGGTCTGTTGTAAACACGAGGTCCAGTTGTCTCCCCGTATGATTTGGGGCATTGCTTATTTGACGAAGGCATGAGTCGGTGAGACCGTTTATAAAAATACGTTCCTTGGGGGGTTTGAGAAGTAGAAGCATTGATCGTCAGTCAATGTCCATTGGAGAAGGGGGAAGTTAAAATCGCCAAGAACGACCCGATCGTCTAGATAGATGGTTAACTGGGTTAGGTTGTCTACCACTTCTATTGCGAGTTCGTATGACACGAGGGGTCGTGTAGGAGGTATATAGAAGCAGGTAATGTATAAAGACTTACGCCGCTTGTCGATTTTTATTACGACGTAATCAAGATCGGAAGAAGAAGAGATGGCAATTAGAGACGAAGCGAGTCTGTTTTGAGTGGCAAGCAGCACTCCACGACATGAGGAATTGGGGCCTCCTCGATGAACGTTGTCATCACGAAAAACATTGAAGGCGTGAGGAATTAGTTCAAGACTATTAATACTAGGGAGGTTGGTCTCAGGCAGAGCGTGTAAGTCGAGGGGGAGGGAATGTGCCTTTTCCAGAGTCGATTGTGTTTTGGAGCGTAGGCCTCTAATATTCTGATAGTAGATGGTTGGGGGGGAGCGTATTGACCGTATTGAGATGATGAGGGGGGTGGGAAGGCGACTGATTAGGTTCAAAAAGGCTTGTCATTATTGGGGTAGTTCATTTCATTGTCGATATATTCTGGCGCAAGACTAATGACCTTGCCCGGAAAAAAACAAATCATTATGGAAAATTCAACAAGCCTCAGGACTTGCTTAATAAGGCCAAGACCGGTTGCCGGTTGTAGTGTCGATGATGATGATGATGATGATATTGGCGAAATGTCGAAAGATTTTTTAGCACTCTATTAGGGAGCATATTGAGATTTATATGGAAATTAACAAACAAGATGCGAAGGGTAAGAAAGTCCGTGGGTAGACCTTCCTGCTAAATGGAAGCCATTATGCTGGTTTTCGTTTTACCTTCATAATAGACAGAGTCAGATTTGTCGTGGAGGTATGAAAGATAGAGGCGGACAATTTCGTAGGTCATTTTGTTCCTAAATTTAGACAAGGCATACCGATTATCAGAATAATGAATGGTTTGCTGTGTGAGTTTGACAGTTGCGGGTAAGAATGGGTCGATTAAAGGTCTGGGATAGGGACGATATGGACAGGGGCGAGATCTGGGTGCGGGAGAGAACGGTGCAAGAGACAGCCTCGAGATTGGTTCTGTGGATGAGTGGGGCGTTTCCGGGTGGAAGTGGGGGGGGGGGGGGGTGAGAGTGTGTGGCCTGTGGTGATTGGAATACGTCGCGCTTGTTTTCAGGTCGAAGAGCAAGAAGGAATTCGAGTTAGCGGCAGGGGGTGGCGTGGGGCGAGCAGGTTTATTATTATTACAGGGGGCTTTAATACGGGCGGATAGTGGGGCGGTTTAGAATGAAGGTGGCTATCGCTATTGGGGCAAGGAGAGGAGTTAGATTATGAGTTGGCTTATGAAATTTTGTGGCTCGGGTCATCATTTGATTGGGTTGGGGTGGTCGGGATATGCGGGGGGGTACGCGTTGGCTGGGGACGAGTTGTAATTGAGACAGGGGAAATCCACAGGGGCGGGGGTGCGAGTTGGTGCTGGGGACAGATTGAGGACGGGGAGGCTAATACTATGTACTAAGAATTTAGGAGAAGGGGCATGGAGTTTTGATTGGATGGGTTTGCTGTTGCTTATTGACAGCCTTTCGATCCTGCAGTAACCGGTTTTACTCGGGTGAAAAATCCAGTCGTACCTGTAAGAAAGATCTACATGGAAACTGCACCTATTTTCGGAGAGAGGAAGCACGAGGCAATCTGTTAAAGGAATCTTGAAATTTTCCCGAAAGAATTCCGGAATCCATTCGGAGTTCGCGGATTTTAGATGGAATCATAAGGATCAGTTTAAAAGTTTTAATATTTAAGTCAAGATCACAGAAGATGAAATGGGAACGGCATCTATGAAACAAGATATTACAGAAATATTCCTTTGTGAAGCGTATCCTGAGGTGTAACGAGCAACAGCCCACACTGGGTGAACTCTTCTAGTTACAAATTTAAAAAAGCAAACCATATATTAAAAGCATGAAACAAAAGCGTTTTTTTCTCTCTCTCATGAACGAAAGGCAAACGTTTTAGGCAGCGCCATCTCTCTCAATATTCTCCATAATTTCGATTACGTATGCCTCTTTATGAAAGAACATGCACTCATGTTGATTCTACATATTGAGAGGACATAAATATGAACGGTGAGTAGCGCCATCTGTTCATTTCAAAATGTACGAGTAGTGCTGAATAAAGGCAGACACTCCTGTCATTGTGGCATTAGTGCCATCTTGTAATCTGCACCTGTAATGGAAAGAATTTGATGTATAAGTACCCAGTTTGGTATGCAATAAAGAACATATATAAACATTTGCCTCGAAATCTTTTATAGCCGCATTTTTACTAGAAAGACGTTGGTCTTCGATCTGTTTTTTGGATTGGAATTATAAGAAAGTTATCTAAACTATAAAGTTCTCGCCGCACGGGTTCTACAGAGTACAATCTTATAGTCCATTTCCTTCAACCCATATTACAAATCTTCCCCGGAACAGTGACAAGTAAGCTATATAACATTTTATAGAAAATTAAAACAACTCACCGATAACCAACAAAAAATTAGCAAATTGTGAGATCGCCGCGAGGATCTTTAAGTTCCGTATTCTAAACATTACACAGAAAGGTACACATAGAATAATTATATATATCTGTAAGGGGAGCTTGTTTCCATAATAATCGACCACCATCTTTACATTTTCTGATACAAAAAGTACATAAACACAGCAGACACCATAATGAAATATGAACAAGAATATATTCACTAGTGGCCTAGAATTAAATGAATTGATGATTTAGTTCATTAGTTTGTTAAATGTCCATACCCCGCAAAAGGTGTAAAACATCTCATACAACCTGGGCCGTTATCTAAGCTTATCGTCATTGCATCATTATAAGGAATGTATGGTTGTTTCTGTCTTTTAGATACACCGTACATTGTGTTGATCTAGGAATAATTCTAGTTAAATATGTATCTATGTCTAAAATACCTTGAACGCTAGTACCATAATATGTAAGCAATATACTGCAATAATGCTCACAAGCGCCGTACCAATAACGCCACCCATATAGCCGCAATGTGTGAATGCAAATGGCATGGCTAGAACTCCAGTTCCAACACTTCCCTTCACAAAGGTCATAAGACTTTCACGATTTCTGAAAAATTAAAAACAGATAAAATTAGTTAAACATATTTGAGGAAAGGGAAAACCTTCCAGTAATCAAGAAATACAGTACAACAATGACATAATTTACAATAAGTTTCTGACATTAATTTCATCATTGTTTTCCACTCTGAAAGAGTCATACAACTCTATAGAAGCTGAGCAGATGATGAGTAATATTTTCGTCCATAAATTATAATCCCTGCTGCCCTATAAAAAGTCCCCAGACCGCAAAAAGATAGCGCTCGAAAAGGCGTGCCATCTTGATATGAGCTCTTTTTCGATGCCAATCCAAACCTCGACATTAAAAACCAAGAGTTAATTCCTTCACTTTTAATGTTTTTCGTGGTGACGATCTTGCCCATTATGATGTACACTCTCGACACCGAGATGTTACAGAACGGACGCGACGCTACACAGTGTTAAGGTGGATTGGCCTGTATCAGATATTACACAACGGATTCTACGTTACTTTATTTTCATTTCTTCGTCTTTCAAAATCAACTTTAACTCAGTCAAAATAAGACTTCGCAAAGATCCGTACGCATTAATTATTATTAGGTGTACAGATAAGTTTCCGCCGTTTTCTATAACAAATTAGGAATTAATTTCGGAAGAACGGTACATTACGTTTTATACAAAGTATTGTCCATTACCAGACACTACTTTTTCCCATATTTCTGGCAGCATCCGGATACCGCGTCCGAAGAACTCTTCATCCTTTGAGAATATCCACGAATCGATCCATTTTTTGGTATCCTCATATGTTGTAAAGTACTGCTCGGACATTATTTGTACACCTATTATTACACTGTTCCGCGCCAAACGATCGAATCTTTCCAACTAATTACCCATGCAATTAACTAACAAGTTGACACATCCAACACGCCTTGCGTAGCTCCACGACAAATCTGATTGTCTGCTATGAAAGCAAAACTAAACCAGTGTCAATCTCTTTATTCAACAGAAAGGTTTACCCACGGACGTTTCCATAAATTATTCGTAAAATTCCAGTTAATTTACAATTTATCCCCTCATAGTGTGTCGAATGACTTAAAAGCTTTCGGCCACTTCGGTTACTGCAGAATATTATCACATCTTCAACGTAGTAAGGCCATCCTCAACAAGTTTTTTGTTCCTAAACCCCTACCTCCCATACCCCCTCCCAAAACCAACAGTATAACACCTCTTACCCTCTATTATCACAATGTATGAGGTCTTCGCTCAAATACCCAATCCATTCTGAAAAACTCCCACGCCCTACCTATCAACGTTTGCCCTTTAAGTGAAACGAACTTAATCACCAGCATTCATAACCTGGAACTGTTTCCCCCCATGATCACCAACTACCGCGATGACCTTGTGGGGGTTCTCTATACCACATGGAGAACCGACCCACAGTTTCATACCTTATTTCGACCGTTTTCAACGCGTCATTTCTACCCTGATTCCCCTTATAAGCTATTCCACCTGTAAAACATATTTCAATAACGGACGCGTGGCTGAATTCATTATTCTATGCAAGTAATGCATAATTGAATTCAGCTACCTTTTCACCATACGGCAACTCCATTTCGCCAACCCATGAGATTTCCACCGGAAATCGTATCATGTCGGTTATCAACGGCATAGTCTGATCAATCGACGCGGTTGCATAATCATACAACCGCTGGGGATATTACCAAAGTATTTAAATTAGTTCCCATGATCAGATTTCCCTAGCCAATTCGGCGTCCTATTCACTTTTCCCAGACCATCTATTCGCTTGGGATCAATGATCTCTTCTTACAGGTGAATAGCCACAACACATTTTCCTCTCTTTTCCGTTTCTATCTTCCCCGGGCTCAATGCACTCTGAGATCATCGCACTAGGTGTTACGTACGGTTTCCGCCACCACCATCATTCGATAATTTGTAATTTTAATATAATTCGTTTTAAAATGGTATGATGGTAAGGTGGTGGAGGAGTTGCGCGATCCACAAGTGAGTTTTCGAACACGCCCCGATTCGGGTGTGGATCGTGCAGCTCTTCGAGTTCAAATTCGGTTTTCGAAGTGGACGTTAATGGGGACCGAGAGAGAGAACGGGTCAATGTTTTTGATATACTGTTTTGGAACTCCGTTTTTTTCGAATTGATTAGAGGAAGAGCAGAAAATACGGTTGTTCGTCGTTCCGGTGGAGAATTTGCTTGAGGAAGGAAAAGAAAGAAGCCCGTGCCTTTTTTTGGTTTAAAATTAAAAGTAAATCTAGAAAATTAAAAAATAATAAGAGTGTTTTCAAAAATACACTAGATGCCCAAAAGTGTTAAAATTGTTTGAAGAATTTTAAATATATCTCATAATTAATTAAGATTCTCAGTGTCAGATTCTTTCAAATGATTCGGTTGCCAAAATTTACCCTTCATATAAATCCTGACTCAGATATGACCCGAGTGTGAACGTGCAAAAACAATCAACTATAATTTTTTGTACAGTGTCACGAACATCTATTTGCAATTAAATGCTGATCACTGACCTGGAGAGCTGTTTCTAAAATACCGAATTGTTTCAATGGTGCCCCTGGAAATAGAGGAGCTCCAATATATGATCTATGGGTTCTAACTAAATCATTCACCATTGAAAGGACTAATCTGGCCAAGAGCGGGAATACTGTACATTCCTGACCATTCCTGACACCAAGATTACAGGTAAAATTAAATTACAATTATTTATTTGTGGCAAAGGTAAAAACTGTCACAAACTGGCGCTGCGGACAGGATTCGAGGAAGCCTGAGTCAAACTCGTAAGTGCTTGAAAAGCCTGAATCCAGGAGAAACCTGTGCATCTCAAGTCATAGGAACTGTCACAAACTGGCGCTGCGGACAAACCTTCCGGAGGGACCACGGCAGGTTTGGTTATTTAATTTTACTGTTCGCCGAGGCGATCGAGATTGTTCAGGTGCACCAAATACTGAATTCCGGTGCTCCATCGTTCTTTGGATGAATTGCAGAGTGGCGAGCAACGGAGAAATTTAGATAAATTTCTTTTTTTAGATAAATATTTTTTTTTTCTCTTCTTTTTCTTTATTTTTATAAACTAGTCACTACTGCTATTTATTTATTGTTAGTGTTAAGTGCGAATCTTGTATCTCAGTAGCAATGTTTTGATTTTAGCTTTAAGTTAGTGTGGTTAATTTAGTTATCGATTGTTTTCATTGATTTTCATTTCATTCATTCATTGTAATGGAAATTTTTTTTTCTCTTTTTTGCTTTTCTTGCTCATATGAATGGTGTAATATTGATTGTTAACTTTGGTTTGTCCAACGAAATTTTTTGTTTGGAGCCGGGAATCTGCTTTTCTTTCCTTTTCGGCTGCGCGTGTATTTTTGTTGTGTATATTTTTGGTGTTATTGCTACATCGTCGAGTTGAAAATTTTTTGTTTTCATTTCCGGGTTCTTTTCCTTTTCTCTCTCTCTCTCTCTCCCTTCTTGGGCGGTGTCGTTGTTGTTTGTCCCCCTTTGAAAGTGTTTGTTTGTTTGTTGTGGGAATTGTGTTCTTTTTTGTTTTTCACACCCTTTCTGTTGGTTGACACTGTCGGCGACGAGGTTGCTTTTTCTCCGCGGGGTTCCGGGATTGATTTTGGTATCGGTGATTGTGATGTTTAGTAGACGGCCTGCAGATGCAAACAAGGCAGCGTCAAAAAGATGTCCGAGAGGGCACCCCTGCCCGGGCGCGGCCCGAAGCATTTCCCGAACCGCCGGTTGACGAGGTGGATCCGGAGGCATTCCACGATTCGCAGGATGAATTTGTGGACGAGCGATCGCCAACGAGGCCCCCTCCCACCGTCAGCAAACAGCCTGTTGGGAGCATGGAGGACACGCCGATGCCCTCATATTTTAAACTGGGCCCGCAACCATGTCCTGTACGGACCATGTTGGGCACAGATAGGGTTTTCGACTTCGTGTCGAAGGCGGTCCCCGTGTTTTCGGGACAGGAAGGCCCGGATACGGCCGAGACTCTCTTCTTTTCTCAAAGGCTGTACAAGGACCTTGGATGGGCTGGCGGTGGAAGAGGAACATACATTCCCCCGGTGGCTGCCCTGTAGGCTGAGCGGCGAGGCATATCGAATGTCCGAAGAGAGACCACCCACGACCTTCCTCGAAGCGGAACAGCGTCTTAGAGAGGCCTACGAACCCCGAGTGTCGTATGAGGAGTTGTGCGCACAACTCTCCAAAATGCGACAACTTCCTTCTGAGGATGCCACAAGTTTCGTTTCCCGAGTGAAGCGGGCCATGGTACGGTGCGAGGAAGCAGCTGAGCGTTTTTATGGTCGCCAAGGTAGGTCCGTCTTCGCAAGCCAGCTTGAGGGCATGGCCAAGCCGGTGTTGGTAAGGGGTCTGCGGGGGGAAGGATTAAGGCACTTCCTCCTCACGTTGGGTAATGTCCCATTTCGAAGCCTGGTGGACCACCTAACCGGATTTGAGCGAGCTCGTAGGGAAATGTTGAGGCAGGACGACCTGTTTGTGGATGCGCGGCCAGGAATCGCCGATCGAGCGTCAGAATCATTAGATGTAGGACCGGGAAGTTGCTCAACCCTTTTAGAAAACCCGTCCTCCACTTTTAGGGATCACCCCGCGGCGCCGGCGCCGGTTTTGTCGAATTTGGACCCCCGGCGGTGTCTTTCGTGTTGCCTGGCGAAGAGCCATGTAGTCGTCGGCGGGAGGGGGATGGTTTTGTTCGGGAGCGGTCGTACGATCCCCATGATTATCGTACGGATGCTGGGGCCTATACTCCGGCCTCCTCTGGCAGGGGAGCGTGATCAAATACCGTGTCTTCCTCGAGCCGGAGTGAAGGGTAGCAGGGCTTGGCTCAAGGGGCGTATGTGCCTGAGGGTCGATCGGGGTCGGGACAATCCGGTCCGGAATTCAGCTGGTCGATCGGCGCACCCCCTGGAATCCCAGACAACATGCAGCTTCTGCAAAGTAAAGGGTCGTGTGTACGACGAGTGCCTGAAGAGAAGGAACACTCCCTTCTGTCGCGAGTGCTGGCAGTATGGCCAGGATATAGTGGACTGCCCGGATCGTCCGAGGCGGACGCGCCAACCCCAGGCTCCATACAGGATTGGTGGACAGCAGGACGCACCCGCGCGGCATGGGCCGCACCATCAGCGGCCGCAGGCTCAGCGGAGAGCCCTACCAGACCCGCAGCCCCCGTCTACGGGCGGCGGACCGGCAAAATCAGGCCCAAGAGTATTCAGCGCCCGGTGCTGTTGCGAGTTTTGTGGCCGACAAGGTCATAGCTTGCGCGGGTGCGAATACAGGCAAAGGTGGGAACAACAAC
This sequence comes from Microdon myrmicae, assembly GCA_963931805.1. Taxonomy (NCBI): domain Eukaryota; kingdom Metazoa; phylum Arthropoda; class Insecta; order Diptera; family Syrphidae; genus Microdon; species Microdon myrmicae. The sequence continues at coordinate 69,204,437 of OZ007498.1, read as the reverse complement.
AGGGTTCCCAGGGTTCTCCCCACAAGCGGCACGCCGGAACAGCACCTGTTGCGAGCCGAGAGCAGGACACCCGTGTGGAGACTGGGGCAAGCGCGAGAAATAGACGCAGAGGGCGTCGGGGACAGCATCGGCGAAATCGGAAAGCCGGTAATAGTCGCGCGAAGAGTATGGGTTCCCGGAAAGTAGGTGGAGATGATGGGCGACGATCGTCCGTGTCGGGCGGTGACTGAAGGCGAACCGACTCCATGGACTCGGAGTCCTCAAAGGCGGGTGCGAGGCGTAGCACCTCACCAAGGGATACAAGAAATAAGAGGGAGCGACCTCAGCACCGTGTGCCCAGGTTGGGCCAAGGCCAGTCCAGTCCCGCTGGTTCGGAGTCTATTGAGACTTCCAGACGGGATAGTCCTGAACGGGGGGACAAGGCACCGTGCGAATCTTGCAGCCGACGCACTTATGCGACGGTGCGTCGGCAGGAGACATCTGATAAGAGGTCGGAAAACTCCCAGAGGTCGGGTCGGGAGACCGCAACCCGACCGCACTGAACACGCTGATTGGCCAAAACTGTCCTCAGGTTTTTCCAGTAGAGGTCCCCATGTTCCAGCTCCCTTTGAACATTGGCCGTAGGAATACTACGCGTCTCATGGTGTACACTGGCGCTGAGGTCAGTCTTTTGAAGCGGAGGGCACTTCACCGGGGCCAGGCGGCGGACGTTCGGCAATCCACACCATTGCAAACCATATTTGGCAACGGCAAGTCGAGTGGGTCCTGCCATGGGAGTCTCAAGTTGCACCATGAGATTCCCTGCAGTTTCCACGTCGTAGACTCCATGCCAGGGTTAGAAGCAGACGGCTTGTTGGGTAATTACTTCCTGTCCAGGCATTGCAACATCAACGGACCGGGTGGATGTTGGGAATTTCCCCGAACAGCCATAAACCCCAAATTCTTCTCCGTTGATCTTGTTAATGGTGGGACGAGGGGGCTGAAGCATAAGGTAACCAAACGGGGAGTTGGGACACGGGGACCTGCCAAGGTCGATACCGAGGTCCACACTTTTCCGGGGACCCCACCCACACGGGGAAGGGATACGAAAGAATGCTCAGCCAGGTCAACCCAGCGAGAGGAAACATCGTGGATGGATGAACGTGAGCCGCCGAGGATCGAAGTAGCCCTGAGTAGGCCGGTGGAAGTGCCCGCACACTCCCAAATGGAGGTGGCTATCCCCATTGACATCCGGGAAAAGGCCATTCAGGTGCCGCAGGACGCGCGAGGAAACATTTTATTCTCGCACTGCGTATCTAGTAGGGTAAGGAGTGCCAGGTTATTGGCACTTAATACCCAGAATGGCCCTCAAAAGCTCGATCAGCTTACGGTGAAGGTATACCCCACCAAGGAATATAACACCATCTCCTTGGTGAAGCGTAAAGATACGTCGCCGGGAACTGACTCTGACGACGAGTCAAGCAGGCCCGTGCCCGAGAACCAATCTTCGGAGGGACGATCCCTCCATTTCATTCGACACCTGTTCTCGGATGTTCAGTCGCCTGATGAACCCGATTTGAGCTCCAGGTTGGCACAATTGCACGGGGAACTTCGTTTAGGGGATAACCTGAACACACCCGAGTGCCAATCGATAACGGAGTTATGTCGAGAGTTCAACGATATTTTTCATTTACAGGGCGACTACCTGACGTACACCAGTGCAATCTCGCACGAAATACCTTTGGTACGGGATCAGGCACCCATTAACCAAAGAATGTACCGATTGCCCGAAAGCAAAAGGCAGGTTATCAACGAGCAAATTCGGGAAATGTTGGATAACGACATTATCCAACCAAGCAAAAGCCCGTGGAACTCCCCCCTTCTAGTGGTTCCCAAGAAAGCGGGCCCCGGCGGAGAAGCCCGATGGAGAGTTGTGGTAGACTTTCGCAAGTTAAACGAAAAAACCATCGGGGACGCGTATCCTATTCCTCGTATAGAGGACATTTTAGACCAGCTCGGTCGCTCGCGTTACTTCTCCACGCTCGATTTGGCCAGTGGCTATCACCAAGTCTTGGTGGATCTAAACGATCGGAATAAAACCGCCTTTAGCACCAACTATGGGCATTATGAGTTTCGACGTATGCCGTTCGGGTTAAAAGGAGCCCCGGATACGTTTCAGAGACTAATGAACCATGTCCTTGCTGGTCTGCAAGGGGTCGAATGCTTCGTGTATCTGGATGACATCATATATGGTAAGAACCTGGCTGACCATAATGACAAGCTCCAGAGGGTGTTCGACCGGTTGAGATACCACAACCTCAAACTTCAACCGGAAAAGTGTAGATTCCTGCAAAGGGAAGTGGTCTACCTGGGACATGTATGTTCAGAAAAAGGGGCTTCGCCAAATCCTGACACGACAGCTAGTGTCAGAGATTTCCCCATTCCTAAGACGGTACGCCACGTCCAATCATTCATAGGGCTAGCGAACTATTACCGGAAATTTGTGCCAAATTTTTCCCGGATAGTGCGCCCCTTAACGAACTTATTAAGGAAGGACGTGAAGTTCACGTGGTCGTCCAAATGTCAACAGGCATTTGAAGAGATAAAGGGGAAGTTAATTTCGCCACCATTATTGGTTTACCCAGATTTCACTCAACCCTTTAATCTAACCACGGATGCGAGTAATGAGGCACTGGGAGGTGAGATAGGCAAAGATCACCCTATCGCCTATACCAGCCGCACCCTGAATGGGGCCGAAAGAAATTATAGCACGATAGAGAAGGAGTTGCTGGCCATTGTATAGGCGGCGACAAATTTTCGTTGCTATTTGTTGGGTAGACGCTTCACCGTGTACACGGACCACAAGCCGTTGAAGGGAGTGTTCGGCGTGAAAGAACCCACCTCACGCCTTACCAGATTTCGCCATAAGTTATCGGAGTTTGATTACTCAATCGAGTACAAACCCGGTAAATACAACACCAATGCGGATACGCTAAGCCGTATTCCCCAATCTGTAGACGAAACCCCTTCACCACCGCGGTGCAATGTAGTGACTCGCGCCCAGGCTAAGAACCAACGGGACAGCGAGGGATCCCCGGGACGTCCCAGTGACGATGACTCACCTCCTGAAGAGGACACCATTCCTTCCTGCACGGAAAAAGGAATGGAAATAACTAATCCCGAGGAGATCCAACACTTATTACGGGATTACCATGATCACCCTTTAGGTGGGCACCAAGGGGTGATCAAGACGTATAAGAAGATACGCAGGCACTACTGGTGGAAGAATATGATGCGCGATATCAAGCATTATATTAAAGTATGTAAGATTTGTCAGCGCATGAAGTCTTCCTCAAATTTACGAATGCCGATGGTAATCACCGACATTGCCAAGAGGCCCTTCGAAAAAGTTTATTTAGATATCGTGGGCCCGCTGGACCGTACTCCTGAAGGCAATCTATATATACTTACGTTCCAAGATAATTTATCTAAGTATATAGATTGCTATGCCCTGCCCAATGAAGAGGCAGAGACGGTGGCTTCGGTCTTTTTCGACCAAATAGTTGCAAGGTATGGTGTACCGACGCAACTAGTCACCGATCAGGGCAGCAATTTCCTGAGCAACCTGTTTAAAAGCGTGTGCAGGCTGCTCCGCATCAAAAAACTGCAAATCTCAGCGTACCATCCACAATCGAATGGTACCTTGGAACGAGCCCATCGACCGCTGGTAGAATACCTACGCAGCATTGTGGACACGAATCCCCAAACCTGGGATCAGTACCTGAGGGCGGCCACTTTCGTGTACAACACCAGCGTGCACGAGGGTACCCGATTGACGCCGATGGACTGTCTCTTTGGTTTTACTCCGGATGTTCCCTCGAACATCAAATTACCTCCAGAACCGGCTTACAACCATGAGAGCTTCCATAAGCTATTGAAGTACAAGCTTCAGAAAACGTATGAAATAGCTAGGCGCAATCTGTTGATCTCGAAAAAGAGGTCCAAAGGGTATCATGACCGCCAGTTACGCCCGTTCACGTTCCATGTGGGCGATAAAGTCTTGATGCGGGAAGAAAACAAGAAAGGAAAATTGGCGCCCCTATGGGGAGGTCCATAAGACGTGGTGGAGGTGAAAAGCGCGGTGAAGCTAGGTAAGAGGACGGTGGTTGTACACAACAACCGTCTGAAGCCCTACTGGGAGTAGGTGAGTCAAGGAAGAAAAAGGAAGAAGGAAAAAAGAGAAAAAATTTTAAATCAAAGAAAATATATAGGAGCGGGACGTTTTCGCCGGCCGGGTGACATTTCGGGGGTTGGACGAGAGGGGATCGCCTCGCCTTGGCGGGGGGCTCCTAACCGGATCGTGTGGGCGGTCGAGCTTTCGGTCGGTCCATCGGTTTCAGTGTCGGGCCCGCCGCGATGGTTGGAAATCTGTGTTGCTGTTCTTGTCTTTGTCCTCGGGGAATTCATGTTGGTGTTTACCTGTGTAATTGCTGTTATTTATTTGTTTATAACACTAATGCATAGGTATTATTTATTAACATTAACATTTAAGTAATATTTATTAAACTACTAACACTGAAATATAGGTAGCCTAAACGTACTAACATTAGCACTTAAGCATTATTTATTTTTCTTACTAACCCTAATTTAAGAGTAGTACAAGAATATATAGAAAATCCTTACTAACATTAACACTTAAGCATGTCAACTTATTTATTTATTTATTTATTTGTTGATTTGTTGATTTGTTGATTGTTTGTTTGTTTGCTCTCCGCCGTCCACTCTCCGGCGTGACATTCCTCTCCTAAGAATTCCACGCAGTTTGGGGGGGGGGGGGGGGGGGGGGGGGGGTATGTTACGTACGGTTTCCGCCACCACCATCATTCGATAATTTGTAATTTTAATATAATTTGTTTTAAAATGGTATGATGGTAAGGTGGTGGAGGAGTTGCGCGATCCACAAGTGAGTTTTCGAACACGCCCCGATTCGGGTGTGGATCGTGCAGCTCTTCGAGTTCGAATTCGGTTTTCGAAGTGGACGTTAATGGGGAGCGAAAGAGAGAACAGGTCAATGTTTTTGATATACGGTTTTGGAATTCCGTTTTTTTTCGAGTTGATTAGAGGAAGAGCAGAAAATACGGTTGTTCGTCGTTCCGGTGGAGAATTTGCTTGAGGAAGGAAAAGAAAGAAGCCCGTGCCTTTTTTTGGTTTAAAATTAAAAGTAAATCTAGAAAATTAAAAAATAATAAGAGTGTTTTCAAAAATACACTAGATTCCCAAAAGTGTTAAAATTGTTTGAAGAATTTTAAATATATCTCATAATTAATTAAGATTCTCAGTGTCAGATTCTTTCAAATGATTCGGATGCCAAAATTTACCCTTCATATAAATCCTGACTCAGATATGACCCGAGTGTGAACGTGCAAAAAACAGCAAACCATATTTTTTGTACAGTGTCACGAACACCTATTTGCAATTAAATGCTGATCACTGATCTGGAGAGCTGTTTCTAAAATACCCAATTGTTTCAATGGTGCCCATGGAAATAGAGGAGCTTCAATATATGATCTATGGGTTGTAACTAAATCATTCACCATTGAAAGGACTAATCTGGCCAAGAGCGGGAACACTGTACATTCCTGACCATTCCTGACACCAAGATTACAGGTAAAATTAAATTACAATTAATTATTTGTGGCAAAGGTAAAAACGGTCACATAGGGCAGTAGGTCATTCTCAGAGATACCTGTACACAAGCTAAGCCAACCCCGAAGTTATTGCGTTCTCTCTTTTGTTCTTTTCATCCTTCGCATGCACAGCGTCGGCCGAATGATGTGCGAGTATTATTCACCTCGCTGAGGCATGCAAATGAGAAGATTCATGAGAAGAGCGCAATAATGATTCGCTAATAGCCTTGCGTATTGGAAAATCAAAATTACATCCCTAATTGGGATCAGTCGCCACCCAGTCATTACCGCAGTTGGTCACGTCGTACCGTATTTAAAAATCATCCCAAGTAGCGCACAAAAGTCGAATATTGTCGTTGCGCGAGTCACATATCAACTCCAAAATGCTCACATGCTTTTGGGTAAAATACTTAATTGCCGCGGTCACAGTGTCGAGAAAGAAGTTTTTTTTTCAACTTGTATATCTGTAAAAAAAAAAAACAATTTATTAACAGTAAATAATAAGTTCTTAGTTCAGTGAAAAGGAAAACAATACAATAAAAAAAACTATTAAAAGAAAGAAAATAAAATTAGTCTCTATCGGGACCAGTTGGTGTTTCTCTGTTTGGTTTCCCCTCGGTGCCGCAGTTGTTAGTGGGAAGGGAGTGAACCGCGCGCCCGTGTCTGGTGCAATACTTCTAAACCCCCACAACCACCTCAACCATACTACTGACTTTCCCCCCAACTGAGAAGTGCTCATCGCTGTCCACAACAGCCTCGAACCGTCACTTGTCGTTTTCCCTACCCCCTTCAAGCTGGACTTTGTGACTATCAAAATCCCTCTTCCTTGGAAATCAGTCGTTGTCATGTGCGTCTATATCTTCCCATCCCAGCCTATTGAAGTTTACGAGCCAGCTGTTACTGCTATGGACCATATAATCGAGCTGAGTAATTGCGAGGACGACATCATCATCTTTGGAGATTTTAATCCTCCACAACTCAATTGGGTTATATCTGACGATCATTCACATTTCACCTCCCACCCCACCTCGGCCGGGGAATATCTCTTCATTGACCGACTAGATGATTCTTGTCTCTGTCAGATCAGCGGCGTTCGAAACCTCTTGGGTAGACAGCTTAACCTCATCTTTACAACAGACCCTATTAATACATCTGTCTCACCCAGCCCCTTCGTACTTACATCTATAGACCACCACCACCCCCTCTTCCCGTGACCTTCTTCCGAGTTCGCCCCCCCCCCCCTCCCTTCCAATCACTACACCTACGATTTCCAGAAAGCTTATTTTCGCCTCATCTACGACTAACTAAGCCCGCCTTTCGATCAACTACGATCACCTATCCATTGAAGATGCCATCGCCCACTTATATAGCGAA